>CM021108.1:398719522-399246486 GCA_007115665.2 Sequoiadendron giganteum
CTTCCTAATCTAGTTCTCTTAAAAAGATAGAGAGATTTGAAGACCCATGAACTTGTAGATGAGGGCATGCTTCGATAGATATAAGACATCATCTGCAATCGATTTTGGATTGATGACTATAACAAATCTTTACTCTTCTCCAAGCATCCATTATTCTTTGGGCAAAACCTCGATGGTTGAGCAACATTGGATTCTTGGGTTGCATGCAATAAAAAGTTGACTGCATGCTCATGATTTGACAATGAAGATTCACCTCCATTAACAAATTCCTTAGAAGATAGAAAATGGGGGTTCCCTGGATCCCCAGAGGTCTCCATAGAGGCAGCCACAACAAAACAAGGCAGAATAAAGAAGGAGATAGGGGACAATGATAACTTTAAGAAATCCCCCCTCAAGAAAAGATATAAAATCCTAGCAAATCTTTCATTTTTTTGGAAAAAAATATTAATTTCTATTGGCAAATCTTTCCTTTTTTTTGATAAAAATATTAATTTTATTGGCAATTTTTTTTACATTACTAAAATTTTGTAGAAAAAATATTGGCAAATCTTGGAAAATAATACGAAAATGCATTAATTATGATGGAAAATCCTTCCATGTAAAAAAAATAATTCTTATGGAAAAGTAGGGGCCTGAGGGTGGAAACGATTGATGGGTTTAAGGGGTAGACTCTATAATATTTAGTTGCCACCATTGATTTAAATATAGTTTAACAACCCTCATTATATTATGTGTTGACATTTCAATTCGCACCTTTGGAATGCGGATTAGAAACGGACAACTATGCACAAATTAGTTGCTCTTCGAATTAGGAGGGGAAGCTCCCTCTTTGCTGATGTTGCTTAAAGAAAGTAAACTAAACTAATTTGCCAATCTTTTTGTTCAGCTAAGAGCACAAGGTTTTAAAACTCTAGCGCTGTAGCTGAGATTTTCTCGTTTGAATTTCAACTACAACTAAGCCTACTCTAATGACGTTTCTAACTACTCAAGTAAACTCAGAGCTTGAGAGTTAGAAATGAACAAGGAATGATTCTTTGACACAAATACTCAAAAAAACTTTCTTCCAACGCACATCTACTGTACTTTCAATGCAAGCTGAAATAAAGGTTATGTAAGCAGAACACATAAAACAGAAATCTGAGACAGTAGATCAAAGCAGCAAACCAGGCATAAGATTTTTTTTTCTCAAATTTCAAGTAATAAAGATCACACTTCCGGGACAGCAGGATTGTAGCAATAACAGGCTTACAGTTTAGCCATCAAACTAGAAAACACTTGACACAAATAACATAGGAATTGAACAATAACTTGCAGCTAAAGAGGCATACAAGCTTGCTCTTACACTAATTGAACTGACACTGAATAACACCTTGCAAGAAACACGTAGGCTCAACAATTTGTTATCACAATAACCGTTAAAGAAAAAAGGGCAGATGGGCAAGGCTGCCCTTATTTATACACAAGCAGAGGAGTAGGGAACCCTAAAATCTCCTTACTTTTACAACCAAGACTTGCCAATATACAAGCTTTATTTCTAAAACTAAAACAAGATAAGCATCTAACAACCTATGAAAGCATAAAAACAAGGAAAGTGCCAACTATTACAACTTGATTCTTTCTGTTCTATAAAGAAAGGATAAGAATTGAGACAAGAATAGAAAGAAAATGTGAGATAAGAATGGAAAGAAAGCTCGAAGAAAACTTTTAGTTCATTGCTACTTTAAATCTCAACCACATCTGCCAAAAAGCTGGAAACTGTATCTCTATTAGGAGCATCAATGCTATTTATAGCGAATTCCACTTTTCTAGGATCTCTTCACCTTTTGCAATTGAACTTAGAGAATCTTTCACATCTTCATTTGCTTTATCGAATCTCGCCGACATCGCTGCAATCTGACTCATCTTTCCAGCAACAGGATAATTGCTAACACTGCCACGAACAATATTCTGGAACTCTGCTTGTACTTCATGAAGTTCAATGAAAGAACCATCACCATGACGATATCGACAAGAGATCTCAGAAACAAATTCACTTATGAATTGGAGAACATCAGCAACCCTCTGCCTGTATACACCTAACTCTTCAGGTATCTTCTCATAAATTTTCACCTTGAATAGGTGATGCTCTCTCCATGCAAGGATTTGCCTCTTACGTTCTCTTGAAACCACTGAATCATATGCAATCTTCAAATTAGCAATGATAATCTTGTGCATTGGTTTCACCTCCGCTATACACCGCTCAAACCCTTGAATCCCTTGATCCAAATCATGAGCATTATATATCAACTGATACATCTCTACACAAACAACTTTGCCTCTGGTGATGAACTCCTCAATCCAATCCTGCATATGCTTCCCATATATTACCAACTATCTCAACTGTTGCTGATCAGCCGGTGTCTCTAGAATTTGGGGCAGCAATTGAGTGGCTTGTGAAGTGCTGTGAAGAAAATTAGAAATATCTTGCCTGAGTTGTCGATTTTCAGCCTTGATGGTTGCCTTATCCTCTCCATCTTTTAGTACTCTTTCCTTTAGGTTTCTTGCTGCAACCTTGAACATATTCACATCGGTGTGCCTAGTGCTTTTGCCGAGATTGGCCTTAACAACTATGAAATCATCAACCTCAACCTCATCAATGTTTTTATCTTTTGGAGGCATAACAGTTGCGATGACAATTTCATCTTTTGGATTCCTCTCCATATGAACTTGTTTCTTTGGTTTCTTCACAGGTGCATCTTGGTAAATGCTGTCAAGCTTTGCAAAGTTTAGCTAATATGAAGGCCTCCTCTTTCTTCCCAGGATGTTCTCAAGCCAAGACGAGGTGTCTCTACTAACTTCTCTAGGAGGTTCGGCTTCAACTTCATCAACTTCTTTATCTTCTAAATCTATATGGATCAGAGAAGACCTTGGCAACGGTGGAGCATCTGGAGACATGGGCACAACTTCTGCTTCTTCCTGTGACGCGGGCTCTTTAGGTGGAACTTCTAATACAACTGTCGGTTGCTCCTGTAGAACTATATTGGAAAAGTCCAACCTTCTCCATACACTCTTTGTTGTTCTGCTACCCTTCACACCTTCTGGAGGATTGATCATGGCCTTCATTCTTGGAGCTGATTTGGAAGAAGGAAGGGATGATTGCACTATTGATGGCTTCGCAACTAGAATAGCTTTCTTCGGATTCCTCTTGAGGCCTATGAACATCCTGCTGTTTTTGATAACTTGGCTTGTTCTTTCTTCAACTGAGGCGCAATCTTTATTGGACCAATTTACTTGTGGAAGCGGCTACTACTCAATTTGATTTTGGGCGTACATAGGAAGAAGTACATCTCCATCATCATCGGACATTCCTTCAATATCTTATGACAAACAATCTTGATGGAGTGTAAGCTTGCTATTACTGCACTTTCGTACCTCAAACTCATCTTTGCAATTAGCCCAAAAATCTTCAAGTGCGAGCATATGAGCATAATTTTGACCAAGATTGGGATGCAAAGACACCATGAGTATTGTATGATCCTCTCTTGTTGAATGGCTTGAGACCAAATTTAGACAACTCATCACCCATTAACTTAGCATTTGCCAATGATCTACATTTGTAGATTCCCAACTCAAATGGAAAACTGAAATAGGCTTCTTTCGGTTCTGCAAGAACGTGTGAACTTCATACGTTTGCCTTAGAAACTCCATGAAAACCACCTCATCTGAAGGATATCTTGGCAACATGACTAGAGCACTTGAGAAGCTACACACTCAGATGTAGGAGAATGTAGGAAACTGGATGAACCAATTTTCCCACTTCGCCATTGCTGCCTTGGCAATTGATGAAATCCGTACATGCAACTCGTTATCTAGGTCTCTCACCGTATGCATCAAGAATGCCTCATTTACCCTTTTGTAGTGACGTGTTGACTCTGAAAACTCTAGTTGAGGGTAATGATTATAAACACATCTAGAGTTCCTACGGTATTCAATCCTTTGAATTGTCCTTGAAAGTCCACTAGGTAGACCAGGTAGGAAATCAAGTGAAACTCGTGGATTTTGAAATATTGAATTATTTTTTGGTGAAGACTATCGCTGATCAAAGTTGGCCAATCTTAGAATTCTGTTTTCTTTATGATATGAGAGATGACATAGAACATCCAAGGCTGGAATTTTGTAGCTTCTACTTGACTAGTGACTCGGTTGAGTAGAGTAATCATTATTGCAAACTCCTCCTTGAATTCTCCTCGTCCAACGTTCTTCGGCAAAGTGTTATGTTTTTCTTTCAGCCATTTTTGTGCAACTTTCTTGCGATATGTCTTTGTGTGTGTCCCACACTTTTTCACATTCTTCAATGGAGATGGTTAAACTTTTAGACCAAGGTGGTATTGAAAAGCACTTTTCAATCATGTCTGACTTGAGGCTGCAAACAACTTGCCCATCTGCTGCTTGAATTTCTCGTGTTGCGAGGTTATAATGCTTGATACAAGCAATTACGAACTCTAGACTTTGCATTGAGACGAGAATTGATGTTGCTGCCAGTAATCCAGAATGACCAAGGTGTCTGACTGCAACATTGCCCGCGTCTTTCAAAGCACGCAAATTGAACACTGGTTTGATATGATGGAAGTTAGTCTCAACAGTTTTGATGAAATCATGATACAACACTAATTTGGTTTTGAATTCGATGGGAGAGTACTCCATACTGAAAAACTTGAAGATTGATTGTAAACTTGACTATGCTCAGACAGTTTTTGCACAAACCCTAAATTTAGCTTGCTGATTTTTCTTCTTCAAACGGGCAGATTTTTCGAAAGAAATCTGAGATATGGGTTTTGTAGATAATCTCGTTGCAAGAAGACCCAAATCGCTCATTTTTGAAAATTGTTGATGGATGGCTGAAAAACAAAAACCCTAATTTTTGAAGTTTTCTTGATAAAAAAGCTGAGAGCTGGGTTTTGTGCATAATCGCGTTTTAGATGAACCCAGTTAATTAGATTTTGAAAATATTGAAGATTTCTTGCACATGCATGAAAAAAGCAGGTTCTTGAAATTTGAAATTTTTTCCAAAGGTGTTTAGAATCATGAACCAAGCTGACCCATATTGCTGAAAATTGAAAAAGATGACCCCCTTCTTTTGAAAATTGATGCCCTAGAAAAGCAAAGCATAAAAAAGGAAGCCTCTTTGTGAGCTGATCAAGAAAATATGAAGAACTCTAAAAAATCTCCAAGTTTTGGCCTCTGAATCTTGAATTGAATAAAATTTTATGTTTCTTCTTCTCTTGCCCTGGACACCACCTGCAAAAATTGTGAAGAATGAATGCAAAGGCACCCTTTAAATAGGTTTTAAGGTTTAAAACTTGTTTTATTTCCTAAATTTACAACTGTGAAGCCAAACCCTAAACCAAATTCATTGAATGTGGACATTTTTTTAGAAAGCTCATGATGAAAACTGAAAAATTTACTAAGGCATTGAGCCTTGGGCGCCTTTCTTGTCTAGGGGCGTTTTTCTTCTCTAGACTTAGCCAGTTTTCTTCAAATTTCAACTTTTGCTTGTTTTTGACCCTAGTTTGCTCTTGATTTCCGGGAGCTCAGTGAATCCTATGAGTTGGCTGAATGATCCATCAGGGAGCTTGATTGAGTCTGAGAAGATTATTTTAAAGGCAACTTTGGATAAAAATGTCATCTCGACCTTCAAAATGTTGGGCGCCCAACATCACCAATGTTAGCCATTTTTTGATATTCTTCAACTTTTGCTTGTTTTTTGATCTTCTAATGAATTCTTGTTTCCTGATGATTAGGAGGTTCAATGAACTGATGGCTGGACTCATTGGATAGCTCAAAGAATTCTGAGAGGGCTCTCCTAAGAGTGATATTTCCTTAAAGTTGAATTTTGGGGGTCAAAAGCTTGGGCATCCTTGGCTAGCTAGGGTGCCCAACTCCTCCAGAGTTCGTTTTTTCTTTTCTGTGATTTTCATCTTTGCTTTTGACTTTTTCAATTTGCACAATTTCATCCCTCTGTTTCGTCTTTTATATTTGGTGATTGACAAATTTGATGGACTTGCCGTTGATTCTGTTGGATACTTGATCAAAACTAAAGAAGACATGTTGGAGGCGTTAAACCCTAATTCAATCATTTGATGACCTAAAAGCTTGGGCGCCCTTGGCTACCTGGGGGTGCCCATGATCACTAGACTAGTCATTTTGGCATCTTTTCAACCTTCAAACTTGAAACCTCATGTTATTTCCTTTGTTTGATCTGAAACTGCGGGTGATTGAATGATCTGATGAGTTTGTTGAGATATCCACTGCTAAGTTGGAAGAATCCTGAAGACAATGAGCATATTTGCAACCCCTAATCTCTGCATCTAGTGGCTCAAAACCTTAGGCGCCCCTGGCTCCCAAAGTTCCCAGAGATAATTTTTTTTTCCATGATTTTCACAATTTGCATTCTACTACTTTGTCAAGACTTCTCCATTCAATCTCGAATTCTGGTTGACTATGACTGTGCCGATGGGTTCACTGCGAAGCTTGTTGAATTCAGAGCAACATTGTCTGGGAGCACAAACCCTAATTCTATCATCTAAGGCTTTGAAAGATTGGGCGCCCCTGGCTAGCAGGGGGCCTTTATTGGCAAGAGAGGATTTTATTTGAAATTTCATCTTTCTCTTCGTTCCTCATGCTCATCGTGGTTTTGACTGCCGAAAATTGAAAATTTCTAAGGCATGAGTGTCTAGGCGCCTAGGTTGGGCAAGGGTGCCTAGAGTTTCCAGACTTAGTCAAAATTTTGCAATTTTCAAGATTTTCCAGCTTTTCCTTCTCGTTCTTCGTTTCTCGATCATCTATTGCAGTTTCTTGATCTGTGCAGTGCTTGAGACTTCGAATCTGACACCTGGTAGTTGAGCAACCTCCATCAATGGCCTTGGGGCTCGTGAAAAAGCAAAATAGACCCACTAGGGAAAAACTGATCTTTTGATGATTCTGACTGGACCAACCTGATGAGGAAGTGTTTTCAACCAATCAAAATCAGTTTGAACCTTGGAAGCCAAACTTTCTATTTTTAGAAAATTTTGCCAGCATCCATTTGAGAAGAAACCCAAAAAAAAAGTTCTATTTTTAGAAAGTTTCTAAAAATAAAAAATTTCCTAAAATTTAGGGCTAAAAAATTGAGATTTGGGTTTTGTAGACTAGGTTGCTCTAAGTAGACCCGAATCATCAGATTTTGAAAATTTGGAGTTTTTGACCTTCATGCAAGACATGCAAATTCCCAATTTTGACTTTTTTGACAATTTTAACAAGACTTTTAACCATTTTTTCAAAATGCCTAAGTGTAGCAAATTTTTTAATTTGGGGTACAACATTATGCAAGGTAAAATGTAGCTACAATTTATAGTGCTTATGGGGCTTGAAATTGCTTTTGGATCGTTGATCTCCATTGAGATCAACGATCCAAAAGCAATTTCGAGCCCCATTAGCATTACAAATTGTGGGTACTTTTTCCTCTCAGAATACAACAGGGGTCATTATATTATATTTTAAACCAATGGTGGCAACTAAAGATTGAAAATATAGCCCTAAAGCAACTAATAATTATATGATATACTATTGGCAAATTAATATAGATTTATACAATAACTTATAATTTTTTTGCGAATCTGATCTAATCATGTATCAAATATTGTGGCAAATTTTTGAGTTAAAATGTTCAATAAAATAAGTTCTTTGGTGAGTTAAATAAGACTAAAACAAAATTTTGTAAAAAATTGTCGATTCAAATTGCATTACAATTTGAACTATTAGCCAAATTTGGGTTCCCAAATTTCAACTATTAGCCAATTGGCGAATATTAGTCACTAAAAAATCACTGGTAGAGGAAGGAGGACAAAACTCTCAGCAAAACCTACAAAATGCTTCCAAAACGTAAACAACAGAAGATAATAGGCAAGTGTGGTAGGAGGAGGATGCCACGACCAAGAAATATCAAAAGAAAATGCAAAAAACAACACTAAAACCCTCGTGCGCCATGAGCAGCCATTATTGCACTTCAACTGATCAATTTTAACTAGGGAAACCCGAGGACGTGTCCCCCCCTTGAAATGCCCTGTCCTTGTCCTCGAGACGTCTCGGGTACAGGGGGATGGTTGGGGAACGCCAGGGGACTGTCCCCTTTTTTGCCACAAAATAGGAAACCATCCCCGAAACGGGGGGATGACGTTGATTGGATGGGGGACAATTGACCGTCTCGAGAACGGCCAGTAGACGGTTGAGCCGTCCCTCGACCGTCCCCCACGTCTAAAGTGATTTTAAACTTAAAAAAAAACTCAAAATAGAAAAGACAACGCCCTTGCCTATGTGGCATTTGTTGGCCCCATTGTTTTTGAATCTCTTACAAGTTAAAAAAGGTCTCTCTTTATTCATTTTATGCATTTGTTTGTTTGAGCAGCCAAGGGTTTGAGAGCAAAAGAAGTTGCAGCCACTGAAGGAGAAGGAGCAGCAGCTTGAAGGAGGAGAGAAGGTTGAAATTAGTGTTGTTGGGAGTGCAAATCCACCAAAGAGGTATGCATTTCCTTTTACATTTTTTTTTCATTTTTTTTTGTAAAATCTAAGCATACATTGTCTGATTTTTTTTATTTTTTGCATTTTCAGTTGAAATTTGCATTCTAAATATAAAAAACATGAGCAGCAGTGAGGATGGGAGTGATAGTGAAGTTGAAGTGCAAAATAGAAGGGAAAGTGGTGGGAGTGTTAGTGGAGAGCAAAGAAACCCAATCCAATGCTCTTCAACACTATGCAAAACACCCTTTAAACAAAAAAAATCAAGGGGGAGTTGGGTGTGGTTTTGCCATGTTTGTGAAAAGGAATTTAGGGGCAGCTACACAAGAGTTATTAGGTCTCATTTTTTGGGTGAGGTGGGCTATGGAGTTAGAGTGTGTCCTGCATTAACAGATGAACTATATTTAGAGTGCCAAAAAATTCAAATGGAGTTGGATGGTGTGGTTCAAGGTGGGTCACGTTCTTTCCCAAGTGCACAATCATCTATGCCTAATCCCATTCCTTCCACAGTTGGTAGTTGTGGAGTTGCCTCAAGAGGAAAGAGGAAGGCGAGTGGTAGTGGGAAGGCATCTTCAGTTGAGTCCATATTTAATAACCAAGCACGAGAAGCCATTGAATCTTCCATTGCCAAATTGTTTTTTGCCCATGCCATCCCATTTCATCTTGCTCGTTCATCTTATTCCGAAAAAATGGTGAAAGACATAGCCACTATTAGTCCTTCATTCGTACCTCGTGGTGATCATAAACTACGCACTACCCTCCTAGACAAAGAGTACTCTAAAGTTAATGTGTTAATGGAGGAGATGAGGCAAGCGTGGATGAGGATGGGGTGCTTTATAGTGATGGATGGGTGGACTGATGTTAGACATCGACCACTCATCAATGTCATAATCACATGCCCTATTATTGGTTCTTATTTTCTTAGAGCCGTAGATTGTTCAAGGAGACGTAAGGATGCAAACTTCCAGTTTTCCATTTTGAGAGATGCCATAGAGGAGGTTGGGGCTGCAAATGTGGTGTAGGTGATCACCGATTCAACACGTGTGTGCAAATTGGCTGGGTTGATGGTGGAGGGTACTTATAGGCACATATTTTGGACCACATGTTGTGTTCATGCGTTGAACAATGCATTGAAAGACATAGGGAAGTTGGATTGGGTGAAGCAAACGGTGGTAGAAACTAGAAATATTCAGATGTTCATTTGCAATCATCACACCTCACTTTCTCTCTTCAGAACATTTTCAAAGGAGTTTCTCAAACCTGTTCAGACAAGGTATGCCACTTCATTTTGTTTCACTTTCAATTTGTATTCATAATCTGATTTTGTTTTAAATTTTTATTTTTTAATGAATCATTGAATCAATGAATGTAGATATGCCACATACTTCATCTTGTTGGAGAGGATGCTTGAGGTGCATGAGCCTCTACAAATGATGATGGTCAATGTAAAGTGGACTAGATGGCCTAATGCAAGTTTTGCTCAAGGAAAGACCATCAAACAAAGATCCTTGATGACAATTGGTGGGCTAATGTGAGGTAAGACATATTAGATGGCTGATTTTCATATTAAATTTTTTATTTTAACATTTTAATTTTATTCTCCAATGTTCCAACTTTTGAAGTTTCTAGCATGTCAATTAACTTGTTAACTAATTATTTTGAACTTTTTGTTTGCATTTTGTAGATATATTTGCTCCTTCATCGTGCCTATTGTAGATGTCATCTGATATGCTGATACAAACTCTCCTAGTCTTGGAGAGATATATGAGACATTTTACAGTATGCTTGGGAAGATCAAGCAAACTCTTTTAGCAAAGGATCCCACTTTGGATTTATATGAGCAACACATTAGGCCCATTGTGACGCAAAGGTAGAATACAATGAACACCTTGCTTCATATGGCTTCCTTTGCTCTAAATCCAAAATGGTATGCACCAAGGGTTGGTAGGGTGCCTCCATGCGATGACCCTGAGGTTTTAGATGGATTCACACGGGTCGTTGATAAGATGTATCCAACAGAGCAAGCTTCACTACTTTGCACACAATTCCTAGAATTTGCGAATCTTAATGGCCCAAACTTGAGTAAACCATAGGCGAGGTTGGATAGGGCTATATTAGCTCAATCGAACCCTATTGGATGGTGGACCTATCATGGGAGGGATACACCGCAGTTGAAGACACTTGCTACTTGCCTTCTTGCATAGGTTGTTAGTTCTTCTGCTGCAGAGAGGAATTGGTCCATATATAGCTTTATCTACTCCCTCAAGAGGAATAGACTTACCTCTAGACGAGCGGAGAAGCTAGTGGCCATTCATAGTGCTCTTCAGCTTCAGGATCAGCAAACTCTAGAGTATCAACAAACTCTAGCTCTACAGTGGGATATTAATCCCAAGGATGTGGCCCAGGTAGATGAAGAGGAGATAGTTGAGGGTTTGGTTGGCGTTCCGTTGGTTGAGGAGGACCATCACAATGGCAATGACTCAAAGGATGACTTTGATTTTGATGTGGTTATGGCAGATGATTAGGGGCAGCGGTACTCTTTGTTTATTCATTATTGACATACGGTATTGTATTTTGATTTTCATAGCAAACTTTAAATCTATATGGCAGCAATGTAGCCTTTGGGCATTTTGATATAAGTTTATAAATTATAATTTGCAGGTTGTTTCATGATTCATGTATATTAATTTTGAATGCGTATTGAGTATTGGCATAATGTTGAACACAAATGTTATATGTTAAGGTTCTATAATGTATATTATGCATGCCTTATCCATGTTATCATATGAATATTTAAAATTTCCCTATATTTTTTAAATTTTCCCTATATTTTTATATAGCCGTCCCCTGTCGTCCCCAAATTTGGCCTCAAAAATCGGAAACTTGGGGACTCGTCCTGCCGTCCCCATTCCGGAAACTCGAGGTAACACTGAAAAATGTGAAAACAATAAAAAAATTTAAAAAATGTAGAAAAAGGGTGATAAATCTTGTTTTGATGAACATAAATCTTGTTTTGATCAATATAAATCTATTTATAACCTTCTTATACTACATTCATGATCTTTTTAAAACTTAGATGCATCAAAAATGAAGAAAAAAGTAAAAAAAATATTAAAAATGAAAAAATGAAAAAATGAAAAAAAAAAAGTCAAATCAGAAAACCTACTTGGAAATCCAATTTGCCTTCGAAATTTGATCAAAATCCTCTTCAAATCTTGTTTCCTTGATGCAAAATTGCTGCAATTATGTGCTATTGGCGAGTTTTTTGCCTTGACTCGGCGAGTAATATTGGCGAGTATTTGTAGGTAAAACCCATTGTGTGAAAAACTCACGAGAATTTTAAAACTCGCCAAATAATTTGTGAGTTTTTTAACTATGCTTTAAATGGTCACTTTATGGGAACTTAAGAGCATTACTCAAAATATTGTTGTCATTTCCCTAAGGCCATGGGAAATTGGATATGGGCTTTTGGGTCATTATGAAAATTTATCAAAAAAGGGGACATGATACTCTTGTGATAAATGTTTCTAGTTTCTTTGCCAATTTATAAGTGCTCTAAAAATGATCAAATGAATGAGTTTGTATCAATCATTTTTTTGTTTGTGATTTTGGTCCACTTTTGCACTTGTGGAATTGATCTCCATGTCCATAGATATGATCTTTGCACACGAATTTGAACTCAGTTGATTTTATGTTAGGGATATTTTCACCTTGATGTCTAAGACCTATGTCTAAAGGGGCGGTGTTGGTGGACATTGTTGAGGAGCTTGCTGAACTAGGATTGTTCTCCTTTGGTCAGATCTGTATTACCAATTTAATGGTTTGATGAAAGAGATCAAAGACAACAAGCAAATATATCGTGATGCCTAGGATGCTGATGTAAGCTTGATGATGCAATGTTGGATGCTCTAATATGCTTTCTTTGGGATGATGTAATGTGGATAAGAGATTCTAGATGGATGTTTAAATGAATTAGGGTTTTCTCTAAATACAACCTAGTACACAAGTTAATGAATTTCACAATCAATTTGTTACATAACAACTAGTTGGATGGAGTTGGCTTGGGCCCAAAATCTAGATTTGAATTTGCAAGTTTAGAGGCCATTTCCATATCTATAGATGAAATATTCTCTCTCAATTTTTTTGATTTTTAAACCAAACATTTACAATAGAATCAATCACCCGTTAAGGTTAGCATAACCAAAACGTACATTAAAGAACTCTAACCAAGAATGCGCCCTAAAACCACTTAAGGAGGAGGGGCGAGCATATGGTCAAAGGATCCCTAAGATCAACTGAATCAACAAGTACAAGATTCTATTGAAAGAGAAATATTAAATTCGACACCAAGGATGTGCACTCAAGATCCCTTGCGGGTGAGGTGCTAACATATGGTGGAGTACTATTGCTGAATTGAAATAACTACAAGGCAGATAACCAACCAATGACTTTCCACTCTACCACCAAACAGTGGGGGGAAAATATTACAACATTAAACTTCTTCTGCTGCGGCAGGCATCCACTGAACGTGGGAATTCTCCACTTGAAGTGGGTATGAAAAGTGTTACAACAGATTTTCCTCACTGGCGGTAAACCATCCAGGGGTGCTAGTGTGAAATTAATTACTTAGAGCAGCAATAAGAAAACTAAAAACAGTTTACTGTTAGCAGCTTGTACAAAAAGAAGGCTACAATTTTACAATGCCATTTTCACCAATATTCAAGCACCTTGTCATACATTATCTCTCTATCAGAATATAACGAGAAAAGAAGAAGAAAGATAGAAACAACAATTGTTTTAAATTTTGATCAGCAAACTGTAATTCTGGAAATGTATATCAACAACTACAGAAAACTCAAAAATTGCTCACAACTCAATCAAAGTACCTCCGATATGCGTGAAATCGAAGCATAGATCATTTGAGAGATAGGTGCCCTTGTTGAAACATGGAAAATAGCTCCAAACACCTGCAATTATTAATGGCACACTTCCCAATGCAAAGATGAATGGTACGGCCCTTGAGAGGGTCGATTTTCATTATAAAAATGCACACTTCAAAATAGAGTCTGAAATTGCTTGGAGGTGGTCGCCTAGACCTTAGGAGTATTATTATCAAATGCCCAAAACAATACAAAATTTGTACAATTAACCATGAGCAAAAACAATAATCAGCTGTATGCAAACAGCAACTGGAAAATACATCAAACTTTCACCTTGAAACACAATCTACTAGTCTAGATGAGAAGCAGCAATAATTCAACTAGGTGTTGTCTTACAAACACGAAATTGAATGAAGAACTAGAAGGTCAACATTCCTCGAAGTAGAAAATGATAAATCATTTTGACAGCATAACTTTAACAAAATAATGGATGTCTTAATGCTGGAGCCAAGCCTTACTTTTAAAGGAAGAAAGGAAACTGTTCAAGTCCCTCAAGAAGGTACACCAATAGCCATGACTCTTCAAATTTCCAAAAAGACAATAACTCTTCAAAAATACGCCCCCACTTGAGATAATGAGAAATTAATAAAAGAAAACCTTTGAGCTCCTTCATGTGGCGCCACCCTCAAGTCCCTTTTTCGAAACAACTTAAGTTAATGCCTTAGGCCAAGGGGTCAATTGCAAATTAGAATAATTTGCCCCTTTAATGCGGAAATTCATTAAAACAATATTTTTAAACGGCCAAGGCTAAGTACTGAACACTACTTCCAATGATGTGATGAACTGAAGGCTGACAATTGCTTACTGCCAGAAATAGTATTTACTATAAATAGTAAATAATGAGGAAAGATCACAAAACCTCCAAAACTGGAACCCTTTGAAACATATCAACGAGCCTACAGGATTCCGGAATAGGCTGGTGAGCTAATGACAGGATCACTGCCAAAAGGGGAACATTACAATAGATTTGATCCAAGATAATGAAGGCATAAACTAAAGATTGAGACAAATCCTTGAGGATGTGTGCAAATGGAATTAGATTAGGTTCAGGTTGTTTACTAACTTTTTTGTACTAGAAGACACTACTTGTACATGAGTAATTGCACCAAGGATAAACCTATCAAAATGCACCCAAATGGCCCCAAAATGAAGTGGAAAAGTGTAGGGTATACAATTTTCACAATTAATTTTGTCCCCATTCTGATTTGCATGTGAACCACTATGGAGATGAATATCAAAGTAAAAAAATCAGTATGAAAGCAAAATATTCACATTCATAAAAAGGATACAAGCATGCATATCGATTCAATACATTCTGCTTGCAATGAGAGTTCTATCTTGAAGCTTGCAAAAATAAAAAAATTCATTGAGTAGCATTTGTCAAGCATCTAAAATAGGGCATAGAATACAATTACTTAAAATATCAATGATTAAAGAGACAAAGAAAAGGTGAAATATATTTTGTCTAGAACATAAATAAGATCACCTAGAGCAAAAAAGGTAACGTGACTTTGCTTGGAGTGAGAAGGAAAATAGTTTTTGCTTGGAGCAAAAGTAATCATCATGATCTTTAGCTAATCACTACAATTATACACAACAAAAAGTGATGAGCCGTAGAAATGTATATAATTATACAATCTTTCCTATCTTAGGACATGCTTTTTTAAGTTGGAAATACACTTGACTAATACCTTTATCCTTCCACTCCACGTAAATGTACCTTGAATTGGTTTATGTTTCATATTAGAATTATTGTAGATAAAGTGATTGCTTTTTCAGTAGGAAAAGGTAAAATGAACTAGTTATCTAATTTTGATTTGGTTAAAGACATTTTGCACAATTACACTTTTATATCTTTCTTAAGGTCTTGGAGCTGCAGCACAAGACATATGTTCAGTTATGTAGTTTGTTTTGTTGTGCAATCCAATGCCTTGCCATGCAAGCTATAAACTTGTTGCGCAAGAGGATTCCTTTGTTGACTATCTAACACCTTTGCTGTGTAAGTGCTCTTCTTTGCTGTATAAGGCATCTCTTTGGCTGTACAAGAAGTCCTTTTGTTGTGCAAGTGGCCTCCTTACTGCGCAAGGTATTCTTTGGCTTTGCAAGCACTCCCTTCTGTTGTGCAAGACAATAACCACCACTAGTAAATTGTTGAGCTGTCCAAACCAATTTTTTGTTGATGAGTGAATAAGACACACTGATTTAGCATAACAACACTTTAAAGTGGGTAAACATGGTTATAAAGAAGTTATGGTGGTTTCGTAACAATTAAGGCTGTTGAAGGATTTGTTGAACACATGAACCACTAAGGCTGAGGATAGAACAGGAGAAATTTTGTTTTAGAAATTAGTTGGATAAGTTGTTTAGGAATAGTCTAGGGAGCAATCTGCTTTAAGATTTGCTATAACAAGATGCCAACTCTTAGTATCTATATGAACATAGAGTCATAGCCAGTCTAGAAGCATTCTTTAGAGTTAAGATTCGTATCTTTGCAGTTACTCATTGTTTGAGATTTACTTATTTATTATTTATACTAATATCAAAGCAACTGTTTAAAGAGTGAGTTTGTGTTCCATACATCAGTTTGACTGAGAAAATGCTTAGTTGAGACAAATGGTGCTTGATTTATGTAATGTCCTTAGCTGGAAATCTTTAGAAATATGCATTTTTTTTCTGATTTGTGCAATCTGAAATGAATATAGAATTTAGCATGTAGATGCCAAACTCCAATGACAAAATGCTAATCAGTAATATTTAGTAGCAGCAATAAATTTAGGAAACTTTCATACATCAAAATATCATGTATATTGCAGCAGATCCGACAATAAATAATGCTGATCTAACTATGGAAACCCTCTTATGCTAAACACAATCAATTACAATAAAAAAATTGAATTGATATAAACACGAAAACCCCCATATATCTGAATAATGATTGTTGATTTAATTAGAAAGTAGGTATGAAGAATGAAGATTTTTATGACAGCAGCAATTAAATCCCTCAACATACATAAAATATTAGAATTAAGTTTGCAACTCATAGCAAATATATTTTATTCCTTGTAGTAGTAAACAACAAGAAGATTTACTCACAAATTGACCATACAAATCTGAATACTAATAGATATTGATGCAAGGTACAACAATTACTCTTAAAATATTAGTTATCATAAATATTGAAATAAATACTTATCGCAATGTCCAGGCACTATTAGTGACCTCGTAGTAGTGCAGTAGCATCATTATAGCAGCAATTAGCATCACTGTAGTAAATTGAAAACAAAAAATAAATTGTTAACTCTTACCACAAATGCAATTCATGGATAAATCACCTTAAATGGATTAGAGAATTTCTGTTCGCAAATCCCACAATGGAAAGCAATTATCGCTCTTCTCATCTTCTACACCAAGGGTTTTCATCCTTGAATGCTCAATCTCTAAAAATGGAGTTGAAAATGGTGACAATGGATGATCCATTTGATTGTTTTGGCCTCCTATAATAAATTCATTTTTGGTCCTCAATTTGAATTTCCTTTTCCCTCCCAAAACTACCTCCAGAAGTGTTTAAACTTTTAAATTAAATATTACATGGCACCTTATGATGTCCAATTTAGCTGACCACTTTTCCTTATAAAATAAAGTTATTGGACCCAGCTTAAAATATTATTATTAATAATATCCTTGCTTATCCTTTGGCCTACAGGAAATGAAGAAATAAGTCCCAAATTAAAATAATTAGAAAATGGGACATGTCAACTTAGGTTTGGTTTTGGTTTGTGTGATGTTATATAATTTTATTAGGTTTTAGATTTGGATTGAATAGTTAATGATAAGATTATTGTGATGATCATTGTTTTGGTTTAATTTCCAGTGTATTATAGTATAATGTTTTGATTGATATGCAGCGATTTCCTTATAGTTTTCAAGTAGATTTAGTGTTTCCTTTGATTTTATCGCTTTCTTCTAATCTATCTAAGATCTCCAAATTAGGTTAGATTTGCATTTCATTTAGGACAGATTTAATAAGGAAATTGTTGTCTTGGCATATACTTTATAGAAACTTGCTCAAAGACTAACATTCTTGAGATCAAAATGATTTTGAGTGTGCTCAACCAAAGGAACATTAGTGACATTATATGCCCACTCCGATTGGTTGAATACAAGGGATGCAAAGAATTGGAGGACAAGAGAAAAACATATGATCGTTGAAAACCACATAATGATGTAAGAATTTTTAAAGATATCATTGTGTGATAACATGCTGCAACACAGCAAGATGTGATTGTGAGAGCATGTGTGAAAGGGGAAGTGTTGTGCTGCCTAATGTTGTCCCCAATGAATGCCAATAACAGGTGCTAATAGATAATGTCATGGAAGCATAAGTAAATGTAAGAGAGATAATGAAAAGCACTTGTAAGGGGTTTGAGGCTATAGGTACCCCAATGTTTCTGCTAATAAGGGCAACAAGCAAGTGCTAATAGCCAAGAATGCTAGATAAGAAACATGTAAGCATAGATAAATGTAATATGTCATGATGATAAGTATTAGTAAAATGTAATTATTATAAGCATGCGAACATAAGATGTAAACATGATAATCATAAACATGTGTAAGTATAAGATCATAATATAGAAGCATAGTAATCATAAGTGAACATGTAAGCTTGTAATATCAATAAAGGCAAGACGATTGCTATAAAAGGAGGTACCCCTCAAGTGGGAAGACAACACACAAAATGCATGAAACATGAATGGAAGGTGCAATGAAAGACATAAGAAGATGGGACACACAACACACAATTTCATAATCAAAAGGCCAAAGTGAAAACGAAAATATAAAAGAATGGGAGGGAAGGAGACTCACAACCTACATGGAATAATCAAAATGCCAACACAATAACATAAAGAAAACAAGCTATGCTTTTGGTCAACATGATGAGAGTGGTTGTTAATCATTACATGCTATGCATTTTACCAAAACTATAGGAGCAAATCAAAATAAAAACACATACACAACAAAACGAAGAAGTGACAATGAACTAAGAACACATATGTTCAAAGTCACTTGTGTCAACATGCACCATTAAAGGTGTCTTTACATCATCTACATGCTATTGAAGAATAGTAAAAGTATGCATGATGAAAGTAAAAGATAAAGATCAATATAGAGATATATCAATAAAGCTTAAAGGCTCAAAGTCTAAATCAATAATGTGGGGAGAATCTTCCCTCAATAAATCATCCTCTTTGTAGGAAGCCACCCCAAATTGGCTTGCAATTTTTTCGAATTTCATCAACTAGATGACTTGGGCATTTTGTCAAACAGTTTCCTACCTTGCTAATCAAACATCTAACTGCTGCTGTACTTTTAGAGTTCCAATTTGTTTTCAACAGTAAAGATATATGCTTGTGCATAGATTACAAGTATATGTTTCACATGATTCAAATCTCATAACGATACACCTTATAAATGATTCTAAAATCCAAGTATATATTTTATTTTTTCTTTCCAGATAATTACAATCTCCTTATTCAGTAATCTATTATAGAATATATTTTGTTGATGTTATAGCAGCTATGGTCTGCCCTTCACTCGCACAAGAAACACATGAATTAAATGAATAGCCTTCGGCTATTTAATTCATGTTCACTATTTTAATAAATGCAAGAGCCGACCCTTTATGATTCACATATTCTTGTTTTAGCTTGAGCCGACCTTAACTTATAATTATCATTTATTGTATTTTCCTGAAGAGGTCGACCTAAGTCAAGAGGCGCCTTATGATGTATATATACAAGGTCACTTTGTCATTGTAAAGACATTTTTCCATCTCAAGCAAGTTCGCACTATTCTTTATGAGCAGAATTCGCACCTTATAGCAGCAGCTCGGATTCAAGGAGGATTTCATAGTCATTGCATTATTTGTATTTAGAAGAAGGGCGAATACATTGTATCAAGCATTGGCCATTGTTGGGCCTGAGTTGTAAGCAGATTTCTGCTCTTGTGTTACCTTATATAAGAGAATCATTTGCTGGGTTTTTCTCCCTCAAGAGGAGGGTTTTCCCAGGGTATCTTTGTGTGTTCATTGTCTTATGCATTGCAATTCGTTTATGTACTTTATTGATCTGATCTAAGAAACACTAACATGGTATCAGAGCGGGTGTGAAAAATATCGTGATCAGATTTAGTTTGGAACACTCACTTTATTCCTTTTCAGTCTATCTTCTAAATTTCTCAAGATGGTGAAGGGTCTGAAAATCGAGGATAGACTCGAAGGGATCTCGAACTACACATCATGGAGGTTCAGGTTCATGCTAACTTTGGAAGAGAATGATTTGGCTGAGTTTGTGAAAACAAAAGTTCCCGAACCTGAGGGGGAAGAAGAGAAGCTGCAATGGAGAAAGAAAGACACTAGGGCAAAGAAAGTATTGGTTGATTCCGTCAAGGATCATATTGTACCAATTGTCTTCAAGTTGGATACAGCAAGAGAGATGTTTACAACCTTGGAAGAGATGTACGAAATCAACAACACCAGTCGAGCCCTTGCACTGAAGCAACAACTTCATCATGTGAAAATGGCGAAAGGAGAATCTGTTATTACATACTTCATGAGGATTTCAGAGATAAAAGATCAGCTCTCCACTATTGGTCACATGATTGATGATAAAGAACTGACTATGCTTGCTCTCAATGGTCTTCCGCTTTCATGGGAGGCATTCATTCAAGGAATCAGTGCAAGATCTGAACTTCCCAAGTTTGATCGATTAAGGATTGACTGCATTCAAGAGGAGTCAAGACTAACAGCAAGAGGAATTGGTCAAAGCTCAAAGAATGAAGAATTACAAGTTCTTACCTCTCATTCATCAAACAAAGGAAAAGGCTTTAAGAAAGGATTCTTCAAAAGGAATCGAGAAGATGGAAATGATGATGCTCCTACCTTCAAAAGAAAACGAGACATGTCCAAGATTCAATGTTTTCGTTGTGATAAGTATGGTCACTTTGCGAGGGTGTGCCCTCAACGACCTAAGCTTCAAGTTGCCACTGCAGATGTTGAAGAAGTCGCTCCACAAAAGGACTCCAGTGATTATCTATTTTATTCAGCCTTGTCTAGCAATGTTTCTATTGACTCTAACACTTGGTTGATTGACAGTGGTGCTTCTAGGCACATCACCGGATTCAGAAGTCACCTTTCAAACTTAATGGAAAGCAACTCTAGTGATCAAGTTGTTATTGGAGATGATGCTAGATATTCTGTAAAAGGGATTGGAAATTCCACTCTTCACTTGGATTCTGGAATTTCTTTGGAGTTGAATGATGTATTGTCCGTACCAGGGATAAAGAGGAACCTTGTTTCAATTTCAGCATTAGAAGACAAGGGTTATCAAGTTGCCTTCTCTAAAGGGAAAGTTCTTATATGGGCAAAGAACTCCAGCTTCAAAACTGCTCAAGTGATTGGAGTTAGACATGAATGTCTCTACACGCTGTGCACTCGTCCTCTTCAAGCACTTGTGCATAACAGTACCAGCATGTGTGATCTTTGGCATCGAAGATTGGCTCACATTCACTTTCGTGCTCTACCTATCATGGAGAAGATGGTCACCGGTCTTCCGAAATTCGATCAAGAACATGAAGGTACATGCAAGGGATGTGCTAGGCAAGAACACAAAAGGTACGTTTCATTCCAGTGAAAGTAGATCTAAATGTATTCTTGATCTCATTCATTCTCGATTTGTGTGGTCCAATGTCTATTGCATCATCTAGTGGTTTCTTGTATTATATTATTTTCATTGATGATTACTCTAGAAAGACTTGGATCTATTTCTTGAGATCTAAAGAATCAAAAGAAGTATTAGAAGATTCAGAGAATTCAAAGCACAGATTGAAAATCTGTCTGGGAAGAGGATCAAAGTATTGAGATCTGATAATGGTGGAGAATACACTTCTGGCACATTTCGAGACTTTTGTATTGAAGCAGGGATTAAGAGGGAGTTCAGTGTTCCCTATAATCCACAACAAAATGGTATTGTTGAAAGGAAGAATAGGTCTATTGTGGAAGCAGTGAAAGCTATGATCCATGATCAAGACTTACAAATCTCTCTTTGGGCTGAAGCATCAAGAACAGCCGTCTATGTTCAAAACAGGAGTCCCCACAGGATCTTAGAGAATAAAACTCCTGAAGAAGCATTCTCAGGCGTGAAGCCTGAAGTTAGTCATTTGAGGATCTTTGGCTGTCCAGTCTATGTTCATATTCCAAAGGAAAAGAGAACAAAGCTAGAACCTTCTGGGAAGAAAGGAATTCTTGTAGGCTACAGTGAGACATCAAAAGCTTACAGGATTTACATTCCAGGACAGAAGTCTATTGAGATTAGTAGAGACGTCACATTTGAGGAAAATGTTGCTTATAGAAGGTCCAAAGGCACTCCTATGGAGATTGATAAGAAGAACCTCCTCAAGATATGGAAGTTGACCATATTCCAGAGAATCTGAAGGAGGATACAGAACCTAAAGAAGATATTGATCCAGCTGAGCCTTTGGATCCTACTGATGGGCCTCTAGACATTGTGATTGGAAAGAAAAGACCTCTTTGGGCTCGCAGGACAATGCAGGAAGCAGAAAGGTTTGCAGCTCCAAGAGGAGCCTTCAGAGAAAGCAAGAGACCTCACAAGTTCTCTAGTTATGTTGCCTTGATGAGTCAGATTATTGAGTCAGAGCCTTCAAATGTTGAAGAAGCTTCTAGTCAACAAGTATGGAAGGATGCCATGATTGAGGAGTATCAGTCTATACTTAAGAACGATGTTTGGGATATAGTTCCTAGACCCAAAGACAAATCTGTGGTGTCTTCTAAGTGGCTCTTCAAGATCAAGCATGCAGCTGATGGGAGCATTGAGAAACACAAGGCTAGATTTGTGGCTAGAGGGTTCTCACAAAAAGAGGGAGTTGACTATGAAGAAACTTTTGCTCCTGTGGCTCGTTACACATCTGTTAGAACCATCATTGCTATTGCTGCATCTAGAGGATGGAAGATTCATCAAATGGATGTAAAGACAACTTTTCTGAATGGCATAATAGAAGAAGAGGTTTACATTGAGCAACCAGAAGGATTTGAGGTGCATGGGAAAGAGTCTCATGTTTGCAAGCTAAAGAAGGCCTTGTATGGTCTTAAACAAGCTCCTCGTGCTTGGTATGAAAGAATTGATCAATATCTTTCAAGTCTGGGTTTCTCAAAGAATGATGCAGATTCTAACCTCTACTTCAAAGTAGTAAATGGTGAAGCATTAATTTTGGTTTTATATGTTGATGACTTGATCATTACTGGTGAAGAACATCTAATTCTAAAATGCAAGAAGAAATTAGCTTCAGAGTTTGAGATGAAGAATCTAGGTCTCATGCATTACTTTCTTGGCTTAGAAGTTTGGCAAAAGCCAGATGAGATGATTCTAAGTCAAGGGAAGTACACTGTTGACATTCTCAAGAGGTTTGGTATGATTGATTGCAAACCTATGTCTACACCCATGGAGACTAATTTAGATGAGTTGAAAGAAGCTGCAGCTAGTTCAAAACCAGTGGATTCTACGATGTATAGACAGTTGATTGGTTCATTGATGTATCTAGTTAACACTAGACCTGATATTTGCTATGCAGTGAGTGCACTTAGCCAGTTTATGTGTGAACCAAAGCAAATACATCTTGTAGCAGCTAAACATATCCTGAGATATTTATGCAGCACAATCGGATATGAGTTGAGATATTCTTCAAACGTGGATTTGGAGCTGCATGGTTTTACTGATTCTGATTGGGCAGGATGTGTCTCAGATCGGAAGAGTACTTCTGGTTGTTGCTTCAGTTTGGAGACTGCTATGATCTCCTAGTGTAGCAAGAAACAGTCTTCAGTGGCCTTGAGTACAACTGAAGCAGAGTATATTGCAGCTTGTGTGTCAGCTCGTGAGGCAGTGTGGCTTCATAAGCTCCTTGCAGGATTGTTTGGACAGTCAATGGAGCCTACTATTATACACTGTGATAATCAAAGCTGTGTGAAGCTTTCTGTCAATCCTGTGTTTCATGACAGAACAAAACATGTTGAGATCAAGAACCACTATATTAGAGATATGGTGCAAAGGAAGGCTATACAGTTGAAGTACATCAATACTGAAGAGCAAACGGCAGACATTCTCACCAAGCCTCTTGCCAGGATTAAGTTTGTATACTTCCGAGAGAAACTTGGTATGGTGGAGAATGCAGCCTTGACTGAGAAAGAGTCTCAGTAATCAGTGATCCTTGATTGAGAATGCAACTCTCTGCTGAGAGAGAGTTGAGGTGTAAGCCCTTGATAATGCAATCTCTCTGCTGAGAGAGAGTTGAGGTGCAAGCCCTTGATAATGCAATTCTCTATTGAGAGAGAATTGAGGTGAAAGCCCTTGTTTCCACCCTCTGGGAGAAGCTATGGTGGATGTCATGTGTGTGACTCCATGACAACATCACGTGAGGGAATCCGTGATGATTTTTATTTATACCATCTATGGAAGTAGCCATAATGGTTAATATCACGTTGAGGTGATATTCTATTTTGTTTTCATTCTAATATGATGTGTCTTGTGCAGATGGAAGTTCATCCCTAGCTGAGAGGGAGTGTTGATGTTATAGCAGCTATGGTCTGCCCTTCACTCGCACAAGAAACACATGAATTAAATGAATAGCCTTCGGCTATTTAATTCATGTTCACTATTTTAATAAATGCAAGAGCCGACCCTTTATGATTCACATATTCTTGTTTTAGCTTGAGCCGACCTTAACTTATAATTATCATTTATTATATTTTCCTAAAGAGGCCGACCTAAGTCAAGAGGCACCTTATGATGTATATATACAAGGTCACTTTGTCATTGTAAAGACATTTTTCCATCTCAAGCAAGTTCGCACTATTCTTTATGAGCAGAATTCGCACCTTATAGCAGCAGCTCGGATTCAAGGAGGATTTCATAGTCATTGCATTATTTGTATTTAGAAGAAGGGCGAATACATTGTATCAAGCATTGGCCATTGTTGGGCCTGAGTTGTAAGCAGATTTTTGCTCTTGTTTTACCTTATATAAGAGAATCATTTGCTGGGTTTTTCTCCCTCAAGAGGAGGGTTTTCCCAGGGTATCTTTGTGTGTTCATTGTCTTATGCATTGCAATTCGTTTATGTACTTTATTGATCTGATCTAAGAAACACTAACATATTTATGCTTCAGAGATTATTCAAACTGAGAGATATACTAATTTGAAGATATATACACCACAAGAGATTCGCACAAAAGAAACACCGATCAATGCCAACATCAAGCTCATAACCTGAAGACCTCTTTTCCTCTATATCAATTCATTGCAGCTAAAATCTGTCTTACACAAGAGATACCAACTTCAGAAAAAAAGGAAGAATATAACATGCTGACCTGGGAGCAGATTACAGAGAATCTCCTATAAGTCATCAGACTCTCAAGGAGAGCACGACTCATCCACCATTGAAGTAGAAACCAAGTATATGTCGCACAGCATATAGGAATTATGGTCATCAAGAGAAAATATATTGGCACCAAGGAATTTCAGTAACTCCTGATATAATATCCAATTAATCTATAATTTTCTCGAACTCCTGGCTCCATCAATTTTCCTGACAGATATAATGTGGCTCTAATTTATTGTCCGGACTCTTCAAATGACTTAAACGACTCTTCAAGGTGCATTCCTATACATCGATAGAATTCCAATTCCTTATGAATCGTCACCTCCTTCTGACTATTGGCTAATACAATTCTTTTTGTTAATCCTCCCAAATACACCAGTGGTCTACAAAGCTTCGAATATCAAAGTAATTCCACACTTTTAAAAAAAATGACCAATATTCTATGATTCGGCTTCTTTAATATAGAATGCATTAGAATAGACTTCCCGATAGTCTATTATTCAAATTATTCAAACTTTTGTGATGGCGACACCATACAAAATTTCAATTCCTCCTTAGTATTATCTCAAACTTGGCAATTGCTGAATAAGCCGTTTCCGTCTAATATTCAAGCTCCCATGTTTTCATATTTCTCTGACTCATGCGTTGCCTCTGTCATTGCTAGAAGACAAATGTTTATTCGGTGGCTGTATAGGAACTGAGACTATATATTAATTTCCGACTCATCAAGAAACAAATGGCAATGCTTGGAATATGTACAGGTGGTGTCTTTAGGGGATTACTTTAAGCGGAACAAAAGCGGTGTTACTTTTCTTCAACTCCCGTTTGTCATGAAGCGGCTCTTGTGTACAATTTAATCGTCAAATAAATCTCAGTTACCATTCATTTACTATTGACTCTGTAATTTCCCAACTCCTTGAATGACTTTGATTCTTCTTAATGATTCAAGTTTTCTTCTCCCACATATTGTATATAAAACACAACCACAACTTCCACATGGTTTAAATTCCCACTCCTCTATACAGATTTTGAAATTCATCAATTTCCACGATGCTCTTTAGGAAAAACGACAGCTCCATTATTGATAACTGTTTTTTGGCTTGACAGATAAAGGTGATTATATTTACTTTTGGAGAAGGTGGACGACTTCTGGCTTTAACTATCTAAGGCCAAAGCAATGGTCGATTTCATTAAAATGCCCAAAAATCTGACCTACGAACTCTTAGAAAGACCATTCGATTTCTTGACAACAATAACTAAATATTTCTTTTATGCAGTAGCTATATGCAAAGAACCAAGGAGTCTATCCACTATGCTAGACGTTAGTTTCTCCTCTCCTTAAAACTGGGCGCTCTCGACCTACTTTAGCATATAAGACCACCTTCAAACCTTTGTGCCTTCTTAATTCGTCCCTGACTAATGCACTTAATAACAGTCTCTCTATTGTTTTGACAGTAGCACCAATTGACACCGAATGTTTTCTTTACCGGCTCTGAGACTAGGTATATTAGAAGCAGAGCCAAAGCAGAGCCAAACACCCTTTTTGCTACTAACAAACAGTCTAAAAGATGTATCTTAAAATACATATACATAGATTACCTCGGATTTTTTCAAAATTTGATGGAACTTACATAAAATAATTCAATCTTCATAATATTCAAAATCCCAATGCAATTCATCTGCAAACTTCCAGCATTGATTGGAAACAATCTAAAAACCAGCATAGCTTCTGTGTGAAACTACCTGCTATTGACTTGGAAAGATCTTCCACTTCTGAAGCCGATGTTCTTTTAGAGGTCACCCCACCTTAGAAAGGCTGAGTTGAACTTCGTTCAGCCAACACAAACCCACTCCAAAATCAAAATCCAAAAACTTGCTGCCATGAGCTTCAACAATTCTTTTATTCCATCTCCTTGTGACTCCTCGTCTCCTTGACTTCTCCTTCTCTCCATCTTTTAATTTTAATTCAATTTTTAATTCTCATAAAGTGACTTAATTTATTTCACTTAATTCCTTAATAAATTAAGTTACTTTCCAACATTAATTTAAGTTTCCCTTTATTAACTTACCCTTTTCGACAACTTAAATCAATTATTTTATTTTATGCTGACACATAAAAAATGGGGACATTACACTCTTCCCATTCATGTCCCATCTCTATACTGTCAAGTAAATAAATCCCATCATCATATGAAGTATTGGCCTTAGTAAAAATACTAAAAAGAGGTGCTATTGCTGATTTTGGAATGAGATAGATCATATCCCTGTAGAGTTTATCCTTAGATCATTTGCTACCTTAAGTATGTCATCTTGTTTCTTTCTATCAAGGAAGTTAGTAGCAAATGTGTTCTTTGCATACTTTGTTATTATATCGACTTTCCAATCAACATAAATATTTGACATAGAGCTTAAGATCGACATTTTAGCTAATGCATTAGCTACAACATAATTCTTGCCCTTAACATACTTTATATCAAAGTCATAAGTGTGAAGCTTACTCACCCATTTTTGCTGTCTATCATTCAATTCTCTTTGTTTTAGGAAGAATTTCAAGCTATTGTGGTCAGTTTTTACCACAATTTTTCCACAAACTAAGTATTGTTTGAATTTTCCCAAGTCATGCAAAATGACCAACATCTCTATCATAAAACGGAAATCTTTTTCTATTTATTTGAGTTTTCTACTCTCGAATTCTATAGGGTGCCCAATTTGCATTAATATGACCCAATCCCTTCTCCTAAAGCATTACATTCTAACGCAAAGGGATGTGAGAAATTTGGAACAGCCAATATAGGGCATGAACTCATTACCTCTTTGAGCTTGTCAAAAGCTCTTTGCATTGACTGGGTCCAAGAGAAGTCTCATTTCTTTGTTAAGTCTATTAAGGGTGTCACAAGTTGAGAGAAACCCTTAAATTTTTTTTTGTAATAGCTACAAGGGCCAAATAATCCTCTAAATTGGGTCAAAGTGTTTGGAGGAGGCCAATCTTTGATTGCTTGTATCTTTTGTTGGTCCTCTTAGAAACATTGGGCATTGATGATATCTCCCAAATACCAAACCTTTGTCATGTCAAACTCACACTTGGACTGTTTTAAAAAGAAAGATTGTTGTTCAAGTATGCTGAGAATCTCTTCTAGATGCCTCAAGTGATCTTCCCAAGTCTTGTTGTAAATGAGAATATCATCAAAGAAAACTAGCACACTCTTCTTATTTTTTATTGAGTACCTAATTAATGTAAGACTGGAAGGTATTTGTGGCATTTTTTAAGCAAAAGGGCATGGCCACAAACTCATAGCGTCTATAATGACACCTAAAAGTTGTCTTGTGAACATCCTTATCTCTTATCCTTATCTGATGGCACCTTGATCTGAGATCAATCTTGGAAAAATATACTGTTCCATGAAGCTCATCAATCAACTTATTGATCCTATGAATTGGGCGTTGATTCTTGATAGACTTCTTATTGAGGGCTTTGTAGTCAATGCACATTCTCATTGTGCCATCTTTCTTTCTTACCAAGACTACAAAAGAAGAAAAAGGAGTAGTGCTTGGTCTAACGTGACCCATATCCAAGAGCTCTCAAATGGCTTTCTTTATCTCCTCTTTGTGCCTCCTGGGATGGCAATAAAGACTATTGGTGACAAGTTTGGAACTTGTCTCGAGTTCCATTGTGCTGAAATCCTCTATCATATGACAATCTTAGATGTATGTCATTAAACACCATGCTATGTTTATCAAAAATTGATTGGTTATCTACATGATAGGATTTCTTACCCATGGATGAAGATGTGGTTGTCACCAAGCAATGTTCTGCCCATGCAACTTGTTTTTTTGTGAAAAGAGCTCTCCTTCCTTTTTGCTGATTGAGGCTTCATTTGCAATGCCTCAGAGTACTACTTTCCCTTCTGATTGGAATTTCACTTCCATAGTTTGATAGTTCTACAAGAACTCTCCTTGGAAATGGAATCATTGTACTCCTAAAACAATGTCTCTCCTAGATCCACAAGATAAAAGTCATTATGAATGTTGTGGATTCCTATGGTGATGTCGAATTGTTGGATCTTTGTGCAGAAAATAGTGAAGCCATCAGCCACTATGACTTGAAATCCTTCAAAATCTTCTATTCTCAAGCATCTTTTAGCTACGAAACCTTCATCTATGAAATTGTGGTTTGCCTCACTATCAATCAACACTGTGATCTTTTACCCTTGCAAAACTCAACAAACTTTGAAAGGATGATATTTGGAAGTACCAAAAACTTGAAAGTGTCGAAAGGGTGGCTTCTAGACGTGTCTTCATCTTCTCTCTTTTCAAGTACTAATTATTCTTCCTCTGCCAACTTTGGTTTAAGTTCCTCCGATCTTGATCCTTCATTAGATGCCACCTCTATGTAGTACATTTGGCCTTGGCCAAGACATCTATGACTAGTTCCCCATGGATCCTTGCAAGAGGAACACAATTTCTTCCTTTTGAGCTTATTGTTTGGTTCTTATTTGCTTTTTCTTGGTGGCATATTCCTTGGATGACGCATATGAGATTCTCCATTCTAGAATGTTTTCTTTAGTTAACCCAAAGGGGGGAGCTTTGAGTAGAATTTGTTTTTAGGTATTGAAGTCTCTAGTGTTAGGGATCTCTTAATGACTTCTTGCGAAGATGGTGGATTGAAAACTTTTAACAAACCATTGAGAGCTCTGAATAATCCTTCCATGGAAAGAATAGTCAGCCTTCTTTCAAAGACATTAGGGACCATTATTGATAATCTCTGTAACTTTGCTGCATAACTATCTACAATGTTATATTGCCTTAGTTGAGTCAACTCCCTAAAATAGATCTCAAAGTCTTCATACATAAGGTTTAGTGAAAAATATGTTTCTAGTTTTTGAACCCAAGCACAATTGA
This sequence comes from Sequoiadendron giganteum, assembly GCA_007115665.2. NCBI lineage: Eukaryota > Viridiplantae > Streptophyta > Pinopsida > Cupressales > Cupressaceae > Sequoiadendron > Sequoiadendron giganteum. The sequence continues at coordinate 398,749,336 of CM021108.1, forward strand.
TACATTTATTTGAATCATCAAATATAGGAATGATTAGCTTACTTAATCTATGTTGCAATTGGCATTCTCTCATTCTTTGGTCCACTTGTCATTTTCAAGTTGTTGGTGTTGTGTTGTAAAATTGCCCCCCTTGCAATTTCACCTACATTTTTGCATCCACTTTAGTGTCAACTCCCTTAGTATTTGTGTAGGCTCATTTCAGCCTTTGCATCAGCCTTTTCCCCTCTTAGGATGCTCAAGACCCTTTTTCAGCAGCTACCTTCGCACGTCAGCTTTACATCAAATTGTTGGAAATATTGTCATTGATGTCAAGGTAAAGCATAAAGATCAGCATGACTGAAGATAACACATGTTTGTGTATAGATTATCCTCTTAAGGTACAAAAGGTTCATATACTTTGTTGAAGTCTATTACAAACTGATTTTGATCAGATTCTCAATATTTTGAAAGCAACATAAATCAATATCCTAAGTGAAGAAAATTTTGAAGAAACAATCGATATCCTAAGTGAAGAAATACGATTATTCTAAAGAGAGATTTATTGAAAGGAAAGAATAAAATAAATAAGACAAAATATAAGATGAAAAGCAGTCAAAGACAAAACACAGAAAAAACAAAAACCAGAAAAAGACAAAGATCAGGGAAAAATGAAAACTAAAAGCAGACTCTAAAAGGTACGAAGCAAATCAGACTTTCAAAAGGTGCGACTCTTTAAAGTGGTGCAAATGACTTAATGGAGAGGCACATAAAGACAAATCTAATAAGACAAAATAAAGAAAGGACAAAACCAAATAAGACAATTAAATGAAATGGTGCGATTTGTTCCAGCAAACAAAACCGCTTCATAGGAGTTGAGATTTGTTTAGATTTGAAAGACTTCAGATTTTATTAATGAATGAAAAAGACACGATTTAATGAAGAAACACGATTTGTTTCTTCAAAGTCAGATTAATCAAAAAGAATAAATGGAGAGACATAATACTTTGCAAGAGGTGTGATCTATGGATTAAAGGGTGCTAAAACAAATAGATATGTTCTTTCACAAAAAGTTGCTATGCATGGGCAACATTTATAATTGATATACCAGATTTGCACTGTACATGTGTGGAATAAGAGTGAGTGGAATGATTGTGTAGAAATCAGAGCAGCATATTACTTTCTTGTGTGAACATTGAAGAAGAATCTTATATCACAAAGAAGTATAAAGGATAGAAGCAAGGTACAGATCTGTTTGAAGATCTTATTCTACATTTGAATTTTCAGTCAAGTAAGTCAAGGTTGGTGCCTTGCAAGAAGGATTTGGTGCTCCTTGTAGGTTGGTGCCTACATAACTGATTAAGAGGTTGGTGCCTCTAGTAGGTTGGTGCCTACAACCATTGTAAACTCATTTAAATATAAAGTACATTATTTTCTACCGTGGTTTTCTCCCATAAGGGTTTCCATGTAAAATCTTGGTGTCAATTTGTTCATATTGTTATATTCTTGCATAGTTGTAATCGTGATACAATTTGAAATTGGTAAAAGTTGATAAGTTAAAAATTGTAATATATTGATTCACCCCCCCTCTCTCAGTATATTTGTGTGCTCATCACAAACCTTGTGTTTTCCTCATTCCCACTATTCTTGAGCATCATTTGTCAGGACACTAGCATGCTGCATGGATGTTGGAGTGCCACGCTAGCATCTCGTGACATTTCAATATTCAAATTGTCCTTTTTGAGTGTTGAATTAAGTAGCTTCGGTTAGAGATAAATGATGATTGAATTTATTCATCATCATCATTTATGTTGAAATCGCTACATCCAAGTATTCGATCCGCATTTAGAGAAATTATTACTTGCAGATTATTGTTTACATGTCCTTAATCAAATTGATCTCTTCCAGATCGTGCATTACTATTTCCGATTTGATTATATGTATTAAGTTCAGATCGAACTTATAAAGGACATTCGATGGTTAAGGAAACTAACACCGATTCATAATTGGACTGTTAGTTAAAGATCAAACCTTTAATAATGGGACACGTCCCTTGAGGGGACGTGTCTCCCATTTGATACTTATATCGGATCAAATCCTCATTGGGAGATCATCGAAGTTAATAAATGTTTTACCTTTGAGGATCGACATCTAGTAAGAGAAATCTGACTTACAAATTTCTTAAGACATTCAACCAAGATATGGATTGACATCAACTTCAGAATACTAAGTTATATATTCTGTTCATAATCTGATAAGATTTAATTATATTTAACATGGTATCAGAGCAAGGTTAAGGAAGATCTGATTAAATTCAAGATATCAGATTATTTTAAAAACATATTCTCTCTTGAAATCGCCAACACATGACATTCTTCATAACGGTTTTGGACTTAGCCTTACCTCGTTGTGTAGAGGACGTAGTCTATCTGGCCAGATACTCAGGAGCCATTACGCGAAGAACTGGTGAGCGATCACACAGCGATCTGACCGAGCCTAGGCTCTGGCCATCACTTATTTCCAGGCGCCAGGTTGTAAGCGGACATATTCACAAGTGTTTATATGTTGATATTATTATCGGACTCTTATTTGGTTACATAATTCTCCTTGTCTATGCGGAATGATTCTTATATGCCGTTTGGGGAAGAAGTGTGGTTTGAATTATCGGGTTTAATTATACATTACTTGGAACTCTTTATATCTGCACTAGTGATTGCTTGGACGAAATGAATGTAATATCATTGGTGTATCATACTGCTGTTGGAAGAAATTGAGATGTGTCGAGTTGTTTCAATCCTTCAGAGGCTCTGTGGTGTGAGTATTATGCGAGAGTTCACGGAGGTGTCGTATTTCTGTTTCAAGGAATCGTGAATGACACTACGGCACAAATAATCATCTTCTCACTTCATTCACTCTGGCAGCGTTAGGTGATCAAGAACATTTGTTGTGAGCATTTGCAGGACAACCAACAATGGCCTTACATTATTCACAATCTCTGCAATCATATCTCTGGCGTCGTGTAATATCGTGCGTATGTAATGCCGCTATGATCATGGGTGTTTGGACATTGCTCAGTATGGGATTATTTGTCGACTACGGTTATGTTTGAATGCATCACTGAAGGGTCCCGAAGTCATACTTCCCTGCAACGATTAATTAAAACCTACAGTTGTGTATGAAACAAGAAGTCTACAATTGCATCTGAGTTTGCTATACTAATAGATGGAATTGTAAGGTGTTTTCGGAATGGAGTATTAATATGTCTCGGTTCTTCATAGGTAATAAGTTTGCTTTGGGGACTCACAGCCAGTTGTATCATGGAATTTATGAGCAGAGGTCTATGACTGTTAAGATGATGTAGCAGTTAGATGAGGATGATGTTGTTACAAATTCTCTTGAGAAACAATATATAGTTGAGGTCTTGTTTGTTTCAATTACACCATCCAAACATCATAGAGCTTGTTGCAACATGCAAAAAGGCTTTTGTGTTCTGCATCATCTCTAAATATTTGCCTGGAGGTTCGCTGAGAGCATAAGTAGAAGACACACTCACTTCCACTAAAACTAAGTTTGAGGATGGCCCTTGATATTGCTCAAGGAATGCAATATCTTCACTCTCAAGGCATTATCCATAGGGATTTGAAGTCAGAGAATCTTCTTTTAGGGGATGGCATCTGTGTCAAAGTTGCAGGATTTGGTGTATCATGTCTAGAATCTCTATGTCAAAGGAAAACGGCCTGGAGGTTGGAGCAAATATAAGGTAGAGTTGTGACCTTTCTTGGAAGAGACTGCAAGACAAGAGCCCAATTACATCTGTAAAATTAATCGACATAAAGAGATAAGTATTTTATGTCCTTAATAATACTCATGAATTTTTATGTAGTCATTAATTCATGATATAACATTGGATAAGTGAATCTTGTATGCTTCTAGCATTTGTATTTCTCTTCGGAATAGTTCAGTCATATGAACTATTAAGGAATCTCTTCTTAATGTGCATTAGGATGGATCAATAGATTGCTTTCAAAAGAAGAAGAGAATGGAGACACTGCTTGCAACTATGAGATTGAATGAATGGTTGAAGACATCTTTTCGAAAGGAAAGAATTAACCTTCAGAGGGAGTTCTATGATTCTCTGAGAACAAGTAAGGGTTGCAGATGCTAAATCCTTGAAGTACCTCTTCAACAGTTGAGATTAGAATTGCTCAAGTCAGTCAACCTGAATTTAACATTGGCAACCTTGGACGATGACGTCAGGAGGTTGATGCAAGTGCTTGAAGATTCAGAGGGAGTCTACTGTACCTAAAGAAAAGAGATCTAAATTGGAACCTACTGGAAAGAAAGGGATATTCATGGGCTATAGTGAAACCTCAAAATCCAACAGAATATACATATCCAGACAAAAACTAATTGAACTAAGTAGAGATGCCATATTTGAGGAAGACATTGCTTTCAAAAGGGCAAAGAGTTCAAATGAGATAGAAAATCAAGATTCTCCTAAAGTCTTGGAGGAGGATCATGCTCCTGAGATTTAGAGGGAGTATCCTGAAGAAATGATAAATGAGAACCAACTAGTGTTACGGAAGCTCTCAAACATCAAGTGTGGAAAGATGCGATGACAGAAGAGTATCAGTCCATTTTGAAAATTGATGTATGGGATATAGTACCTAGACCAAAATAGAAATATGTTGTCTCTTCCAAATGGCTCTTCAAAATCAAACATGCTGCTGATGGCAGTATAGAGAAACAAAAGACACGTTTTGCGGCCAGAGGTTTCTCACAAAAGGAAGGTATTGATTATGAAGAGACATTTGCACCTTTTGCTCGGTACACCTCTGTGAGAGCAGTAATAGCTATTGCAGCAGCTAAAGGCTGGAAAATCCATCAAATGGATGTGAAAACTACCTTCCTGAATGGGACCATTGAAGAAGAAGTCTATCTAGAGCAACCTGAAGGTTTTGTGATACTTAAAACTGACTCACATGTATGCAGATTGAAGAAAGCTCTATATGGACTTAAACAGGCTCCCAGGGCCTGGTATGAAAGAATTGACAACTATCTTTTGGGACTAGGATTTTCCAAGAATGATTCAGATCCAAATCTCTATTTTAAGGTAATTAAAGGTGATATACTAATACTAATTTTATATGTCAATGACCTGCTTATAATAGGGGAAAATCACCTTATTGCTCAATGTAAAAGGGACTTGGCTTCAGAATTTGACATGAAAGACTTGGGCATTTTACATTACTTCTTGGGTTTAGAAGTCTGGCAAAAATCAGATGGTATCATCTTAAGGAAAATATACTATTGATATTCTGAAGAGATTTAGGATGTTAGTCTGTAGACCCATGTCTACACCTATGGAAATCAACTTACACAAGTTGAAAGAAGCAGCAGCAGAATCTGAATCTGCAGATCCTACTCTCTATAGACAAATAATTGGATCATTAATGTACTTGGTTAACACTAGACCGGACATTTGCTATGCAGTGAATGCTTTAAGCCAGTTTATGTGTGAGCCTAAGGAAATACACCTTGTTGCTGTGAAGCATATATTGAGATACCTTCAAGGTACTATTGAATATGGTCTTAAATACAGGAATGTTCAACTAAGATCTACATGGATACTCTGATTCCAATTGGGCTCGAAGTGTAACCGATCAGAAATGCACATCAGGATGTTGCTTCATTTTAGGATTGGCTATGATCTCTTGGATCAGCAGGAAACAGTCTTCAGTGGCACAAAGCTCAACAGAAGATGAATATATTGCAGCTTCTATGGGGGCAAGAGAAGCAGTATGGCTCCAGAAATTGCTTGTGGGATTATTTGGTGAGCCCCTGAATCCTACTATTATCCACTGTGATAATCAGAGTTGCATTAAGCTTTTAGTAAAACCAGTATTCCATGATAGATCTAAGCATATTGAGATCCCTTACCACTATGTAAGAGACATGGTAGAAAGGAATGTGATCCAGTTGGAGTATATTAGTACAAATGATCAAACAACAGACATTCTCACCAAGCCTCTCTCCAGAGTTAAAGTTGAACACTTCAGGAAGAAACTTGGTATGATTGAAATGTAATTTGTTATTGAGATTGAGATTCAAATTGTTTATTTTGTACTAATGTATTTAAAAGATGTTTAATGTGTAAACTCTTTTGTCATGTGTGTGACTCCATGACTTTATGGGCCCTCTCTCCCCCTGTGTATATTATTGAAAGGTGACGATCTTTCTGATAATGAACACTTGTATTTGACATTGTAAAGTGATGACTCTACAATGATTAGTTGGACTATCATGATAGATATCATGTGGCTTGATATTTGTGGATATGTCATGATAGTATCTTGTGGACATTTTGATAGATATCATGAGACTTGATATCAAATTTGAAGATCATTATGATCCTTATTCATGGTGGATATGTATATATATCCGTGGATATGCCATGATCTATTATGGTAGACATCATGAGACTTGATGTCAGTGCACATGCCATAATGAAGATGTGTTATGAAGAATGTCATGTGACTTGACATTGTTTTTGGATCTTACCATATCTTCAGATATCACGTGTAAGGTGATATCACTATATACTTGGTTGGAGTTATCTTCCCTAGCTAAGAGGGAGTGTTGAATTAAGTAGCTTCGGTGAGAGATAAATGATGATCGAATTTATTCATCATCATCATTTATGTTGAAATCGCTACATCCAAGTATTCGATCTGCATTTAGAGAAATTATTACTTGCAGATTATTGTTTACATGTCCTTAATCAAATTGATCTCTTCTAGATCATGCATTACTATTTCTGATTTGATTATATATATTAAATTCAGATCGAACTTATAAAGGACATTCGATGGTTAAGGAAACTAACACCGATTCATAATCGGATTGTTAGTTAAAGATCAAACCTTAAATAATGGGACATGTCCCTTGAGCGGACATGTCTCCCATTTGATACTTATATCGGATCAAATCCTCACTAGGAGATCATCGAAATTAATAAATGTTTTACCTTTGAGGATCGACATCTAGTAAGAGAAATCTGACTTACAAATTTCTTAGGACATTCAACCAAGATATGGATTGACATCAACTTCAGAATACTAAGTTATATATTCTGTTCATAATCTGATAAGATTTAATTATATTTAACACTGAGCATGTTGCCACTTATCACCTACCTTTGTTGGTGTAAACAGCTCGAGATGCCTTGTAACGGCTTAGGAACCTTTTTTTCCCTCCTTTCAGTCTTTAAAATCTATCTTTTCATTCCTATTGCTCTCTCTTGGTCTCTATTGGTCATTCTCTCTTTTCTCTCTTTCTCTTTTGCTTGCACAACTCCCTACTGCTTACTACAACAACTTCAAAGCTCTCACACTTTCTCTACAACACTCTTTGCTTTCACAACTCTCTCTCTCTCTCTCTCTCTCTCTCTCTCTCTCTCTCTTTGGCTTTCTCAAGCCTTAAAGGTGATATCTATCTCGTCTTATGTCTTTGAGCATCTTGGGATTTCTCACATCCCCTGTCTACGCATTTTACTATCTTGTCTATTTATCGTTCTACCTATCTATCTATTTGGTTGTTCGTGGAGGTGGAAACATCGAAAAGGGAGTTTGACTGAGGCAAGCCCCTAAACAACCCCAACATTTTCCATCGGTCTTATGTGTGAAGGTATTGAAGATATTTCTTTGTTGGAGGCTTCATTACTTGGATTTTTGTGAGCACTTTTCTTTCTTCTCCTTAGTTTTATCATCTTCATTCCATTTAATCTACACTTTACTTAGTTACTTTGCTTTATTTTAGTTTTGTTATACTCTGTTATTTTTCCACATTTCAAGAGTTCCTAGTAATTAGGATTGTCAATAGTTATTTAGCTATTTTCTATGACATTCTCGATTTTCTGTCCATACAAGACGCTAACGCAACATTGAGACACCAATGTGCCACGCTGTTGTCCTTGTCTCACGTTGCTGTCATTGATTGAGAGCTTGCTAGTCTGTCTAGAAAGCCTTTGTGATCTACTCTTTCTAATTCTGAATTTCTTATCATTTTATCTTGTCACCTAGGCTTTGTTCCTTGAGGTAATTGAGGACCATTTGCTCCCTATAGACTCTTCTTTGTCTCCGAGACTCGGGAGAAGCAAATCTCCTCCTCTACATTTTGGTGAACACTCCTTCCTAAACAAAAAAGAAGACAAATCCTTGGATTTTGTAGGAAGCTACCCTATTTGCGTATAAATATTTTCCCAATTCACCAAGTGTTCATTCGAGGCATTTCATCAAACAATTAGCCAATCTGCTGCTTTGAGCTAAATATAATGGTACCATATATTTGTGTAGTGAACTTTTCACAATTTAATTCCAGAGAGGAGAGTATTCCAATTACACGTTAACAATATAATAAACACATGGCAAATAATTTGCAAAAATAAGCTTTCAGGACAAATAGAAATATTTTTATAGATTTACACCTGTTGATTACAGTAACAATTCCGACCTGTTTAGCAGCTGCTTAAATTGTCAGCATCAAAATATAAGTTCTAAGTCGTTTCATTCTACTCATACCTTTCGTTCAATAGTCAAAACATAGCTTCACAGATTTAAGTAGCTCCCGAATGAATCAAAGACTCCCACATTAACCTTCGACTCCCTCTATTGGCACTATGAGACAAATACATAAGTCGGCATACAACATTACATGTTCAACTCTCTTAATGTTACAATTTCTCAGGCACTGAACTTCATGTTTGAATATTCAAATTCTAATTTGCCACGATGTAAGGAGGACTGAAGCGACAGGTGGAAGGAACATTTGAAAACAAGAAGCTACCTTAACACACTCGTCCACCGCCATATATTCCACATCCCACTGCTATATGAGATTTGTTTTTTTAAAGGTCCATGACGCCCTTTAATATCCACAGTTTTATGAATTGAGAGAGACGGATTTTTGCAAGGTGTCGATATAATCCTGGAGTTTCTAGCCCGCTAGAATCCCAACTTATTACGGCTCGTATGCTTCCCTTGGCATCTAATAATAATAGTTGCGGCTTCGATTGATCGCCAAGCTTCACTACTATTCAGATTACTTGAGTTCCTGTATGAGTTTCCTCTTTAGCAACGGTATTTCTTTGAAGAATCAAGACTTTGTAATTTGCCCCATTCAGTCCTGTTAAAGCTCACGATGAATGAAAATATACATCATCTAGGCCCGATAAGTATTCATGACTCGTGGTTTCAATTCCACTACATATACTGTAATCCTGCTTCTTTATCCCATCCGTTGGGCACCATACTCCCGAATTCTTGCAACTTAAATGCGACTCAAACTCCATACACAACCATTACGTTTTTTCTAAATTTCCACCTGATCATTGTAATCTCCCGATAAGAGTTACGACAATCTTTTCATTGTTTGGAATTCACAATCCCGACAGCACCTCATAAAATCTTCGAGACCTTTACCATCCTTTCCTACCACACACGACTCCCATGAAAGATTGTTTACGAACTTGAGAGGCTCCACACATTCAAATAATGGTATTACTATGAGTAACTGAGACTATCAGATAACTTACAGAGCCTGAATTAAAGATAACCAATTCGATATTCATGAACAATTATCAAGTCAACCATAATAAGCCTGTTCAACATTTAGTGACAGATAAGATTGCCCAAGAATACGTCTCTCAACACCGAAGGCATTATACTCAACAGAGTTTTCTCATCTCCATAGAGTCTTAGGAATTGCACTACCAAAACTTTCATCCATAAATTTACCAACCTTGAATATTTGAAATTCAAATCATCTGAAATTGAACAAACCTCAAAAATTTGTCTTTTGGGAAGAGTACTCAATTTTCACAAAACTTCAATAGTAAAATCTGAGTGACTTTGCTAGTTCAGAAATTGGGTTTTCGTCCAATTCTGTGAACATGAGGGTTTTCATCCTCAAGTTACAAGAAAGAGTCAAGCTCTCCAAACCACAATCAACCATGCCTACTCAAACAATCCTCCAACATTCTTTTTTACCTTTGCCTTGACCCTTGGCTTTCTTTTGACTTGACTCTTCGAATTTCTTCTCTTTTTATTTCCAATTCATTTCTTATTTTGAAATTCAAAAGCAACTTTATTCAATTTTTAAACTTTTCTGACTTGAGTTACTTTTGCTCCACTTAAATAATTAATTTAAGTTGTCTTCTTATTTTAGCTTTTTGCCGACAACATTAAATTAATTATTCACATGTAATGCTGACTTACAAAATTGGGGACATTACAGATTTGTCCTAAGAAAAAAAAATTGGGGCACTGCCCCGAAACCCATTCCATGCCATCAAAGTAGAAATAATAGGCCAGCCTTCGGCCGACTTGTTTATGCATTTTTTATTATATTTAGCTTATTACTCTCAACATGCATTTAATAGCTTCTTTTATTAGTTCAATTTGTAATTTTATTCAAAGTGCCAAGGATGTTCCATTCCATGCATGTGATGATGACTTGGCTTTGCCTATGTCACTCAGTATCTTTGATCCTTCTCATAAAATTCATCTTGTTTCAGTTTATTGCAAGAAGATCAAATCATTGATACCTTTCTTAATTTTACTCTACCTTCTCTTCATTCCAATGCACTCTCTTCTAAAGACATTGCATTAGTGAATGATGAATCTTCTCTTCGTTCCAATGCACTCTCTTCTAAAGACATTGCATTAGTGAATGATGAATCTTCTCTTCGTTCCAATGCACTCTCTTCTAAAGACATTGCATTAGTGAATGATGAACCTTCTCTTTATTCCAATGCACTGTCTCCTAGAGATGATACATAGGTGAATGAGAAATCTTGTTCCACATCTGATCCACCACAGATCAATTTTGAGAACATTTCTTCAAACAATTCCTCTAAAAGTCATGATGGATCTATACATGCAATCGTGGAGATCGAATGGAGGCATTTCATCACACAAAGAGAATGAAAAAGTGTTCAACTCCTCCACTTGGACGCCTAAAGTCAAAATTAGACTCAGTTGACTAAAGTTGTCTATTTTGAAAGCCTTTTCATGTCTAAAACGTCCCCAAATTGGTGGAAATCATCTTTGTGAACTCCAAATCAAGCAAAATATCTCCTCAATCAAGTGTTGGTGCCTAAACTTGATTGATGTCAAGTTTCGGTTCCACCTACTCTTTAAAATCTTGACCCTTCAATATCTTCCAATGCGTTGACTTCTACTCCAACAATACCTGTTACAAAGGATACCCTTGAGATAGATGTCCCTAAAGAAGATCCTTCTTCTTTCCAAGAAATTGCATGTCTCGGTGACGATTGGGGTTCCTTAGACTTTACAGCATCCTTCATTGGGGAATATAAAGTCGACCTAATCCACTTAGACATCCCGAAAATATCATTCACACCCGCTATCGAAGATGATTATTCTTTTGTATCGTGGGATAATGTGAACAACAATTGTAATGTCCTTTTTGTTGATCCTCCCCCTTCTGAGGAGTTGCAATCACGTTATGGATTCAGATTTCATAGTCTTTCTAAGCACGGGTACAGAGGAAATGGTCTTGGGCGCATCAAACAAGAAGTTAAGGTCCCATTGGAACTGACACCTCACTCTTTTACAAGGGGTTTAGGTTACAAGCCTTCTTGTTTGTCTCCATCCCCTCCATTTTCTACTGTCCTCATTTCTTCTTCTTGTGAGCAATCAAACCCTTCTTCACAAGATAAAGGGTTGCTTCCTGCTCATTCTTTGTTTCAGCAAGAGCATAACTTGTTGAGGCTTCTCAAAGCCCACTTGATTACTCTTCCTCTTATACATAAGAAGTTTCATAAGCATGATAAAGCAAAACATTCTTTCTATGCATATCACCAAGTGTGCTGGTTTTTCAATTAGCACCTCTGAAGTGCTTATTGGAAAAAGGTAGCTATTGCAAGTGTGTAGTCAGTGTTGTTTGAATTTATAGAGAGAAAGATCTCTCTTTGTTGATGTTTGCATAAAAAGAAAAGTAAACTATTGTTCCTATCTTTTTACTCAGCAACAGGACACAAGGGTGCATAAACACAATGCGCCATAGCTAAGGTTTTCTCTAGTTTCTGCAGATTGTAACTACGACTAAACTAGCTTCTAATCTATCCTATATCCTCAAGAAAAACAGAGCATGAGGGCATAGGAGCCGGAATGGATGGTTCGACTCGGACGTATATTTCTCCCAGGATGCATATGAAGGCTCTCAACTCCCAGACTTATACCGAAATAGAATCCACACAAACAATTTTTGTACGGTAGATAAGATCTCAAGATTCCCAAGGAGGTACCAAGACCTTTCCGAGGTGTAGGCTGAAAGATAATCTACTAGAAACAACAAAGATACAATAATCTAACTCACTAAATTCCCAAGGAGGTACCAAGACCTTTCCGAGGTGTAGGCTAAAAGATAATCTACTAGAAACAACAAAGATACAATAATCTAACTCACTAAATTCCCAACGAGGTACCAAGACGTTTCCTAGAACAACACTCAATGATAAATTTTGAGACGTTTGGATCAAAGGCAAGGTAGCTCTCCTGATTTATTATCTCAATCTTCTTCAAAGATTACTCTTTGGGATAGACACGTATGTCAAAGAGACATTCACACATGATGCGATCAAACCAAGTACATTAACAATATTGGATACACCTATTTGAATAAGAAGAATGCAAGTTTGTGCTTAGCATTTCCCTATCACAAATACAATCCAAGAACATATACTAGGCTAAGAATATGAAGGCTTTTTAGCTCAACGCTTCGCTGTTGTGAGGTAAAATTACAAAATTATGAGAAAAGGTTCTTATTTATAGAGACTCAAAGGAGTAGGCAACCCTAAAATATCCTTGAGTTAACATTTATTTCTTGCCAATCTGCAAGATTTATTCTTGTCTAAAAGTAGGTGAGCAAGCAGTTAACTGGAAATCTACTTCAATTAACTGAAACTATACAAAGAGTCAATTGGAGATCTACCTCAATTGACTGAAAGCTAACTACAAGTGAACTTAAATTTAAAAATGTGCCTCCAAAATAAAGATCCACAATTAGTGGAGATCTAGAAATAGACATCCATAATTGGTGGGATCTGACATGCAAGATCAGTGGGGCATGGAGTGAACTTGGAATGAGGCATGCAGTTAACTCTTGTCACCATTAATGCTATTCTGAAGGGTAGGACGTCTTAGGTGGATGCTTCACACCTCTACTCCACTGGTCAACAGACTTTCTATCCAATCGTTAACTTCTTCAGCTTCTGGACAATTGAAATATTCCGAGCCAATTTTTTTTTTTCAATTTTTGATTACAATAAGCAAAGCAACACACATCCGTTAGGGTTAGCACTTAAACCAAACGATGCAGAATTCAACTCTAACCAAGGATGCGCCGGATGACGACGAGCATATGGTCAGAGGATCTCAAAGCAATGCTGAATAAAGAACTCTAACCAAGAATGTGCCGGATGACGACGAGCATATGGTCAGAGGATCCCTATTTTCTATTATGCTGAAGTAAACTCAACACCCAGAATGTGCTTTCAAACCCGGAGTGGGAATGGAGCTACCATAGGGCGGAGATGTAAGATATTACAATGCAAATCAAAGTAAATAGGCGGCAAGCCAACCTCTTCCACTAATAGTGGGAAATATAATAAAGAGCTTACAAATGTGAATATTGGCTGGTTAGTACTACTAACAACCTTACAATGTAATATTTCTCCTGCAAGCACGATGGATTATACTGATAATCAAACTGCTGAAATGTAGAGCTACTCCGGAATGAATTAATATGACCAAGACAGACAATCCCAGCCCTATTAATAATTTTACTAAGTCTGATATGACAGACCTGCAGTTAAAAATGGTGAAACCAGCAACTCCAGAACTCACTTAAATACTCATATCTCTCTCAATACTCACTCATTTAACTTGAAATCAGTTGCAAAACATTCTAATGATGATGACAATGAAGATGGATCACAAAAACTTCTCACAAAGACCCCTATTTATTTTGCACGACTTCCAAAGCACTTACAAAGTGAAATTGCCTGCAAGCAAGGGCGATTTACTTTAGATAATTCATAGATTTCAAATAAAATTCTGTAAACTTGCACATATGGTCACCCTACATAGGAAAATAGATTGGAACAGTACCCAGAACAATATTATTTCTGTTTCTTGAGTTGTGAGTAAAAACAACCTACAGCCATACAAACCAGCAACTCTAAAAATGACAGAAAATACAATAACTCAACTACAGAATGTGGGAAGAACCAACTACAATGAAAGGAAACCAACTACAACTAAACCTCTCAACTAGTTGTTGTCTTCCAAGCAAGAAGAAGAGCCAAGCTAGGAGGTATGCATCCCTCAAAGCAATTCCAATACCATTCCGGCAGCATAACTTTGCAAATTCATCAGATGAGAAATGAAGACCCAAGGCTCCCTTTTTATAATTTTGAGAAGACCCTCCAGAAGCTTCGAGAAGGTGCGCCCTAACTTCAAGATACTTTTAGGGTTTTGACTTGACCCAATCTTCCTTCAAAAATGGCGTCCCTTTTCATGAAGGCAAATTTTCTTTAATTTAAAATCATCTTTTCTCCAAAAGTTGGCGTCCATTTTCCCATGAGCAATTATTGACTTTTAGAAATATAAAAATATTTCCTTCATGAGAAAATACCCCTCAAGGTCCCCTTCTTTAAAAAAACTTTTAAGTTATATCACTAGGCCAAGGGGTATTTTATAAAATAAAACATTTTGACTTAAAATAACTTATTTCTCCAAAATGAACCCCTTAAGCCAAAAATGAGAATTACCCAATGAACTGCCAGAAGAGGAAAGTTGACTGAGCTGGTGCTGACTGGACCATTGCTAAAAATAGAATTTACTAAAAATAGTAAATTCTTGAAGATGCTTAGAATGCCAAGAAAAACATATCACTACGAAGCTCTCTGAAAATCCAGAAAGAATCCGCCATTGAATCAACCAACCTCAAGCAAGAGCATCCTTCAAAACGAGAAACCCTAATTTTACCTTCCGAAAAGCCTACGGGTCTCCGGAATAGGCCAATGGTCAACTAGAAAGATCATGCTTGAGAAGGGGACATTACAACAATTAATGCTCTATAGGATGATGATGTGGCATTTGAGCATCTCTTCACCATTAGCAAGTTGTTGTTGATATTCTATGCACTCGGCAGTTGCGTCATCCAGCTTGGTAGACATGGCTGCAACCTTGGCCAACTTGAAACCATCACGATCATCGAAGAATGAGCTACAAATGACATCGTGGAATTGTTTTTGTACTGCGCCTAGCTCAATGTGTGCACCTCCCTCATGTTGATAAAGGTAAGGGATGGATATTACCAACATTCTTGCGAATTTGATAATATCTGCCACAATATGTCGGTACTTGATTAGTTCCACATAATTCGCATCATGGGCTTTCACCTTGTATGTCGGTTGTTCTTTCCAAGCAAAGAGATGTTGCTTGTTCTCTACAGTGGTAATTGATTGGTACGCCAATTGTAAATCCGTGACTGTGATTTCATCCCCTGGCCTCTTCTCTGCTGTCTTTAGTTCTGACTGTTGAATCTCTGGTCGGAATCCATGTGCTCTGTCTCTCAGTTGGTATATTTCCACTAGTATACACCATCCTTTGACAACAAATTCCTCCACTTGATTTATCAAGTGTTTGCCATATAAAATCAATTGGTGATGGTTTTGCTCTGTGAGGAGGTCCAACAACTCTCGTGGTAAAGAAGAGAAGTTGGGAGTGTCGTGCATCAAGCTAGATATCTACATCCTCAACTGTTGGGTTTTAGCCTTTAAGGCTGCTTTGTCTTGGTCATCCTTAGCCATTCTTTCTTGAGCACTCACCGAGACAATTCCAAGAAGATTTGCCTCCACCTGACAAGAGGTCTTTCCGAGGTTGACCTTCGATAATGTGAAGTCCTCAACCTCTACCTTGTGTATACTTCGGTCCTCAGGTAGGGTAGCTGTCTCTATGATGAACTCATTATCCGCATTCCTTCCTACATGAACCCACTTCTTCAATTTCTTTGCTGGCATATCTTCAGGGACATGGTCAAACTCAGTGAAGTCAAGCTGGTAGGATGGGCTTTCTCTCTTCCTTCCTAGGAGACCCTCAAGCCAAATGGAATTTCGGCTAGCTTCGTTGGAAGGAGTAATGTTAGGCCTCTGAATGCTTGATGAACGAGATTGTGTTGCATCGATGTCTCTTGGTGGAGAGTCCAAGTCAATGGGAACTTGTGACTGCTGCGATGGTGGTGAAGTAGGAGGTTCTGTCTCGACCATAGGCAGTGTATCTGCTGCAACTACTTCTATTATGGGCTCTATTTCGGTTGTGATTACCTCAATCACTGGCTCAACTGCAGTAGATTCCATGACTATCTCAAGCATACTTGTGGCTATCTCCACATATACTTCTTGCTGATTTATATCAGCAATTTGTGTTCTTCCCCATGTGAGTCCTGACATTCGCATCCCTTTGGGAGGGTTAATCCACTACTTTCGTGTGGGCTTCTTCTTGGATGTGGAAGGTAGTGATGTTTGAACCGGTGGCAGCTCTGTTTGGTGAAGTACTACCTTCCTTGTCCTCTTGCTGTCTAGGTAGGGTTGACTGTTTTTGACAACTCTACTCATTCTCTCCTCTATAGATGTCTTTTCTTTTGCATACCAATCCACTCTTCTGAGTGGCTATGAGTCCACTTGATCCACGAAGAACGAGGGGAGAATGAGTTTCCCTTCATCATCAGATAGGCCCTCAATGTCTTGTAACGTCACCGTTGACTGACGAGTCTGGTGGATTTGCTTGACTGTGCGTTGGGTAAGCAGCTCAGTCTTGGAAAGGATGACTGATTTCTCAGCTCCTAAGGGTTTGTTTAGGTCCTTCAAATCCAAGGGCGCCCCTGGTCAGCAGGGCCGCTTTTGACTTGTTGACTGATTATATTCATGTTGTAAACTGCCTTAGTTTGATCTCTGTCACCAAATGACTGAGTTGTCTAATGTCTTTGTGACGGTTTCGTTGTCGAGATCGATCAAAGTGGAGAAGGTCATCCTGGAGGTCACTGAGCAAATAGACTGCATCTACATGCCCTAAAGACTGGACGCCTTTTTTTGCAGGAGGGGCGCTTTTTTCTTGGTAATTAGCCAATTTTTATGTTCTTCATTCAATCTTCACCTTTGGTGTTTTCTGCTTGATCTCAACCTCTAACTATTTGACATGTCCTGCGAATGTGCCATCGGATTGGTCGCGAAGCTGAGAGAGCTATGAACGTGCTTGATCTCGCTTGACGATGTGTTGAATAGCCAGTAGGAACATGAAGAAGATGACTGCTTCAGATGGATCTGATGACTGCATTTGGCCTTTGAGATCAAAGGGCGCCTTTCTCCAATAGGGGCGCTTTTTGACCCTTGATTGCATTTTCTCCTTGGTAGCAAGGCGTGGTTTTCCTAGAGTTAGCCAATTTTTGGCATTTTCAGTTTTGAGAATCTCCTCCATCAAACATCATCTTTTTTAACCTTTTCCGCCATGGCTTCTTTGTTGAAGCTTTTGAAGCTTAGCTCTCAGCACCTAGTATTGGCCAATCTGTCATTAATGGCTGCGGAGTTTCTAAATTTGTTCTCGCGAAACTGTGTTACCAGGTTTGCACCCACAGGGTTCGAACCCAGTACAGTTCCCCTGTGGGTACACCCTGGGTACGCACAGGGTGCGCGCCTAGCCCTGTGGATTCTCCCGGGTGCGCCCACCCGGGCGAACCCACAGGGCTGGGTGCGCACCTTGTGCATACCCACGGCGAACCTAGCCAAATGGTTAGTGGACCCGGGAGTACCAGCCACGTACCCGGGCATACCTCCAAGAACCCACGACTCAACACTTAAAAAGTGGGCCCAAACTTAAATAAAATACATTTTTTTTTTAATTATTTTGTCTCCTAACCCTAAAACGACCCAATATGAGGCCTTTCAACACTAAAACATTTCATTTTTACCTCTCATTTTGCTCTCACCATATTTTCTCTACATCTTGGCATTTTGAAGAGAGGTGATTGTATTCGAAGGAGATCGATTGTGGAGTGCCAAATAGCTTCTACAAAGGAGATTTAAGTGTTTAAGGTATGCATTTAAACCCTATTCTTTGTTGTTTTGATGAATTTTTTAAAGTATCGTAGTTTTTGATTGATTTTTTCAAGTTTGTGAAGAAGTTTTTCAAGTATGTGTTTTTTTTTTCATTTTTTTTATAGATTGCAACAATAGCCAATAGTCAAAGTTCAGTGGGTGGGGTGGGAAGTCAAAAGTTCAAAATTGAAAAAGGATCTCCTTTATGGACACATACCACAAGAATTTCACAAATTCTTGGAGGTGGGGGTTTTGTTTGGAAGTGTAATTTTTGCAATGCACAATACAATAGCTCTATTACTGAGTGAAACTTCATTTTATGAGCCCTAGTGGCACAGGGATTAATATGTGTGTGGGCCCAAATAAGAAGGGGTTGTCTCCTGTATAAATAGCAAGATTTATAAAAGAACAAGAAGATGCTAACAAATTGATTGCAAAAGGAAAAGAAAGTAGTTATTTTTCCGGAAAGAAAAAAACACCAACATTACCCTCTTAGACAGTTAGGGCCTCCAGACATCCCTTCTTGTCTATGCCCTCTACGGAAAAGGAAGATGAAGATGAATAACAAATCACCACCCGCAAGAGAGGTCCATTGGAGAGGGCATTTAAAATGGAGGCAAGAGATATTGCTAAGTAAAAAATTGCACGTTGCCTCTATGCCAATGGTCTTTCGTTCAACTTGGTGAGATCACCATATTGGCGAGACATGGTGTCAGCAATAAATAGTGCACCTCCTGGTTTCACAAGTCCTGTGTTTGAAAGGTGCATACCACCTTATTGCAAAAAGAGAAGAAATCTTTAGAGGCCCAACTAAAACCAATTAGAGATTCTTGGATTGAAATAGGTGTATCTATTGTTTCCGATGGATGGAAAGATTGCAAAAACCGTCCATTGATCAATGTTATTGCAATTTCCACCAAGGGGGCAATGTTTTTGAGGGCGGTTAACTGTGAAGGGGAAGTGAAAGATGCAGAGTTCATTTCCAGGATTCTCATTGAAATTTTTCAAGATTGGAATTGGTGAAGGTAAATTTAAGTTATTTAGTTTCATTTGTCATGTTTTACATAATTGAATTTTTTTTACTTTTTTTACTTATTTAGTAATTTACATATTTTAAATGTGTTATTAACTTACTATTAACATGTTATTAGGTTGCCGAGACCAGATTTGCATCTCACCAATTGTTCTGAGATGACTTGTGAAAGTGAAAGAGGCATTGAGTCAACTGGTTATTAGCAAGCAATGGGGTATATGGAAGCAATCAAATTCAGAGAGGGCCCAAAAGGTCAAGGCATTGATCTTGGATGACGATTGGTGGGATCGTGTGAATTATGTATTGGAGTTCACTGAACCTATCATGTCTATGCTTCGGTTTGCTAATATAGATGAACCATGCTTGGGGGATGTCTATGATAGCATGGACACAATGTTGGAGAAAATAAAAATTGAAATACAAAAGAGAGAGAATGATCCTAAAGACACTCTTTACAAAAGGGTGGAAGCAATCGTTCTTCATCGTTGGAACAAGATGACAACACCATTGCACCTCCTTGCATATGCCCTATCTCCAAGGTACTATACTAGAAAAGTACTTCCTATCCCAAGGAGAATACTGCCATATAGAGATCTTGAAGTTGCTAGAGGGTATAAGAGGGCTTTTAATAGACTCTTCACTAATCCAGAAGTGGAGACAAGTGTTATGAAAGAATTTGGAATGTTTATCATAGGAAAAAATCTTAGCCCTTTTGTTGTCAAAGACCAATACAAAATGGATGCTATTACATGGTGGTACCTCCATGGTCAAGTTTATATGTACCTCCAACCTCTTGCAATCAAGATCCTCTCACAAGTAAGTTTTTTTTTTTTGCCACTTGTATTGTAGAATTTAACACTTAACATTCTTGAATTTATCTTGCATTTTTTATTTTTTATTTTGTTGGTTTTCTCTCTAGGTTGCAAGCTCTTCTGCCGCTGAATGGAATTGGAGTACATACTCATTTATCCAGTCAGTGAAGCGTAACCGGTTGGCTGCAAAAAGAGCTGAAGACTTGGTGTATATTCATTCCAATTTGCGTCTTCTGTCACGTAAGGAACCTCAATACAAGCAGGGGGCAGCAAAGCTTTGGGATGTAGCACCCGAGTCTGTTGACTTGGATGCAACCATTCAGGATCTTGCTAGAGCCACTATGGATGATGTGGATGATAATGATGATCATGACATACATGGTGCTGGAAGTGGAACCGCTTTGGGTTCAAATGATGATGATCTTGAAGTTGAAGCCGCTGAAAATCCAAGTCACAATGATTTTTTTGATAATCCTTTTGATGACTGATGAACATTGAAATTGAATCATGTTTCAACTTTCATGAAGTAAATTTTGTAATTCAGTAATTGTGATGATTTCCATAATTGATATCATTGATAAATGATATGGCGTATTTGAATATTTTTCAACTATCAATTGACATTTAATATTTATCTTTGGCATTTGGCATTGATCAATGATCAAGTATCATACTATGAAAAGATTTAGTTTTACAATTCTGTATATTTCTCTTATTTTTTTGTATATATAATACATATATATATATATATATACATGTACCCAAACCCCTAAAAAAAAAATTCACGTACCCACGTCCCGGGTTCTCATACTTGAACCCGTCCCCGAACCCGAACCCGAATCGATAACTTAGCTGAAAAATAAAAATAGACCCACCAAAGTAAAACATGTTCTGATGATTTTGACTTGACCAGTGTTATCATGAAGTTGATTAATCCTATCAAAATCATTTTCAATCATTTCCGGGAAGGTCCTATTTTTAGGGGATTCCTTAAAAATAGGGGCACAAAACCCTCATTTTCATATTTTCAGAATTTTGCACATATGTTCCTTGACAGAAACCCACAAAAACCTTATTGTTGAAATATGGTAGCTTCGGTCAGATATAACTGATCGAATTTACTATATATTGCAAGTATATTATCGATCTGCATTTAGAGGTTATTACTTGCATATTAATTGACATTTCAAGTTTCATATAAGATCCTGATCGAACATCATCATCGGTGATCATTTCCAGATTGGATATTATCTTGTGCAATATAATTATCGAACTTGGTAAGCATTTATGTTTATTAAGTTACTAACCCCGATTAGAGATCGGGTGTTTAGATAAGATGAAAAAGCACGATTCATGAGACACCTCATGAACGGACATGCCTCCACCTTGTGGAGACATGTCCGCTCATGGGATGTGTCTCATCGTTTTATATTTAATACAGATCCAATCCAAAAAGAGAGACATTGAAATATATAAATGTTTTACTCTTTCAGATTTAATCTCTAACCGAAGCTCTTCAGGTTTGATTGACCAGATCGATCCTCAACATGGTATCAGAGCCTGGTTTAGTAAAAGCTTGATCAGATCGATTTGAGTTTCTGGAACGTAGCTCCTTAGACTTTCCGGATACCAGATTGCATATGTTCAAGTTGGGTTTGTGCGCTGGGTATTCCCGTGCATACGGGCGTAAGGAACTGTGTGTCCACCACAGGTGTAAGGAACTGTGCGTCCACCACGGGTATGAGGAACTGTGCGTCCACCGTGGGTGTGAGGAACCACAGGACACGATCACGACTCTCAAAATACCCGACATCACCTGAAGGCACCTTCTTGTGTGGAGCGATAAGTCTATGTTCATTACCACGAATTGTAACATTCCTTTATGCGATTGTCTTGATACATAACTCGTGCAACCTCCATCCTTGTTGTCGAAATTGTTGTGATTGTGCCTGTGATCCTAACCTGTGATTGGGTGTAGTATAATGGATCAGCCAATATTTGATCTCGATATCATCATTCCTCGCGAAGGTGTCTTTGCTCATATATAATTCTACATTATCTCAATGATGGTACTCACGAATCAAGCTATCTGTCACGTTGTGGTGACCACAAATGTATATTGGTAAGGAACGACCACTATTTGATGTCAAAGGGGTGTTCGTTTGAAGGTATCAGGACCTGAGATGGAGACTAGATTCGTCGTCTAGGGGCTTTGGCTAGCGTCCTTCTAAAGCCATTGTTCAAAGTTCTATGGATACAAATCAGTGGTTGGGCGCAAAAGTGCTTCATCGCTATGGCCGAGCCCATAGGCTCTGGCCACACCTATTCACACATCGCACCCAATCCAGATTTCGTGCGACCAACAAATACATTTCATCTGACTGCCAAAGCTTCAAGTCTACCTGAGCGATATTCACTACACCACTGTAAAAGCGCAACTATCATCGACGAACTCCTTTGGTGCTTGAGACCACTCAACTATCGTTCTTGGCGAGATCGTGTGTCAACTGGGTGCTAGGTTGCATCGGAGACCATTATGTAAACCTGTGCACCAGTCAAGAGTCACAATTACGTCACGGGAAGAATAAGGTGAACTATGTCATTCACGATTACTCACCTGGACATTCACTACAATCCATCCTAGTGATCTCTATCCAGCATTGGCATTGGTGGGGGTGTGAACAGAACATCCAGATCTGGTGGAGCCATGTGAGCTTGATTGGGTGCCAAGCTACAATGGAGCAACATCCTCGGGATCTGCATACCAGTTTGAGAGTCGTTGTACACTAACAGGAATTCCTAAGGTGGTCGTGTGGAAGCAATTGTTGCTAAGTCATGGTAATGACTGGATTGAGTCTCGAAAAGATTGAAGGTGTGCATTACAATCTGTCGACATCAGGCATTTTGTGAATCCTGAATGGGCTCTCAAACAAAAGTACAGTTCGTCACTGTTGGACGAATTTCGAGATAAGTATTTGTTTTGTTGTTGTTTATATTTTTTCTATGAATCTCAGTCTGCTGAGTTGTGCAGATCTGATAAAGTTTATGAGTGATAATCTTATCCATCTCTAACTCTCTGGGTGTTGCTAGTAAGTGTATTGCATCTGTTTCATAATCTGGTGGATTGCAGCTGAAAACGGAGTGCATCATAAAATTTGAACATGGTCTTTGACCGTTCAAATTTAATCTTGCAAAGGGCCTATGTTCAAGCCTTGAAGATGTGTCCAGTATTTGCATCCATCAAAATGTTTAAAGAGATAAGTATTTTTTGTTGAGTTATATCATTTATGGTGGATCTTGTAATTAGTAAAAAGAGATAGTGGCTTCTCTTGAAATTGTGTTCACTAGCATAAGATCCTTTGAAGATTTCATGTATTCATGCTATAACCTGAGATAGTAAACCTTGTATGATTCTAGCCTTGATATTTCTTTGGATAATTATGAACTGTTAGTAATCTCTCTAAAATGCTTCCAGGACAGATCTATGGGCAAGAAGGTGATGAGAGATTGCTCAGTGATGAAAAGCTCGAGGCATCTTGTGAAGAAGTCATGTCGACCAAAGAAATGATCAAGTGTGAAGTCACAACTTGCAACCATGGGACTGAGTTGGTGGCTAGAGGGAGTTCACTTCCAGAAGTCTTCTTTGCAATTTCTGAAGGAGGGATCAAGAGGGAGTTATATGACTCACTAAGAAGAAGTGATCTAGGATGAGGTTGAAGAGAACAACCTGAATCTCTACAAAGGTGTAAGTTGGAAACCATTTCTCTAAAGCAAGTATTATAGACGATTTTGGACGAGGAGGTCAGGAGGTTGATGCAAGTAATTAGAGCTTCAGAGGGAGTCACATCTTGTAATGCAAAATTCTCTGAGATAGAGAGATATGAGGTGAAAGCCCTTGTTCATCTCTGAGACTGAGATGAGGCGTCATGTTGAGAGACTCCAAGACGATAGGTCCCAGGATCTAACTTCAGAAGAGCCCCAAACACCCGCAATGTGGCTTAAAGGGGGGGTGTTGGATATAAGCCACACCCAGACTGATAATAGAGCACTCCAGCAACAAATGGAAGGTCCTAGTGAATGCTCTAAGCCAGTTCATGTGTGAGCCAAAGGAAATTCACCTTATGGCTATAAAACATATATTGAGATATCCTCAAGGCACTATTGGATATGGTCTTCTTTACAGAAATGACCAACTAGATCAACCTGGATACTCTGATTCAGATTGGGTTGGAAGTGTAACCGATCGGAAAAGCACATCAGGATGTTGCTTCAGTTTAGGATTGGTTATGATCTCTTGGATTTGCAGAAAACAATCTTCAGTAGCACAAAGCTCGACAAAAGCTGAATACATTGCAGCCTTTATGAGGGCAAGAGAAGCAGCTTAGCTTCGTAAATTGCTCGTGGGACTCCTTGATCTAAGCACATTGATATCCCCTACCATTGTGAGACATGGTAGAAAGGAATGTGATCCAGTTGAAGAAATGTTAGTACAAACGATTAAACAGCAGACATTCTCACCACACCTCTCTCTCGAATCAAGGTAGAACACTTTAGGAAGAAACTTGGTATGGTTGAAATGTAATTTGATATTATGTTTGAAATTCAAATTTTTTATAAACTGTACTAATATATAAAGATGTTTAATGTGTAAACTCTTTTGTCATGTGTGTGACTCCATGACCTTATGGGCCTACTCCCCCTGTGTACATTATTGAAAGGTGACGATCTTTCTAATAATGAACACTTGTATGTGACATTGTAAAGTGACGACTCTACAATGATGAGTTGAACTATCATGATAGATATCATGTGACTTGATATCTGTGGACATGTCATGATAGTATCTCTTGGACACTTTGATGGATATCATGGGACTTGATGTCATTTGAAGATCATTGTGATCCTTAAAGAGATAATCATGGTGGATAATTATATATCCATGGATATGCCATGAATTATTATGGTAGACATCATGTGACTTGATGTCAGTGCACATACCATAATGAAGATGTGTTATGAAGAATGTCATGTGACTTGACACTTTCAGAAGCATACCATATCTTCTGATATCACGAGTTAAGTGATATCATTTTTACTTGGTGGAAGTTATTTTTCCTAGCTAAGAGGGAGAGTTGAATAATGAAGATGTGTTATGAAGAATGCCATGTGACTTGACACTTTCAGAAGCATACCATATCTTCTGATGTCACGAGTTAGGTGATATCATTTTTACTTGGTGGAAGTTATTTTTCTTAGCTAAGAGGGAGAGTTGAATAATCAAGATGTGTTATGAAGAATGTCATGTGACTTGACACTTTCAGAAGCATGCCATATCTTCTGATATCACAAGTTAGGTGATATCATTTTTACTTAGTGGAAGTTATTTTTCCTAGCTAAGAGGGAGAGTTGAATAATGAAGATGTGTTATGAAGAATGTCATGTGACTTGACACTCTTAGAAGCATAGCATATCTTTTGATATCACGAGTAGGGTGATATCATTACATACTTGGTTAGTTTTATCTTCCCTAGCTAAGAGGGAGTGTTGAAATATGGTAGCTTCGGTCAGATATAACTGATCGAATTTACTATATATTGCAAGTATATTATCGATCTGCATTTAGAGGTTATTACTTGCAGATTAATTGACATTTCAAGTTTCATATAAGATCCTGATCGAGCATCATCATCGGTGATCATTTCCAGATTGGATATTATCTTGTGCAATATAATTATCGAACTTGGTAAGCATTTATGTTTATTAAGTTACTAACCCCGATTAGAGATCGGGTGTTTAGATAAGATGAAAAAGCACGATTCATGAGACACCTCATGAACGGACATGCCTCCACCTTGTGGAGACATGTCCGCTCATGGGATGTGTCTCATCGTTTTATATTTAATACAGATCCAATCCACAAAGAGAGACATTGAAATATATAAATGTTTTACTCTTTCAGATTGAATCTCTAACCGAAGCTCTTCAGGTTTGATTGACCAGATCGATCCTCAACACTTATGTTTGGTTTGACCTAAAACAAACTTTTGACGACATTTTTACATGATTTAGCTCAATTTAAGCACAATGCCAAAAAAATTATTTTGGGTACAACATTAGGCTCTGTTTGGTGACCATGTCGAATACCTACGACATAGGAGAACCGAGAATCTCAAGTTTCGCAGACCAGTACTTTTATTAGTTGGGCAATGGAGGAGTTAGGACTTATTTCCTAATTCACACAATAATTGTTCACCTATTTATTGGGGCTCACCTATTATTCACTTAAAACAAGACTACCTAAGAAATCACCTAAAACATGACAATACTTTACGGAACGGGGAAGCACATAACAACATAACGTTAAAGCAAAATAAATTTATTGACAAAGTACTCACCCCATCCCTGAAGGGATGAAATTTTCAAGTACTGCCCGTTGTAGGGCAGTGGAAAGAGCCTCTTGTCTGAATGTGAGAGAATGTAGGAATTCTTTCCTGCAACATCATGGATCAAGAACGATCCCAACCAAAGGGAGTCAAATTTTCCGTGCATTCCCTTCGGCTCGTGTCTCTTGTCCCACAACAAGACGTTGTCTCCAATCTTGAAGTCTCGTTGCCAAGCCTTCTTGTCAAAGATCTTCTTCACTCTTTCTTGGTGCTGAGTGATTTTATCAACAACTTCCACCCTTTCCTCTTGTAGTTGTGTCAAGCACAAGATGCGCTTTTGGATTGGATCTTTGAACTCTGTTGGCATAATAACTAACACCTCTGGAGTATAAGTTAGTAAGGACAACTATGCATACTACGTAATGAGTGCTCTTCAAATTAGGAGGGGAAGCTCCCTCTTTTGCTGATATGCGTGAAAAAGTAAAGTATTTTAAATCCTATTTTTTTGTTCTCAGCTGGAAGAGGCACAAGGTTAAAAAAACCTAGAACATTGCAGCTAAGGATTTTCTAGTTTCGCAGATCATTAATTACAACTAAACTAACTACTTTAAATCTATCCAGTTTCATCAAAAAAACAGAGCATGAGAAAATGGAGCAGGAATGTTCTATACGATAAACTTCAGGTACACTCTCACAATGTGAAGGCAAGGTGGGCTCAACTATTTGCTTGGCTGGGGAGAAGTTTATTGGAAACGACAAATATACGGTAAACCGGGTACAACTTCACAACATGAAGGCAAGGTGGGCTCAACTATCTGCTTGGCTGAATAAATTTACTATTACACACATCAAACTATAAGCTTTGAGTACAAATTCACAACGTGAAGGCAAGGTGGGCTCAACTATTTGCTCTTCTGAATAGGCTTATTATAAACAAAACATAAGGTAAGGAACTGGGACAGTGTATTGCATAGACGAGATACGCATACAATAACGATCAAACCGGCAACCCCATTTAACTAAGATGAGCATTCACCATCATAACTGCATGAAACCCAAGTGGCATAACAATTCATCATCATAATAAATACTCGCGAACAAATACAAAATAACAATATTACAGGCAAGGTAGGCTTAGCATATATTGCTCTCACGTGCAAAAGTTTCTTCCATTGCTGCTCTAGCAACCGCTGAGATACGAGCATGCAACTCCTAGTCCAAGTTTCTCACTGTATATGTCAAGAAAGCCTCCTGCACATGTTTGAAATGTCTTTCAGCCTTCGTGAACTCGAGTTGATCATAGTAACGATAACTTTTTGTGCACTGAGTATGCCCACCGTGTTCAACTTCAACCCTCTAAACTCACCCTAATAGGCGATCAAGTACATGAGGTAGGAACACATGAAACTGGTGTGCAACTAGGAAACCAGTGATTTGCTCGTAAATAGCATCGCTGATGAAGGATGCCCAGTCATAATACTCTTGCCCAGAGATGATTCGACCAATGATATAATACATCCATGGGTGGAATTTATTGGCATCTACATGACCTGAGACACAATTGAGAAGTATTATCAGAATTGCATACTCATCCTTGTATTCACCACGACCTACATTGTTTGACAACTTGGTCTTTTTCTGTTTCAACCACCTCTCTGTCATCTTACTCTGACACTTATCCAATTCAACATTGAATGCTTGCTCACTCTAACTCATAGAAATGATCAGACCATCTGGATGTTGAGGAATACCCAGACTTCTCTCGATATCCAAGGGTTTGAGATTGCAAATAACACGCCCCATCTACTGACTATATCTCCCGTGCAGCAGAATTGTAATGCTTAATACAAGACATTACGAATTCCATGCAATGAACTGAGAAAGGTATGGAAGCGGCCTCAAGTAACCCGGACTGCTGAATGTTCTGGATTATCGAATCTCTTATCTTGAGTGGATCTAAAACTGCTTCTGGAAGCCCCTTATGTAGATTCGTATCAACTGTCCCAATGAAGTCATGAGTCAAGACTGACTTGGTCTTCAATTTGAGCTGAGTGAACTGCATTCTGAAAAACTCGCCTATTGATTGTGAACACAACTATATTTTGACAAGTTTTCTGGAAAGCTAAAAATAGCCTATTGAGGGTAAAAATAGCTCGTCGGAGGTAGTTTTCACAGAAAATTTTGAGATATGGGTTTTGTTCAAAAAATGATTCTAAGACAACCCAAAACGTCAGAAATGCAAAAAATCGACTTCTACTCAGCCATGCAACGGAATTTTAGTTAAGAAAATCAGAGCGTCAAGAACTAATGCTCTGGAACAAATTTTCTTGAAAGTTCTAGCACATGGGTTTGTCTGAGGAAGTTTTTCTGAATCAATCCAGATGCTTTGTTTTGCCAATTCTTCGAACATGTGAGAATTTTAGACGAGAATATGGAAATTTTTTAGACAAGAAGAAAGACGTTTTTTAGTTTTTATATTATTTTAATCTTCTCCTGTCAAAATCGCCAATCTGTTTGGAATTCTGCTAATGAATTTGGACTTGTACTTGCAAAAGAATGTTTCTATTGCTTTTGAACTTGATTGTCTAATGAAAATCCACCCAACTCTAAAGAAATTCGAATTTGCTAAGCTAGATGAATGAGAATGCATGCCATGCTTGCATAAATAGAACAAAATCGTACCATAAAGCAAGACTGCAAGATTCAAAACCCTAACTCTGAAGGAAAGAATTCAATTGGCCCTCCACTAGCTAAATTGTCACTGACTCTGAGTCTCGGATTAAAATAATAATAAAATAGCTCTCACATGCAAATTTAAAAATAAACATTAAAAGAGGCGCCAATAATTAATTATTGAAGAAAATCGCTATTTTAATGTTTTGCATGCAAAAATTAAATATTATTTTAATATAAATCTCAGCATTTGGATGCACTCAACATACTTCACTGATTCCGGAAAATCCAAATTTGGCCTTCTAGGCGTGCATTTGCAAGAGTTATTAAATTTTTGACTGTCTCCTATTTTATAGCTGCCTGCAAAGTTACAGTTGGCCATGTTCAACTCTGATTTCCAGATGACTGAGTGAACCTGTGACTGAGCTGAGCTATCCACTGCAAAGCCTGTATAGCAAGGATGAAATGTCTACTGGGAGCTGCAACTGCTAAAATCAAAATTTGACACCTCAAAAAATTAGGCGCCTTTGATTAAATTGATGCAAGGTCTCTAGACTTAGCCATTTCTCCATCTAGCCATCTGATGCTTCAAACTGTTATAACCGGTGAATGATGGACCCTGCTGACTGGATGATAGGTTCATCGCATGACTGAAAGTATTCTGCATCCAATGACTATACGTAAGGCATTTGAAAACTGCATCAGGAACCCCAAAAAGAAGGGTGCCCCTAGCTGATGTAGGCGCACACTATTTTGACAAAAGTGTAACTTTCATCCGGACACCACACTTTGACCCCTGACATTGGGAGCTGGAGTGCTCCGATTCGCACACCCTCTGTCTCTCTGCGTAGCTAGATCAACTTACAAGAGATGTCTTTGGAGGCGACGAAGCAAAAAAACTTCTACTAAGACCTCAACAAGAGGGGTGCCTTTTTCAAGAAGATGTGTACTTCCCATACTTAGCGATTTTTTGGTTGCTTTTACTTTTCAACATTCTCACACTGACCTCGCATGTACAAGCGTTTGCCAAATCCCGGAGGCTAATGGCTGGACTCGTTGGATAGCTGGAGTAATTGCGCACAAGTCTCGTGAAGATTGCGAATGCTAAAAACCCCATCTGGTAGGCCTAAAGGTTGGGCGCCCCTGGCCTATAGAAGTGCAGGCGTGTATTGCTACAATTCTCCACCCTCAGATTTACGTGCTCGATAGAACCTTTGTCACGGTCACTTGGAATGTCAGATCACCCCATGAACTAATGTGTTGCAAAGCTAAATAGATTAGGAAAGATCTTAGGAAAACCCCATCAGCAAATTAACATATCTGGGAGGCCAAATTCAAGAACGCCCCTGAGCTACAGGAGCGCAAAAATCATAAATTTTACAACCTCTGTGACATGCCTTCTCCTCGTAGCCTTAGCTTCTGATGTCAACTGTCGGAGTTCTACACTACGTACGTATTCGCTTGATAGCTCATTGGAAAGCTGAGCTAATTCTGAAGAGATTGAATCCATTAGCAAGCACATGCAATGAGATCTGAGCCTCCAAAAAGAATGGCGCCCCTGGACTACAGGGGCACAGATCTGCTTTTTGCTTGAGATTTTCATCTGTCTCTGCTCTAAAAAGCACTCCTCCACCCACTGGATTGACCTTGTTGGAGTATAATATGTTTGTGAAATGCTCCTCCATCATAACATGCTCTTCTCTGGATCCTAGGTTTAGGTTCTGACCTCTAGCTACTAACCAATTGCCGCTGACGACTGACATGACACTGACCAAAGTCCATGCTTGACCCGCCCAAAAACTTGTATTTTGACATCATTTTAACAAAGTTTAGACTCTTTAATCAAAATGCCTTAATGAAGCAAAAAATTTGGTTTGGGTACAACAAATTCTTCATCCTCTATTGCAGATGCCAGTTGCAAAGAGGACAACTCTAGAATGATGGGTAACATAGCTTCAGTGCCGTATAAGATAGCAAAGGGGGAAGTGCCAATAGCTCTCTTAGGCGTGATTCTAATTGCCCAAAGAGCGTCGTACAACTTAGTGTGCCAAGCTGGTTGATTGGAATCAACCATCTTGCGCACGATCGTGACTATGTTCTTATTTGACGATTCGACTTGTTCGTTGTCTTGTGGATAGTAATCTGAAGAATGGGACAAAGTGATGCCGTAGTCAAAATGTAAACCTACTAACTCCTCTGACGAGAAGCTTGTGCCATTGTCGATCACAATCTTTCTCAATACCTTGAACCGTGTGATGATGTTTTCTTTGAGGAAATTACACACGACTTTAGAGGTAGCATTCTTCGTAGGAATGGCCTCAACCCATTTGGTGAAGTAGTCCGTTGCCGTAAGGACATAGACATGTCCCTTACTGGAATGTGGGTTGATTGGACCTACGAAGTCGATACCCCATTGTTGAAATGGAGCATCTATCACCATCGACCTTAGTGGAATGGTTGCCAGCTTGAGTTTGCCAACAAATTGTTGGCACTATTGACATTTGCGCACCCAATCATATGCGTTGCAGAACAAAGTTTGTGAGAAAAACTATGCTCCTAGAATTTTGAATGTTGTGACCCTTGATGAAAAATGGCCACCGCATGCTTCATTGTGAAAAGCTTCCAACAACCGTCGTTGGATGTCTCTACCGACGCATAGCAAGAACGTACCATCAAGCCCACGCTAGTACAAAACGTTGCCGCGTAGCACATATCTTTGTGCTCTTAGCTTTAGGGTTCTCTTTTGCTACTTGTCCAAGTGGGTTGGACATTCTCTTTTGCTACCAAAGTTTTGAGTACCACTCTTCTGCAGAATCAACCAGTAGAACCATGCGAAGGTCTTCTTCAATCTCTGTTTGTAGCTTGCCATCAGCAACTTGGTGCTTTTGATCACCATCCTCCGCAATTAGTTGACATAAACCTCTCCCGTGAACAAGCTTAGTAGGCTTGATGTCTAGGTCATACTCTTGGACTCTTGCAATCCAGTTGCCTCTTTTGGTGCCCATCTCTTGTTGACTAAGGACCATAGTAACGAGACTCGGACTTGGCTTGGACTCAGCTAGGGCGACTCGACTCGGGACTCGGGGACTCGGGACTCGAACTCGGCGCAGACTCGGCAAAATGAAAAAAAGTTGAAAAAAACCTCGAAATTTAGAGATTTTTAAGGATTTAAAACTTGTTTCAAGCACTCTTTATTGAATACAACACAAATAAAAGCAAATTTGATCACATACACAAGTATACAACGATCACATAAGTATAAAGTACACAAATTGTAGTTGCGCTGCTGAAGGAAATAGCATACTTAGATATATAGATTATAAAACTAGTCAAATGTATACAAAAGTCATGGAATATGAAATCCATAACATCAAATGTTCCATACAAATATGAAATATCAAAACAATAGCTATGACTCTATGACTCTATGGCATAGTGGAGCCAACATCCTTCCTACGAAGGTGTCTAACGCTCCTGGATGATGTTGCAGCTGCAGCCATAGTCTCTGCCTCTGTCTGAGTCTCCATGCCACTCTCACCAACAGCAGCTATGTCTCCTCGTGCTCTAGCCTCCTCCTCAACCATGGCTACAACTTCAGCCTCTCTCTCTGCCTGGTCCACCCAATCAAGGTCCTCGTCACTAAAGACTGCATCTGTAGCCTCAGTGGTCCACTCAGACTGTGGATCGACCTCATCTAGATTGATCGGGGTGTTGTCGTGGTCAAAAAGCTTCCTGTATCTGAGCCGAAGGTTGTAATGAACGTAGACCAAGTCATTCATCCTCTCCACTGTCAATCTATTGCACTTCTTGGAGTGTATGTGCTCAAACATACTCCAATTGCGCTCACAACCAAATGAACTACATGGCTGGCTCAATAGACGAATGGCAATATTCTGCAGGTTCCGTGCATCAGAACCAAACAACCTCCACCAACTATCTGAGATGAGAAAAAGAAACAAAATCAATCTCATTTCAAGTTTCAAGTTCAACATTTAATAATAAAATACAATATAAAAAGATGACAATTATGCCCTTAAATATATTTTTACCTAGTAGTAATGTTGTCCTATTGTCTATGGTCATTTGACGTGCAAAGAAGTCTCCTCGTGCCTTACTGAAGGCATCTATCTCCTGCACTATCTGTGTAGTAACAGTGGGCAACATCTGCTCTATCGTCGAGTAGAGCCCACTAAGAATTTCTCTATCTCCATAGATATCACGGCGGAATTGGAAGGCCGGATTTAGGAAACATGCGGCTGCATGGATAGGCCTATGAAGTTGGTTTTTCCATCTCCTATCAATGATCTCCCAAATGGGGCGATACTTATCCTGAACTCCACCATAGACTGATCTAATGGCCTCTTTGGCCCTATCCATGCCCTCATATATGTATCCCAGTGCGGGCTTCTCCCCATCTGCAACTCGTAGGAGAACTAGCAAGGGCTCAATAAACTGCAAAGTGCAAACATGTTTCACAAATAAGTGTGAATGAAAATAAACAAATAAAAGATATGATTAAAAATTAAAACATAATAAAGAATTAAATTTTACCTTCACAATCTCTTCCACTGGTGTCCAAAACCCTTGCTCATCAAAAATGCAATTGGCCACACCAATCCCTGCAGTGCTTGTAGAAAACGATGAGGAAGACCACTCCTCACCAACAAACATGCGCCTTAAGGCTGCCTTTGACCGAATCAAGGATTGCAATGTGATAAAATTAGTTGCAAACCTAGTGATGCCAGGACGAGACAACTCCCTCAACCCCGTGTATTGCCTCATAAGGTTAAGCACCCATGTGTGATTGTATATAAATTTGCAAATGTTTCTACCTGCATCCACACATGTTTTGATCCATGGGAGCTTGCCAAGATCCTCCATTATGAGGTCAATGCAATGGGTGGCACATGGAGTCCAAAATATAGTAGGGTGTCTCTCCATCAATAATCTACCAGCAGCAACATAGTTTGTTGCATTATCTGTCACCACTTGCACTACATTCTCTTCCCCCACATCAGCTATCACCTCCTCTATAGCCTCACATAGATATGTGGCATTTTTGAATTGGGCAGAAGCATCAATGGACTTAATGAAAATGGTGTCACCTAAAAGAATAAGCAAAACCAGTTATTCAATAAATTAAAAAACAAAAATCAGCCATATTAAATTATTAATCACTAAATCAAATTCAAATTTCAATGCATTGAGGGAAGTACAATTACCTCCGGAGGACACTAGAAAATTAAGCAGCGTCCTATTTCTCCTATCGGTCCAACCATCAGTCATGATGGTGCAACCAATCCTCCTCCACTGCTCACGCTGCTCCTCTAATTGTGCTTTCACATCTACCACTTTTTGAGTCAAAAGTGGGCCCTTTAATTCATCTTCAGAAGGGGCTTTGAACCCCGGCCCACATATGGTTATGGCATCAACCATGTTTTGCCAAAAAGGTGACCTAAAACATGTCATAAATAAATTAATAAGTTACTTACATAAGTATTGTAAAATGAAAAGTTTTAAGATTTTAACTGCACTAAATTTGAATTCGATAATGAGATACATCTAGATTCTAAAATAATAAATTTTAAAACAATTAAACAAAAAAGAATTACCTGGCTACATGGAAGGGAATGGTGCAGTAGTACCAAAAGTCTGCAATTGTCTTTTTTGTTGCATCATGTACATCCTTGTTCCAACCCATGCTCTCAAGCGACGGTTGGGAACCAGGAGTAGTGCGTGGTACAAAATATGAGTCCACCCTAGATTTACGAACTCTAGGGCCAATAATACTGCCACTACCACTAGCACTAGCAGTACTAGCGCCACCAGCAATAGGAGTATGCACAGGGATAGCTAGTGCAGAAGCAATACCACTAGCACAAGCACTAGCATTAGGACGGTATGGAGGCATGGAAGAAACATCTCCAACAGCACCAAGTCCATGTCCCAACTCCCAAACTCACCAATTCATGCTTCTATTTTTTTTTCATCTCTTTTTGCAATTCAAAAGTTTCTAATTGCACCTGCACTTCACGGACAGCCTCAGGAGGTGCTATAGGGCATCCCGCTGCATC
Organism: Sequoiadendron giganteum; assembly: GCA_007115665.2. Lineage (NCBI taxonomy): Eukaryota > Viridiplantae > Streptophyta > Pinopsida > Cupressales > Cupressaceae > Sequoiadendron > Sequoiadendron giganteum. The sequence continues at coordinate 398,784,465 of CM021108.1, forward strand.
ATGGATGGGTATGCGTGCAATATGGTATTTTAATCGATTTATGCCTCCATGATATATTGTTTTGTAGTATTTACATTTTGCTTCCCCTTTTTTCATTCCGGGAAAGATTTCAGCATGTTTCCAAGCAGGGTCTTTTCTGCCTGGGGTTTGAGACATTGTGAAAATAATAATATGTTTTGATTTGCAAATGAATGTGGCTGCAATAACAAGTAGGGTTTATAAAATTATTTATATTGCAAGTAGGGTTTGTAAAAAAAAAATGCAAACTAAAAAAAACAATGATTTTTCAAATTACAATGAATTATTTGTTAAAAAAACACAAAAAAAACCAATAAAAATCAAACTTACCTCTTATATTTGGCTTGGAATGCAATGCAAACTCCTCCCAATCACTGGTAATGAGCTCTCAATGCACCTCCTTGCTGTTATGAAGCTTCCCAAATGGTATGTGGCCCTGTATTTGTCTTCAACAGCTTGCTGGTTGCCCTCTCTTCTCCTCCTATTTTTCCTCACAACTCTCTCTTCTCCTCCTATTTTGCCAAATGAATGAAATGAGGTTGCTTTTAGGGTTGGGGAGATAATATAACACAAAAAAAAAAACAAACTTAAGCATCAACTTTTATGTTTTTTATTCACGTTCGCTTCTGTTGTCGCCGGCCTCGTCCAGGGCTCGGGACTCTCCGGGAAGCGGCGAGTCTGACGCGTCCGGCGAGTCCGGCCAGGACTCGGTAGGACTCGGCCGCGTCCATGTCCGGGCTCCCAGGACCCGGCCAGCTGTGCTCGGCTCGGGACTTGCCGAGTTTGGGCGCTTCCGGGCGAGTCTCATAACTATGCTAAGGACACTCTTGACCGCGGGGTCTGTAATGTACACAGTGATGTGGGTGTTCGGGAAGTAGAATCTAAAATTCTTGATTGCCTTCACAACCGCATACGCATTCTTTTCTATCTGGGAGTACTGAGACTCGCTATCCTTGAAGCTGCTGCTCATGAAAGCGATCGGTGATTCAGTCTCCTCATTCAACTTTTGCATCAAAATGGCGGAGAGAGTGTGTTCCGACGCATAACAATAAAGAACGAAATCTTTATTGAAGTCAGGTTGAACCAATAACGGTGCTTTATTGATGGCTTCTTTTATTTGTTTGAACGCCTTCCTTCCTTCTTCAGTCCATTTGAAGGCGGTCGTCTTCTTCATCATTGTTGAGATGTCTTTGGTCAGCTCCAAGAAGTCGGGTACAAATCTCTGTATAAAGTTAACTTTGCCGAAGGAGTGCACCCCAATTTTGTTTGTAGGGAGAGTCAAGTTCTTGATAGAATCGACCCGATTAGGATCAATCCGAGTTCCCTCCTTGGAGATGATGTGGCCTAGCAACTTGCCTTCTGTCACCACGAAGATGGATTTCTTCGGATTCAATGATATATGATGATACCTGCATCTCTCAAACACTTTCACTAAGTGCTGAAAATGGTCTTGCCGCTCCTTTGAGAAAACGGTAAGGTTGTCAAGATAGACGATGATCAATTCGTCCTTTAGGTCCCCAAATGCCAGATCCATGGCTCGCTGAAAGGTGGCACCGGCGTTGATGAGGCCGAAGGGTATCCTCTCGTAGGTGAACGTTCCCCACGAGGTGGTGAATGCTGTTTTGAGTTGATCTTCTTCAGCCACCGCAATCTAGTTCTATCCAGAAAAGCCGTGAAGTAATGACAACATTTCTGATCCGGTTACAATTTGCAGTGTGTGCTCCATGATTGTTAAAGGATAATTATCCTTTAGCGACGAATGGTTGAGATTCTTGAAGTCCATGCATATCCGGATCTCTTCGTTCTTTTTGCGTACAGGGACGATGTTGGAAACCCAAGTAGAATGGTGGATAGGAAAAATGATCTTCGCATCCATCATCTTCTGCACCTCCATGTAGATTGTATCTTGGGTACGCAGGTTGTAGTGTCTCTGCTTTTGCTTGCAGGGCTTGACATCAGACTTAAGTGGAATTGTGTGTGACAATTCCTTTGGCATGAAAGCTTTCAAATCCTCATAAGACCATGCGAAGACGTCTCTGTATTGCTTAAATAGGGAGATGAAGTTGTCGCTTTCCTCTGCAGTACATGTGCCCAAGTTGACAAGCCGAGGCTTATCTTCGGTACCAATGTTGACTTGATAGTAGTCAGTTGACGTCTTGTTGGTTGAATTCCTTTGACCATGGACATGCCTGTCATGTCTATCAGATATATCCTCGAGGCCCTTGGGGATATTGTTGCCCTTTAGTTGTATGATGCCCGATTTCGTTGCTTCAAAATCTTCAGCTATGGATTCTTTGAAGGGAGAACCACTACCTTCAAAGAATAAGTCCTCGTAGTCCTCTGTTACGCAAAGGAAATCTTCGATGTGATCATCATTATCGAAGACTTACCAGTTGTCGCAATTGTCAGGGACAACCGGCCTGTATACGAGCTCAACGGAGAATACATTCTGACAGAAGTCAGAGTGGGGCATGAAAAGAGCGGCCAATACGGCAAGGGTATCCTCTCTGTTGTTGTTCTCCCACGAGATGAACCTGGTGTTGAACGCTTCAAACCAATTGATTGCATTCCATACCCTTAGTCGGTAAGACTGAAGGCGGCTTTTCTTCACTTATAACGATCTTTGACCTGCTGTACGATCAGTTATGCGTCGCCTTCGACTTGGAGGTATTTTATACCCATATCCCTTGCATTTTTAAGGCCTAATAGAAGCTCCTCATACTCTGCAGTGTTGTTCATGTTATCGAACTGCAAGCGATAAGCAAATGGATATAAAATTCCTTCAGGAGAAGTGATGACTACTCTTGCTCCCGAGCTTGCTGTTGAGCAACTCCCATTGAATTGCATTGCCCACATCTTTGAACTTTCTTTTGATGTTCTTGTAGCAAATGCAACCCTTTTCTTTTCTTCGGTCACTTCAGACAGCATGGCATACGTACCAGGACCCGTGTTCTGATACAACACTTGAGCTTGGGGGTCTTGGGACTTCACCACCATGAATCTAGATTTAGCCTCGGGTTCCAATTTGAATCTACCTTTCTTTAATGGGATTGTCACGTATGACCAATCTAATTGAATCTCGCCTCCGAGATCTTTACAGAAGCTTTGGCTCAGTAGCATCCCATAACTAATCGGAATGTTAGCTATGAGGATGGCCATCATGATCTTCTTCTCTGGACAAGACGCCAATCTTACTTGAGCATCCTTCAGTTGGCTGACCAACGACACCGGTTTGGATTCAAGTGAGTAACACTTGTCATGGGTTTCGGTGCACGATAGTCCCAATGAGTTCATGATCTGCAAGGGCATGACGTTGTCCGATGCTCCTGAGTCGATTATATAGTTGCTCAACTTGTAACCTCCCATATATAGAGATATGTAAAAGGCCTTTGGGTTTTCTCCCGCTAGTACGGAAGATTCTAGCAATGTGGGCTGAATTATAGCCTGCTTCTGTACTACCTTGAGAATCCGATCCATTTGATCAGGATGGATCTGGAGATACTCCAGTTGTGAGATATGTACCTTTGTCTTCATCATAGACGTCATGATGTCAAAGTTCGTTGAGGACAGATCTTGAAAATTTGATGTGATGTTCTCCTATGCAGACTTGGGATTAGAAGTGGAAGCTTCTTTTCCCTTTTCATTTGACTTTTGTCTTTCTTCTTCTTTCTGTGCTTTGAAATGTTGAGCACGTGTGAAAACAGGTGTCGACATATTCTCGTGGTTGACAGCAAGAGAGTACTGATGGTAGTCTTCTTCTTCTTGATTTTCGGGTTTGCTATGGAAGTATCCCATTGCGGAGTCGCCATCGAAGTTGTTCGTTTGTGGTGGGACAACATTCGCATTTGAAGGTACAAAACTTGAGCTTTGAGCTTGATCTCCAGCATATCCCATGATTTGATTCATCCTTTGATTGTTAGGGCATGTGGATCCGGTGTGTTTGTCTGTCTCATGGAAACAACAAAACACATTAGATTTCTTGACCTTTGCTCCTCTTTGTAGAGGTCCTTGATTTCTAGGCTTGTAGTTGTTGAAATGTTGGAAATTATTCCTCTTTGGCTGGTACGGCTGCTGAGGCTATTATTGCTGCTAAGGCTGGTACTATTGTTGTTGTTGATACGGCGGTGGTGCGGGCAATGCTTGCTTCCCTTGATTGGGGGACTGTCTTTTTAGGATAGTCACTTCATTTGCTACCTTTTGTAGCAGTGGATCTGTTGATGCTTGGACCAGCGGTATGATAGCATTGCCCTTCATCTTTCCCGTGGTGATCATATGATCCTCAATCTCAATAGCCTTCTCTTGTGCAACTTTCAAGTCCTCTTCGTGGCTTCCTTTGATGAAAAAGGCTATCTCCGAGGGAAGGGCGCTGATGAAGCTGCTCATTAGAATCTCGTCTGATGGATTGAGTGTGTGAGAGAGACGTGTAACGAGGCAGTTAAACCTTGCTACGAACTCCCTCATTAGTTTTGTAGGCTCCATCTTAGAGTTTGATAACTTGGCAAACAGTTGATGGTTGTCTTCAGCAGGTTTGAACCTCGCCAAGAACTTTTCAGTCATGACCTCCCAGCTTGTGATGATACCTGGTTGTAAGCAATGGAACCAGTTGGAAGCATTTGCCTCCAGAGTTTTGACAAAGAGTCGAACGGTGATATCTTCATGTGGTACAGACAACACGGAACAAGCCACTATGAACGTTGATATATGCTCATCGGGGTGTTGAGCTTCGTCGCTGAAGAATCTTGGGGAGTGCTTTCGTGATCCTTTGGGAAGTTCATGGTTTCCTTGTAGCGAGAATGGGTCTATGTAGTTACCCCATGGCAATGGTGTTGGATGCCTTACATTTCTTGCATTATGGCCATTGCCAAATAGATTGTGGCCATTGTTGTTATTACCATTGCCGTCATTGCCATTTCCATTGTTACCATTATTACAGCCATTGTTGTTGTTGTTGTTGCCAATGTCGTTGTTGTTAGCATTGTCGTTGTTGATGTGGTTGTCCGCCATCGCTTGAGCTGGAGGTTCTTGTTGTTGTTCTTCTAGAAAATGCTTAGGAACCTCTTCAAACATTTGCTCTATATCGGATGCTTCTCCGATGTCTTCTTGAAATAGAGGATTGGTTCTCCTCTATATGTATACTCGATAAGCTAGGATGCTTACTGCCACGCAGGTGGTGGTAACACTGACCTCTCGGTTGCAAGATCAGCCTTTCTTTCTTCCTCATCCAGAGTAATAGTTGCGGCTCTCCACTGAGCTGGTGATATATTCTCTTCGAAGATGAAAGTATGCTAGCTACTGATGATGTCTGATTGCTCTCCTTCAATGAATGTAAGATCTGGTTGGAGAGTTGCTGGAGCAAGATCAAGTTGTTCAACTGGAGCCCAAGGACGCCAGATGCCCATTTCGTGTCATAAAAGCGTTAGCTTTTTCTTGAAGTTTTATGCCTCGTTGCCCTACGATGGGTGCCAAAAAATTGTTGGCGTTTGAATTAGCATCTCTGGAGTGCTTATTGGAAAATGACAACTATTGCAAGTGTGTAGTCACTGCTCTTCGAATTTATAGAAAGGAAGATCTCTCTTTGTTGATGTTTGCATAAAAAAAAAAGTAAACTACTATTCCTATCTTTTTACTCAGCGGTAGGACACAAGGGTGCATAAACACAATGCATCGTAGCTAAGGTTTTCTCTGGTTTCTACAGATCTTAACTACGACTAAACTAGCTTCTAATCTATCCTATCTCCTCAAGAATAATAGAGCATGAGGGCATAAGAGCCGGAATGGATGGTTCGATCAATCAAATGAATATTTCTCCCAAGATGCATCTGAAGGCTCTAAACTCCTAGACTTATACCGAAATAGAATCTACACAAACAATCTTCGTACGGTAGATCAGATCTCAAGATTCCCAAGGAGGTACCAAGACCTTTCCAAGGTGTAGGCTGAAAGATAATCTACTAGAAACAACAAAGATATGATAATCTAACTCACTAAATTCCCAAGGATGTACCAAGACCTTTTTGAGGTGTAGATTGAAAGATAGATTATTAGAACAACACTCAATATTTGAGACTTTGGATCAAAGGCAAGGTAGCTCTCCAGATTTATTATCTCAATCTTCTTCAAAGATTACTCTTTGGGACAACGTGTGTCAAGGAGACATTCACACATGATGCGGTCAAACCAAGAGTACATTAACAATATTGGATACACCTATCTGAATAAGAAGAATGCAAGTTTGTGCTTAGCATTTTCCTATCACAAATGCAATCCAAGAACATATACTAGGCTAAGCATATGAAGGCTTTTTAGCTTAGCGCTTCGCTACTGTGAAGTAAAGTTATAAAATTATGAACAAAGGCTCTTATTTATAGACTCAGAGGAGTAGGCAACCCTAAAATCTCCTTGAATTAACATTTAGTTCTTGCTAATCTGCACAATTTATTCCTATGTTTAAAAGTAGGTGACCAAGCAGTTAACTAGAAATCTACTTCAATTAACTGAAACTATACAAAGAGTCAACTGGAAATCTACCTCTGTTGACTGAAAGCTAACTACAAGTGAACTTAAATTACAAAATGTGCCTCCAAAATAGAGATCCACAATTAGTGGAGATCTAGAAATAGACATCCATAATTGGTGGGATCTGACATGCAAGATCAGTGGGACATGGAGGTAACTTGGAATGAGGCATCAGGTTAACTCTTGTCACCATTAATGCTATTCTGGAGGGTAGGACATCCTAGGTGGATGCTTCACACCTCTACTCCACTGGTCAACAAGCTTTCTATCCAATCACTGACTTCTTCAGCTTTTGGACAATTAATGCTCTATAGGACAATGACGTGGCGTTTGAGCATCTCTTCACCATTTGCAAGTTGTTGTTGATATTCTATGCACTTGGCAGTCGTGTCATCTAGCTTGGTAGACATGGTTGCAACCTTGGCCAACTTGCAACCATCAAGATCATTGAAGAATGAGCTACAGATGACATCCTGGAATTGTTTTTGTACTGTGCCTAGCTCAATGTGCGCACCTCCCTCATGTTGATAAAGGCAAGGGATGGATATTGCCAATATTCTTGCGAATTTGATAATATATGCTACAATATGTCAGTGCTTGATCAGTTCCACATAATTGGCATCATATGCTTTCACCTTGTATGCCAGTTGTTCTTTCCATTGCTTGTTCTCTACAGTGGTAATTGATTGGTACGCCAATTGTAAATCCATGACTGTGATTTCATCCCCCTACGTCTTCTCTGCAATCTTTAGTTCTGATTATTGAATCTCTATGCGAAGTCCATGTGCTTTGTCTCTCAATTGGTATATTTCCGCCAGTATACACCGTCCTTTGACAACAAATTTCTCCACTTGATTTATCAAGTGTTTGCCATATGAAATCAATTGGTGATGGTTTTGCTCCGTGGGGAGGTCCAACAACTCTCGTGGTAAAACAGAGAAGTTGGGAGTGTCGTGCATCAAGATAGATATCTACATCCTCAACTGTCGGGTTTTAGCCTTTAAGGCTGCTTTGTCTTGGTCGTCCTTAGCCATTCTTTCTTGAGTAGTCACTGAGGCAATTCCAAGAAGATCTGCCTCCCCTTGACGAGAGGTCTTTCCGAGGTTGACCTTCGATAATGTGAAGTTCTCAACCTCTACCTTGTGTATACTTCGGTCCTCAGGTAGGGTAGTTGTCTCTATGATGAACTCATTATCCGCATTCCTTCCTACATGAACCCGCTTCTTCAATTTCTTTGCTGGCATGTCTTCAGGGACATGGTCAAATTCAGTGAAGTCAAGCTACTAGGATGGCCTTTGTCTCTTCCTTCCTAGGAGACCCTCAAGGCAGATGGAATTCCGACTAGCCTCGCTGGAAGGAGTAATGTTAGGCCTCTGAATGCCTAATGAATGAGATTATGCTGCATCGATGTCTCTTGGTGGAGAGTCCAAGTCAATGGGGACTTGTGACTATTGCGATGGTGGTGAAGTAGGAGGGTCTGTCTTGACCACAGGCAATGTATCTGTTGCAACTGCTTCTATTATGGGCTCTGTTTTGGTTGTGATTGCCTCAATCATTGGCTCAACTGCAGTAGATTCCATGACTATCTCGGGCATATTTGTGGTTGTCTCCACATATACTTCTTGCTGATTTATATCAGCAATTTGTGTTCTTCCCCATGTGAGTCATGACATTCGCATCCCTTTGGGAGGGTTACTCCACTGCTGTTGTCTGGGCTTTTTCTTGGGTGTGGAAGGTAGTGAAGATTGAACCGGTGGCGGCTCTATTTGGGGAAGTACTACCTTCCTTGTCCTCTTGCTGTCTAGGTAGAGTTGACTATTTCTGACAACTCTAGTCGTTCTCTCCTCTATAGATGTGTTTTCTTTTGAATACCAATACACTCTTTCGAGTGGCTATGAGTCCACTTGATCGACGAAGAACAAGGGGTGAATGACTTGCCCTTCATCATCAGATAGGCCCTCAATGTCTTTTGACATCACCGTTGACTCGTCACGAGTCAAGTGGCTTTGCTTGACTTTGCGTTGGGTAACCAGCTCAGTCCTGGAAAGGATGACTAGTTTCTCAGCTCCTGAAGGTCTGTTTAGGTCCTTCAAATCCAAGGGCGACTTGTGGACTTATTATATTCATGTTGTAAACTGCCTTAGTTTGATCTCTGTCATCAGATGACTGAGTTGTTTGATGTCTTCGCTGACGGTTTTGTTGTCGAGATCAATCAAAGTGGAGAAGGTCATCCTGAAGGTCACCGAGCAAATAGACTGCATCTACATGCCCCAAAGATTGGGCGCCTTTCTTCAGTAGGGGCACTTTTTTCTTGGTACTTAGCCAATTTTTTATGTTCTTCATTCAATCTTCACCTTTGGCATTTTTTGCTTGATCTCAGCCTCTAACTGTTTGACATGTCTTGCGAACGTGCTATCGAATTGGTCGCGAAGCTGAGAGAGAGCTGAACAAATGCCTTGTATAATGCAACTATTGATAACATTATCAGGTGCCTTGAAATTAAGGGCACCCTTGGCCAGCAGAGGCACTTTTTCTATGAAGCTTACTGATTTTTCTTTCATTTTGCATGTTCTTGCTTGCAGCATCTCCATATTTCGTTGATGTTTGCCGGTGATCTCTGAATTAGATTATCTCGCTTGACGATGCGTCGAATGGCCAACAGGAACATGAAGAAGATGACTGCTTTGGATGGATCTGATGACTGCATTTGGCCTTTGAGATCAAAGGGCGCCTTTATCCAACAGGGGCGCTTTTTGACCCTTGATTGCATTTTCTCGGTAGCAAGGCGTGATTTTCCCAGAGTTAGCCAAATTTTGGCATTTTTCAGTTTTGAGAATATCCTCCATCAAACATCGTCTTTTTTAACCTTTTTTGCCATGGCTTCTTCGTTGAAGCTTTTGAAGCTTGGCTCTCAGCACTTGGTACTCACCAATTTGCCATTAATGGTTGCGGAGCTCTTAACTTTGTTCTTGAAAAATAAAAATAGATCCACCAAAGTAAAACATGTTTTTTGATGGTTCTAACTTGACCAATGTTGTCGTGAAGTCAATTAATCCTATCAAAATCATTTTCAATCATTTTCGGGAAGGTCCTATTTTCAGGGGTTTCCTTAAAAATAGTGGCACAAAAACCTAGTTTTCATTTTTTTAGAATTTTACACATATGTTCCTTGACAGAAACCCACAAAAACCTTATGTTTGGTTTGACCTAAAACAGACTTTTGATGTCATTTTTACATGGTTTAGCTCAAGTTATGCAGAATGCCAAAAAATTATTTTGGGTACAACAAAGTGCTTGGCCATTCCACCAGTGAATGTCAAGTCGTGAAGGATAAAATACAACTTCTTGATTCTGGTACCATCACTCTTCCATCTATTGATGCACCTATCTCTTCTTCACATGACAAGTGCTATCGAGGTCTACCTCTATCCTATCCATTCTAAGCATCTTCTTATGAGGTTCTTACTTCTCCCTTTTATTGTGTTGATGCCCGCTCTGTGACAATTGTAGCTTTTCTTGCTCATTGTTATTCGTGGTAGTACACTATTGTGTGCAACCATACTTTATCTGCGGTAGTGACACAATAGTATCTAGCATGGTTATCCTCCCCTGTACAAAGGAGGCAGGGGTAGCTTGTTTTGGAGATGTGTGTGTTCTTCTTGAGGACCCCCTCTCTTCTTTCTTCCTTTCGTCTTTCTTCTCCTTAGAATGAAATCTGCTCCTTTGCATAGCACACAACATTCTAATAGGGGGCATCATATCTGCTTATTCTAATTTTTCAAAAATTGTCTTAAAAGAAATATGTCTTGATGTCTTATGTCTCGTCATCTAGTTTGGGGTCAGCCTGACTAGACTTTTTTTTCTGTGATTGTCTTGCAACACAATTTGCAGTAGCCACATGCCTATGCGCTTGTCGTATGGTCCCTAGCTTGCTACTCATACTTATCAGCACCATCTTTATGCGCTTGTCGTATGGTCTCTAGCTTGCTAGCCATACTTATCAGCGTCGTCTTTATCCGCTTGCCATATGGTCTCTAGCCTAGCTAGCCATACTTATCAACGATGTCTTTTTTATCTAATCAAATTATATCATGACATGTCTATGAATTTTACCATATTTTTCGCTTTTCGCCCAATGTGTTTGTCCGCAGCGAATATGTTTGTGGTGAACTTGCAATCAACTGTGCAGGACAAAAGACCTATGCCCTCTTTGTGTCTTGGCTCAACTTTACAATTGTATAGACCGGATCAAAGACCAGTATCTTCTTCATCCTAAGTATATACATCTTTCTCTCTTTTTTTCTCTTCGACATTGGTTGCTTCTTGTCTTTTGGATGCATTCTTCTCTTGAAGCAATCAATCCTTACATTCTTCTCTCTGTTTAAGAGTTCTTTTGTGTTATTGCTTATTATTTTGGGGACGATGCATAGTACTGAGACAACCATCTGCATCGAGGTCTCTTTAACTTTTCTGACTCAAATCCTTTTAGTTTGTTTTTTATGTGCCTCTATGTATGTGTTATCCGTGTTCTAATTTCTAAATATCCATATGTTCTAACCTTGTGATTTGGTGGCTTTTCATTTTCTAACCTTGTTGTCTTGTGCAGATCTTTCTTGTCTAATGCAATTATCTTATAGGTCTTCAATCTAGGGGCATGCTTCCTTGGTTCGAAGAGCTATTTGCTTCCTCTATAGTATCCTTTTGGCACCATGATGTTATTTATTTTTACTAAATTTCCTTTAGCTTGCATATTCATGTTAATTCATAAGCTTGCTAAAGTGGGGGCAAAATGTTGTGTCGTAAAATTGCACCCCTTGCAATTTCACCTACATTTTTGCATCTACTTTAGTGTCAACTCCCTTATTATTTTTGTAGGCTCATTTCAGCCCTTGCACCAGCCTTTTCCTCTCTCAAGATGCTTAGGATCCCTTTTTAGTAGCTACCTTTGCATGTCATCTTTGCGTCAAACCTTGTGTTTTCCTCGTTCCCACCATTCTTGAGCATGATTTATCTGGACACTAGTGCGCCGCATGGACATCCACATGCCGCGCTAGTGTCCCATGACATTTCGACATTCAAATGGTCGTTTCTAAGCATGCTGCCACTTGTCACCTACCTTTGTTAGTGTAAACGGCTCGGGACACCTTGTAATGGCTCAAGAACCTTCTTTTCCCTCCTTTTCTCTCTTTAAAATCTATGGTTGCATTCCTATTGCTCTCTCTTGGTCTCCATTGGTCATTCTCTCTTTTCTCTCTTTTTCTCTTGCTTGCACAACTCCCTATAGCTTGCTACAATAGCTTCAAAGCGATCACACTTTCTCTACAACACTCTTGGCTCTCACAGCTTTCTTTTTCTCTCTCTTTGGCTTTCTCAAGCCTTGTAGGTGATATCTATCTCTTGTCTTGTGTCTTTGAACATCTTGGGATATCTCACATCTCTTGTCTATGCATTTTACTATCTTGTCAATTTATCTTTCTATCTATCTATCTATTTGGCTATTTGTGGAGGTGGAAACACCGAAACGGGGCTTTGACTAATGCAAGCCCCTAAACAGCCCCAACATTTTTTATCGGTCTTATGTGTGTAGGTATTGAAGACATTTCTTTGCTAAAGGCTTCATTACTTGGGTTGTTGTTAGCACTTCCTTTCTTCTCCTTAGTTTTATCATCTACATTCCATTTAATCTACACTTAGTTTACTTTTCTTTATTTTAGTTCTTTTATACTCTATTATTTTCCTGCATTTCAAGAGTTTCTAGTAATCAAGATTGTTAGTAGTCATTTAGCTTTTTTTGTGACATTCTCAATTTTTGGTCCGTATGAGACGCCAATGTGCCGCACTGTTGTCCTTGTTCCATGCTGCCGTGCTTGACTAAGAGCTCGCCAGTCTGTCCAGAAAACCTTTGTGATCTACTCATTTTGATTTTGAAACTCTCATCATTTTTATCCCATCACCCGAGCTTTGTTCCTTGAGGTAGTTGAGGAACATTTGCTCCCTGTAGACTCTTCTTTGTCCTAGAGACTCGGGAGTAGCAACTCTCCTCCTCTTCAATTGGTGAGAGACATTTCTAAATGAGATTTAGGTTTAAGAGCTTTGTAGTCATCAAAATAAGCTGCAAAGTTCTTTCTAGTCTTATTTTTCTCTTCTACATTCAGTTGCTCTTCTTCTCCGTATAAGAACTTGGGTTGGAAGGGTTTAGATGTTGAATCAATTACAATTTTGTTGTTTGCAAAGGCACTCCCTTCACTTGGAAGAGTTTGAATTGGTCTTGGCATACTCAGCCTTTACATCATTTGAAAACATTGTTCCATAAGGTTTGTCATTCGCTGCTAGCCTTGGTTCATATTGTTAATAACATTATACTAGATTTTTGCCTTCTCTTCAATTGTTTGAACCCCTTACGTTTTCCCTTCATTTCTACTTATTTTATTTCTATTTGTGCACCCTGATTTTGCAACTTCTGTGTTTCTATTTGATAGATTCAAATGCCTCTTTCATTGGGCTACATTAAAAATGTTAGCTTTTAACCTTGTACGTTGGCAAGATCAGCTTTGATACCATTGTAATACCTCTCTTTAGTTTTTAAGAACCTTTCAATTTTTTTGAGGTTCCTATCTATGCAAGGGTTAGGAACTTCTGGAACATTATAGTTAACATAATATTTACCCAACGTGATTACAATAGCAAGCTGGTTGCTTATCATTTAAGCCATTGGTTGAAGACACTGGTTCGCTTTTGCAGGCATGAGATTGCTAGACTTTCTTGGCTTATTGAATATCGGTGTTTTGTCTATGATTGTGCCATTCCTTCCTACATCATAGTGACTCCAACACAGCCCTATGATTGGAGTGTCATAGAGCCATTCTGGAATTTAGGTGTTGATTTGTTTATTTTTTGTGAGTTATTCTTTCTAAAAGTAAACACATAAAATAAGCCAAGTGATATTATCAAAGAGTTAATTAGAATGTATATAGAAGCCTTGCATTTATATGCAAGGTAGTGGAGGTAGGCAAGTCGGATACAATGATTGACTGCCCCTCCAAAGCACTTCTTAGCTCACTCGACAAGTGTTCTAGTGAGTGACAAGTGTGCATGCAAGAGGTGTCTAAAGTGATGAGGACACATATCTCAACCACATGAGGTGAGACAAAACTCTAAAAATCCCTAAGTGGAGACTTAATCAATGTGAATAGGTCAACCTAGAAAGTGTGATTAAGTAATGACCCTATTTACACTAGCACAATCAACCATTATGTTAGTAAGAGGTCCACTTCCATTATGGCATCATTGCCATTGGCATAAGGATCATGGTATATTTGATCATATTTCAAAAAATTGGACTTGACAAGTCTTAAATTTGACTCAAACTCAAGACTTCTTGAAAAACTTTGCAAAAACTCATCAAAAATTTCAAGCTTCAAGCAACAAATAAATTGTAAAATAATCTTTTAAAATCAAGCATAAATTTGAATTTGCAAAAGTCAAAAGTAGTTTTTCCTTGATATATAGATTAAAAAACAAGTCCAATGCACATCATAGTCTCATATGATTATAAATTACAAATTTGTATTAGTATTTTTTAAAGTTTTATTTGTGGAAAACATGGGCAAAAAACAAAATTTATCATTCACATATTAAAACTGAAGAATGTCTTAGGGTGGGAGCCCCTATGGGGTCAAGAGGCACAACCCTTGTGGGAGTTTGGGAGTAGAGCCCCTAGTGGGTTAATGCCCCTAGCAGGGCTTGAGGGAAATTCCCTAGATGTGTTACCTATTGCAAGTAGGGTGGGGTTGAGTGGTTGAGTCCCTATGATCAATCCCAAATTAGGCCTTTAAGACGTTGGCTCCCAAAGTTGTAGGCTCGCAAAACTTTAAAGACAAGCTCAAGTCTTTAAGACTTACGAATGTCAGCTCAGGACAATGAGTTAGGACTTATGATCAAGTAGGGATAGCTAAGTACCAATTCATGAATGTGGGTAAACTTTACCTTCTTTAGGCTCTGCTAGGTCAACAGTGGTGTTACCTGAGGTCTTCTTAATAGGACAACTAAAGAGAAATGAACAATAGATTGTCATAAATTCTTGTCAACCTCAGTTGCAAATAAAGTAGATAGACACATTCTTCCATATGCACCAAAAGATTACAATAGTTTTATATCCCTACTAGTTAACCATGCATACACACATACAAGAGAGAGACACTATCATGACCCTCTACTAATTTACCAAATCTAGCTTGCATAAGATAAGCTACAAGTAACATCAATGGATCATTAGAACATCGAGAAACCTAAACTATTCCTTTACTACCAAGAGAGTGATTATAATGAATGTTGTTTGGCCTCTCACCAATCAGACCAGTGCCTACAATTGAGTTACAACTTTTAAGGAGAATGAAAACGCATTAGCAAATCAACAATGGAACATAGCTTGCATATGCATACAAACCAAATGGCTAAGAAAACCTACAAATATACTTAAACAATCTATTTCAATAACATCCTATATGCAACAAGAAAAGGCCATCACAAAGAAGTTTGAAATACATTAGGATGTTGTCATACATCAATCTGCTTCTCATTACATCAGGCCAATAAACATGGCAAAATAGAACTAATAATTGGGCTCAAAGGATCCCCTGGAACGTTACAGCTTACCATGGAGACATTCATTTGCAGATAAACCCCTAGTTGAGTAATCCTTTCTATGATTTACAATACATGTTTCATGGCTCACAAAGCTTGACATTCATCATTTGAAACCCTAGATTGACTTGAGAAACATACAATAGAAAACTGGTCCAAGGATCAACAATGCATTTCAGTTATAATAAGCCTCATCGGAGTAGGAGATCAGTCAAATCAACCTTGCAATGCCCATGGGCCAGCCTCAACAGTCTCTTGTCATGATTAGCACACAATGGCAGAGAAGATTGCATCTGGAGGGTAGAGAAAACCCATCTTGGATCTGCATATAGGTACTTTGGATAGGGGAGAAGATCTACAATCAGAGACTATGCCTGCAGGGGTATAAATTAGTGTGCTTACACATTAAATTCAATCCATATAGCTACTGTATCTTTGTAGCAAGTTGTAGCAGGCGTAACCCTCATCCATAAATGGGAATGGAGGGTAAAGAGCAGAACAACAGTGAGTTGGTGCATACAAAACCAATAGACTTCATCGAAGAAGGATGCAATAATTGATCTGTCAGTTCAAGCACCTGCAGCAGCTGGAGACATCCCTTCACGGCTCATAAATGAGCAAAAGTCAATCTCAAGAAGCAAAAACAATGAAAGAGAGCCCACCTTGTAGCTATCACATCGATAGCAAAGAGGAATAGGGCATAAATGGCAAGGGATGCCTGCAACAGAAAAATAGAACACCAATCTCCACATTTAGCAACAAAATACACTCAAGCGATAATGTTGGTGACCAACTAGTGTAGACACCATTGTGAAGAAATGGAGCTTTCTATAGCATATAGGCATCCCATAGTCTTCGTACATCTGAACACCTAAATACATTCATCGTAAGATATCTGTGCCCATGTGTAATGTCCCCTTCTAAGGAATAATCAGGAGTAACCAATAGCCTATCCTATTCCCGTAGGCTAAGGTCAAGGAACAGGGAATATTTTTAATTTAATTATTTAATATTATCCGACCAAGCATATTTCATGGGTAATATTATTTAATTAATTTAATAAGTCTCCTAAAGTGACTTTAGTGGAATATTTAATGAAGTTTAAAAAAGTCACTTTATTTTCCAGGTTTAAATAAAATATAAAAGTGTGGGAATTTGATAAATTATTCTAGTGTTTTTGGAGAGGAATGCAAAAGTTCTTTTGGAAGCTCATTTCTATATGCTAGAATATTTTTCTAATTGGTATTGTGGATAGCTTCATTGGAACTGAAACCCTAGAAGGAAACCCTATTGGTGCTGGATTCAGTAGTGAGACTAATCTACCGTAGCCAGCGGTTGGAGATTTCAGTTCAGGGATCTCACAGTGGATTCAAACGATCAAAGTTTGACAAATTTGTGAAGATTTCAGAGACAAATTTGCAGTAGCGTGAAGATTATTTCTTTTAATGAGCTTTGGTTAAGAAATGTCAACTTAAGTCGATTTGGTGATAATTCCTTGGGTTTATATGGACGCCTTGCTTAAATGGTTATTTGTTATTAAATCTGGGCGAATCGAAAAGCATGATAATAATATTATTAACACTCCAAGTCGGGTTCATAGCTGGTGTGAATGGTGATTGCCAGGTCGTGGTAGTATCTCAAGCATTATTGAAGGTCACAGTCATCTTACACTTGGGTGCCATAAAGATTTCTGTGTGGAGCTTTTTTCGGGAGGCTCAGATTTGCTCAGTTTGTGGCCCCTTTTAAGGGTCATTTCTGTTAGTTTTGCTATGAATCTTGGATGCAAGAGTTGGATATAGAGCAGAGGAGTTTTGGACGGGTCACGGGTGCATTATCTGGACATTAGGAGCTGTGTTTTGATCTTTGGAAGGGTGTCCTCTGCTTTGAGCTGCTGGACGTGACAGTCCAAGTCATTTGAAGTCCATTCATTGTGTCACACAAGCCTGTGCATGGAAGATTAGCGGCAAGTGTAACTCATTCGTGTGCCCTGTATTTATTTCTGCTACATTGGTTCAGATTGAGGTCAGAATGCAAACTCTGTTATTTGTATTCTGAGACCAGCAAATCGCACTATTATCTCCGTAATATTATCTCAGTTATTGCCAAATCAAAGAAAGTCTGTTATTTCAGTTGCATGTGTTTTGGAAATTTATTGCTGTTCAATCTATGCATGTATTTTCATTCCTGTATGCTAAAACCCTGCAATAGCAAATTCATCAAACAATTTGAAAACATACAAGCAAACTGTCCAAAACTTATTTCATTGCAAACCAAAGAAGTTGGAAAAATTTGGGCATGTTAGCAAGGGTCTTTACTCTTTACACCATGGATAGCGAATCAGCACTAGGAGGTCATCATTGAATTGAAGAGTAGCCTGTGCAGAGGTAGCCAAGGCTATTGCATAGGCAATGAAGAAGAAAACCCCCAAACAACAGTAGGGCACAGCTTGGCAAAATTCCATAGTGAAGAGAATGATTCCACGAGGTAGTTGTGGGGTAAGAGTAATGCCTATTGGTCAGACATATCCCCATTGGTTATAACAACAATGTTGTACTATCTTCTTGTGACTTGTGAGAAAATATATATATATATATATATATATTTACATTCATTAAGTTCGATCTTTTAAATATTCAGAAAGTTTTACCTATTTTGAACGAACAAAAAGCTGTCAGCAATACTGAATGCTAGATTCCTGCAGCTTCTTTCTCCTCTTCTTGTGGTTCATGACGATATATATTACTATGGGACGGGGACGGGGACGGGGACTGGTATAAGAGATGGGGATAAGTGCTGGTACGTCATTTCCAAAAAATGTTGGAGACAGGTTCTTGGAGACGATAAAAAATAAAAAATAAATTTATATAAAATCTAAATTTAGAAAAAATATAATTCATACAATGGATATGTAACTTTAGAGACTATAAATACATTAAATTTATTAAAAAAACATTTTAAGTATTAAAATATATAAAAATAAATTATTATATTGATATTTGATAATCATCAGTATGATATAAAAATTTGTATTAAATCATAGTCATTTAGAGATGGCGGACAGATTATGAGGGAATGATATTATTTTAACATGGTATGGGGTTCTTTGGAGATGACTATATAATTAATCAATTGATAAAACTTCAATGCATATGCACACAGCTTAACTCTTATAATTGTTCTCTTCAACCCATTAAATCTTTGGGATTTGATAATAAAATTTTCTACTCCAGAAATAACTTGTTCGTTTTAATGTGAAAAACAGAAAACTACTTAGTAATGTATTTCATTAGTTTTTAAGTTTTTTCGTCAACCAAATATCAGCACTTTAAGAAAGTCCAGTGTAATTTATGATCATATATGAGAAACCTCTGTAAATTTTCAAGGGATCCTTAGAGGAGACGTAAAAACACTTCATTTGAAATCTCCTAATGTCTGGAGATGTCCCCATATGGGTCTCCTAGACGGAAACATGTTTCCAATATGAGAGACAAGTACCATGGGCGAGGGTGCGAGTCTCATTGTAATTATGGTATATATACACATACTTATTAAGTATTTATTTTGATCTTTGTTGAAAGAGTAAAACGTTGGCAGTAATACTAAATGCTAGACTCCTGCAGCTTCCCTTCTTGTGGCTCGCGAGGAGAAATGGAGACAAAGAGCAGTGTGGCAGAGAGTTAAAGAGTTTTCTGTTGCAGCAGGGTTGGACGTTTCGAGTCCAATTATTCCATTGGTTATAGGAGATGAGGAGAAGGCACTTCAAGCTAGCAAGTAAGAAACGAAGAGAAAGGCATAACAGATCACTCCTGCAGTTTTCATTGTTCTTAAGTAATTTTGTGGATTATGCATATTTCTTTTTCTGCCGGAATATTTTAGCAAGAATTATTTCTTTTCAAAATGGACAGAAATAATTTTTGGTATTTCTGACAAACTTATTTTGATGAACAGGCAGTTGCTGGAAGCTGGGTTTCATGTTTCTGCAATCAGGCCGCCCACTGTGCCTGCCAACTCGTGCAGGTGCTGTTTCCTTAACTTTTATTTTAAGTGTGGTATAGATAAAGGCATCAGTGGTTTTGAATGTGAATTCGTTTCACTTGGTATTTGAAGTGTAGTATAGATAAAGGCATCAGTTGGTTTCGAATGCGAATTCATTTCACTTGGAATCTGTGAAGAAATTATATTGTTACGGATATATAGCATTTCAATGCCATTTTGTTTTTCAGGCTGCGAATCACTTTATCTGCTGCACATACAACAGCTGATGTGAAGGCACTTGCAATTGCTGTTGCACCATGGATCTCTTCAACCAATTCCGCACTAAAGTCATATGGGTTATCAATGTCTTATTCCGGACATGCACAAGACTTGAAGTTATGTAAAGATGAGGGTGGCGCTGTTGTATCAGGCAAAGGATCGAAATCACGCCAGTTACATCTCTCGGGCAACAAGTCAAAGTTGTGAGATTGGCTAGTGTGTATTTTCTCTGGTGGGAGCATCATGGGTCTTTTCAACTAATTCTGTAGTAAAGTCATGGGTTATCGATGTCTTCTTTCAGTCTATCTGGATATGCACGAGATTCGAAGTCATGTGAAGATGAGAATGGTGCTGTAGTATGTCAAGGATCAAAATCACACAAATAAATCTTCCAAGCAACGACTCAAAGCTGTGAGGTTGGCTGGTCCATTTTGTCCCTCTTGGGATTCTGTTCCTTGTTATAAACTTAGTTTATTGTTGGGAAACTTTATAAACCGTCTTCATGTGCACTCGAAAATATATTCTTTATCAGGATCACATTGCCATTATGTGCTCTGCCATGTTGATGTCATAATATTTTTTCATGTTATACTGCATTGAGCTTAGCGATTTGTGGTTGTGGCTGTAACTTTAACTGGTGGAATTTTGTGGCCTTTTGGACTTTGCTCTTAAGTGCCTTCTGCTGTAGTAAATTTTCACTGGAACGAATTTGGTTAATCGCCCAACCCTGATATTCAGAAAGATGTAATATAACGTATACAACCAGTTTAATCGTGATCTAGTTTCTTATGAGCCCAAAATGAAATTTGCAGCTGAAAGATCACAATTACTTACAATGTAGCAAGGGCGCAAGGGGGTGTAAACTTATCCAATGGTCAGATTCTAGCATCTTACAAATGGAGATCTTACGGCATATATGTCTAGTTTATGCTCTAAAATGATTGACAAACTATTGGAAGGGAAATAACTGCATTACAGAAAATATCTAGGCTAATCAAATAAATAATTATCTTAAATAAATAAGGTGGGACTGTATATAATAAACCTTGATTTAATTGTAGAAATTAAATGAATTTAGATGTGATAAATGAATTTTAGAAATAGGAAAATGATATTGAAGATGATAGGCACCAATTTGTCA
Source organism: Sequoiadendron giganteum (assembly GCA_007115665.2). Taxonomy (NCBI): domain Eukaryota; kingdom Viridiplantae; phylum Streptophyta; class Pinopsida; order Cupressales; family Cupressaceae; genus Sequoiadendron; species Sequoiadendron giganteum. The sequence goes on from CM021108.1 coordinate 398,805,037, forward strand.
CAATGCTAGAACTTTAGGGCTTAATTATAGAAGTATCTCAAGATATGCAAAGAGACTGCATTTCTCTAGCTTATACTGCATCTATGCACTTGATCTTTGTGCATATGGAAGTGAAGTAGTGCATGGACTAAACTTGTATCTATTGTAATGAACTTATAAAAATATGATCATTGGAATCACTCACATTGATTACCTAATGTCTAAATCTTAATAAGAACTGGTTGTTTTTCATCTTTGAAGAATTTGTTGATTTGTGAGTCATGTTTAGTTTATTCAAACCCCTATTATGACTGATTCAACAACCTTGGAACTATGACTATGGGTAGTGAGCAAACATGCAAGGGACCTAGGATCATGTAAGCTAATGACAATTTTGGAGTGAATGTTCTGTGATTATTTATTTATCTCCTCTTGCATGTCTTAGATTAAACCAACATGATTTTAAAATTAATGAATGAATGTCTTTAAATACAACATAGCATACAAATCAACACAAATATGTGCTAGGTCAACTCACAACAACTATGGTAGAATTCCATTTTTGAATTTGAATTATAAAAATTCAAGGTTAATATATGTGATTGCAAAAATGCTCTAGGTCAATTGCTCACTTGCACATTTGGTCTATGGTGGCAAATGGGGAAATATGGATTGAGATTAATCTCTACGGATGTGTGATAATGGGATCTAGATATGGCAATGTCATGAGTTGAGTTTATGCAAGAATATATCACTAGTAGACTTGTTATTGTATTAAGGGCACTCTAATCAAAGTGGGTCTGAAACATAAGGAAAATGCCATGGGTATGCAGTTTTTATCATTACAATTTTGCCCTCATTTTGATGTGCATGTGAACTACTAGGCATGTGCATGCCAAAGTAGAACAAGTAGTCAACATGAAAATAAAATATTTTTTCATACATTTAAAGAGATACAAATATGCTCAAGTATATAAATCATTCTTAAATTCTTCTTGCAACGAGTGCTTCATTAGAAACTTGTTAAATAGATAAAGCATAATGAGTAGCATCTATCATGTGATGTCACCACTAACAACTTGTTTTCAAAGGGAACTTGTAATGTTGAAAAATTGCACCATGGAGGCAATTTCACATTTGTGCATTTGGCCCCACATTTATTACACCTAGTTGCATTTATGACAAGAACTTTATGGGTAAGAATTTCTCGATTTTGATGCCACAAGGACCAATGATGAAGTGACAACATTCTGCCACCTCATTTCTCAAAAAACAATGAGTTTGATGCCTATGTTGTGTGCGGATGTTCGCACGACACATTAGTCTACGTGGTTTCCCGAGTTTGAAATGCATAATCTCAAAATCTTGACTCGCGATACATGTCCCTACAATCAAAATTCCAAGTGCAATGGCTCTTCCCACCTCATTTAGCAACAAAACTCTCTTTGCTCTCATTTTGGGGTTCTCTCATTCTAATTTCTCTCCTACTTTCACTCCATTCTCTTCTCAATCTTGCTTTTACAGTAAAGCTCTACTGGATTGAGGTCCCTCCAACAACCAGAGCTCTCTTGCAAGCATTCGATGATGTGTCCTACAACCAAGAGGGGGCCACAGATTGTTGGTAACCCTCTCTCGCTTCTTGTCTATTTGCGAATAGATAACTTGTACATTTTGCTATCTTGTGATACAGGTTATCCTCCTTGAGTGGGGATTGCTTTTATCACTGCGTATTTGTTTACTTTGTCCACTTTTTCTATCTATCTGCTTGTCGTGGAGGTGGGAACACCAAAATGGGGGTTTGATTGTAGCAAGCCTTGAAACAATCCCAACATTTTCCTTTGTTCATCTTGTGTGCAGGTTTCCTAAGTGAAGCTTGGAGGAAGATCTCGAACGTAGGACCTTTTGTAAGTTGATCCTTCACTCTCCTTAGTGTTTTGTAGCATTTATTGCTTTCCATTAATCCGTTTAGTCAAACAGACCTCAAATCAAAATACGTCAGTAGGATTATATCTTTTATGTCTAGGGGTTTAGCTCTTCGTCCGTATAGGATGTCAACGCCCCTCTAGGACTACAGTGTGCCACGCTGGTGTCTTGATCACGCGCTTTCGTCCTTTGCTCGAGAGTTGTTCCTTCTGTGATAAGGATCTACTAATTATGCTCTTTCATTTTTTGAAGCAATTTGTTTGAAAGTTATTCTTGATATTTTGTTCTTTGCAATTTCTTCATTCCGCCTTCTAGTTCGATTAAGCTAAATCAAAGGTAGTTTAGGGCAGTCCATTCCCTAGGATTCTCTTGGAAAGCAAGAGACCCGTGAGCAACGGATCTCCCTTCTCTACATTTTGGTGAACCCTATGTGAACCATGTCGGATCTTTTTCTACAATGTTTTAATGTTTATGATAACTCTTTCTCTAATATTTTGATATGTTGGATGATGCTCTAGATGATTTCTTAGAGGCTTCTTCCTCTATTTGCAGATCTTTTGAACAAACTTCTTCACAAACATCTACTTCCTCTTCACAAGCTGAGAATTCGGTGAACATTGTTGTAGTCGTCGTGGCCTCCCCAAGGCCTAAAGAGACCCATTGTTTACTTGACTCCAACTAGTCCCTCTCCTAAGAAGATTCATTCTATTTGTGGGGTCCCGTAATATAATGACTTGACGAATCTATATACGAGGTTTGTAAGATCTACAAACTCTACTTCTAACAATACCGTAGGGCACATGTACAACACTAGAAGGAATAATCATTCTTATGTTCTTACACCTCAACCTACTCAAGTTCCTACTTTACCACCCTCTCAACCAAGTCTTCCTGCAGCTCCTAAACTCGCGACTAAAGCACTTGGAGACTATGATCTTGTTGAGCAACTTCATGTTACTTCGACTAAGATCCCACTTTGGGATTTGCTTCAGACCACTCTGGTTTACCAAGGTATACTTTAGGAAGCCTTGCAAAAGATCCTCATGCTTGCCTCCGCTAGGTCGGCGGATGTTAATGGGTTGATGGCTCATATTTGTGTGGATTCGTCGAATATTACGTTCTATTCATAGGAAATCCCACCCCTGGATGTGCAAAAGCAAGCGGACCCTATAATGATTATAGTTCACATCAATAGCATCAAAATTAGACGTACCCTCATTGCCACCGGTTCAGCCCTCAATGATTGTGGTGTGGATCTGCTACCTAAGATTAATATTGATTCTTCTTCTTTATACATTTGTGGATTTGATAATGCTAGTAGACAAGCCCTAGGCACGATAATCTTTCCTTTGCAACTAGGACACGTTACCTTACCCACTCTAGTGTATGTGATGCCTAGCCCCTTACCTTACAACCTTCTTTTGGGAAGACCGTGGATTCATGTTATGGGAGTTGTGACTTCTACTTTGCATTGTTCCCTAAATTTTGTAGCAAATAATCAAGGATGTCCTCGAAGTTGTCCACCTTTGTGAGTTGGTTGCTGCTAGTCGAGCCTCAGTTGTCTCCACCCTTAAGAATTATATTCCGTCGCTAACCTCTCATGCGGTGACATGCTCTTCAATGATAACATCTGTAGAGACTATCCCCAAAGCGAGTGTCCCTAAAGAGGAACAACCAAAAGCAGAGAGTCTTAAGTCTTCTTCCTCTTCTAAATAAAATGCATGTCTTGGTGATGATTGGGGGTCCTTGGACTTCTTTGAATTCTTCATTGGAGAATACAAGGTGAACCCCATCCACCTCGATCTTCCAATAACTTTGAACACCTCTGCTAAGAAAGTTGATCAACCTCTCGTTGTGAAGGAAAGTTGTGATCCTATCTAGGAACCTGACTCTTCCCCTACCGAGGAGGATAATCAAGATTTTGTTGAAGAGGTTAATTTTTGCAATACCGATTGGAAGGATGGTTGTGGTCTTGTAGAGACGCTTGGCACTCATTGGTGGAATGGCACCCTTTATGTAGAACCACCCCCTTTCAAGGCTTTGCAGACATGCTCTGGCCCTAGATACAAGCTTGTTTCTAAGCATGGTTACAAGTGTAAAGGTCTTGGGCGTATTGAACGAGGAATTCAGGTCCCTATCCAAGCTAAGCCTTGTAAGTGTAACTTGGGACTAGGGTGCACTATTAAACAATCTAGGCAAAAACCATGGTGGAGTGTTAACATGATCTTGGTTGAGCCTCTCAACCTAGTTCATCTTGAACTGATAGAGGATAAAATAGAACATGATGAAGTTCCTCTAGATGTCTTCTCCTCAGAGGAAGCACTAGAAGAATTCTTAGGTGCCTATTCCCATTTTCCTTCCTTTCACGATAAGTGACAATTCTCATATCGCTTGAATAAACAAGCATACTTTGGAGAATCTGTTTTGAATATGGACAAGGAAGCCCCTCTATCTAACGGTGATGATGGTGTTTCGATACCTCATCATGAAGACCGTAGTCCTCTCCTCAAAGGGGATACTACCAAAGTTTTCATGGATCCTAATTTTTTTGAAAAGGTGATTAAGATTGGAAAGTGCCTTTCTTCATAAGAAGCTAAGGAGCACTCCAATCTTTTACATTCTCACCCTGATATCTCTACTTGGTCATATGAGCATATTCCCGGCATTGACAAGTCTATTGTGGTTCACAATATCATCTTGTGCCTCGATGCCAAGCCCGTTAAGCAAAAGATTTGAAAGATGAATCCCAAGGTTGCATTGTCGGTTAAGATCGAGATAGAGAAGTTACTAAAAGTAGGCTTTATCCATCCTATCGACTATTCGCCTTGGATCTCGAATATTGTCGTCGTTAGTAAACCTGATGGCCTATTCGTGTTTGCATTGAATTTTGTGATCTTAATAAGGCTTCCCTTAAAGATGATTTTCCGTTGCCTAATATTGATATGATTGTAGATTCGACCGTAAGCCATGCCTTGTTGTCCTTCATGGATGGCTTCTCGAGCTATAACTAGATTCGAATTAACCCAAAAGATCAGTATAAGACAACCTTCACTACCACTTGGGGTACTTTCTGTTATGTGGCCATGTTGTTTGGGTTAAAGAATGCAGGCGCAACTTACCAACGGGTGATGACCCTAATCTTTCATGACTTCATTCACACAAACTTAGAGGACTACGTTGATGATATCTTGGTGAAATCTATAACTTGTCAAGATCACGTAGAAAACCTTCATCTCATCTTTGAAAGTATTCGACTCTATAAGATGAGGTCAAATCCTCTTAAGTGTGTCTTTGGTGTAGACATAGGAATTTTTTTAGGATTTATTGTTTCTCATCATGGAATAGAAGTCGATACAAACAAGATTGATGTGATTGTTAACATGCATCCACTAGAAACATCTCTCAGCTTCAAAGTTTGCAATGGAAGATTTAGGAAATTCATAGGTTCATATCTTAGTTGGCTGATCGTACCCTTCCATTCACTTGCTTGTTGAAGAAAGATGTTTGTTTCATTTGGGATGATGAGTGTTAGAAAACTTTCAAATCAATCAAATGTTATCTAGCCAGTCCTCCTTTCTTAATGTTGGCTATATAGGATAGACCCTTTCACCTTTACCTTGTCGCATCACCATATGCTTTAGCAACTTTGCTTGCTCAATACGATGACGATGGTAGAGAAAGAGCGGTCTACTACATTAGTTGTGTAGGAAACTCATTATTCTACCATGGAGAAACAATATCTTGCTCTCGTCTTTGCAATGAAAAAGCTAAGGAATAATCTTCTTCATGCTGAAACACACGTTATTGTTAAAAGCAATCTTTTGAAGCATTTATTTACTAGTGTTGACCTTATTGGAAGGTTGGCAAAATGAGTAATGTTGCTTTCTGAATTTGACATAAATTTTGTGACTCAAAAATCAATAAAAGGTCAAGTTGTTTCTGATCAATTGGCAGATGCTCCTTCATCTTGCTCCTTCCCTGGTTTGGACTTGTTTCCTAATGAAGATATCTTTGCAATTAGTCCTAATCTTGTATGGGAGATGTACTTCGATGAATCAAGATGTCAGATTGGCTCTAGGGTGGGTGTAGTTTTGATCTTGCCCGAAGGCAAGTCAGTCCCCCTCTCCTTTCAATTAAAATTTCAATGTACTAATAACATCATTGAGTACGAAGCCCTTATTGTTGGCTTGTGTGTCGCGATTGCATTAAACATAAGACATATTTGCATATACGTTGACTCTAAACTTATCATAAATCAAATTACATGGGTGTATCAGGCTAAGCGGAGTGAATTGTCTCGGTATCAAGATTTGGCTTTGTCCTTACTTGATCGCCTCTCTTCTTTTATGATAGTGTTCCTAGGAGGGAGAACTGGCATGCAAATTCCATGGTGAGTGTTGCCTCCCTGGTGCCCTCAGATAAGGACATGAAGGAATACCACTTTGTAGTTCACATCCTTCGCTCTCCTGTTGTTTTTTATCAACCCGAATCCGATGCTCTTGTGTGTGCTCATATAGACTCGAAGGAATGGAACTATAACATTTACAACTATTTAAAGACAGGAAATTTTCCTGATGGTACGACGAAGAAAAATCACACTCGGATATGAAAGCTTTCAGCTCGCTATGTTGTATTGTCAGATGTTATTTATCAAAAATCCTATAATTGTCTCTTCTTCGGTGTCTCACTAAAGTGGAAATACCCCTTGCCCTTAAGGAAGCCCATTCGAGCTATGGGGGTGGGCATTTTTGTGGTAAATCCTTGGTGCAAAAACTGATCCATGTGTGATACTTTTGGATGAAAATGGAACAAGATTCCTTTGATTTTGTCAAGAAGTGTCCGCAGTGTCAACAACATAGTCATCTCATTCATGCTCCTGCTCAAGAGCTTCGAAATCAAACTTCTCCTTGGTCATTCGCAAAATTGGGGTTGGATATCATTGGAAAGATATCACCTCCTTCTCCAAATGATGTCTATCATTATTGCTACCGATTACTTCACAAAATGGGTTGAAGCCATCTTGCTTTGGTCCACGAACATCGAAGCCATTTGTATCTTTCTTCTAAACAATATCATTGCTCACTTCAGGTTGAATTCTACCTTTGTTTCTAACAATGGTACCCCATTCAAGAACAAAAAGGTGTTCAACAATTCCTAGAGAAATTTCATATTCAACATAAATTCTCTACACCATACTATCCTCAATCCAATGGTCAAGCTGAAGTGTCTAATAAAACTCTTGAGATGATTCTTCAAAAAACAGTAAACAAACATGGTAAAGATTGGCACATTCGGTTAACATATGCTTTTTGGGCCTATTGCACGAGTGTTTGTACGATGACGGGAACAACATTGTATAACCTCGTGTATGGTGTTGAAGTTATCATGCCTTTAGAGTTGGAGATTTCGTCCCTGCAAGTTTCCCTTAAAGGGTTAATTGGTGATGAAACTTACCAATCCAATCATTTGCATCAACTTGAGTTGCTCGATGAGCGCCGAATGTGGGCCCTCGATCACCTTAAACCTTATCAATGATCCTTGTCTAGGCAATATAATCAAGGTATTCTTCCCAAAACTTTCAAGGTAGGTGACCTAGTTCTTTATGAGAATTAGAGAAATGTAAATGCACCGCGTGACCAAAAGTGGAAGTTCAATCCTAATTAGTTAGGCCCTTACATTTTCATCTTTGTGTATGGTGCCTATGGATTGTCATCTATGGATGGGACGCCTCTAAAAGAACTTGTTAATGCAATGCACCTTCGTTGATACTATGCGTAGTGTCCATGTGTGATGTGTGTAATGCTCATCCTTTGTGGATAGAAGCGTATCACATGTTGACATCTCTTCATAAACACATTATTAGATTTGTGTTATGATGTGACTGTGTGTGTGAGAGAGAGAGGTATACATACATGTGTTTTATTGTGCATTACATTACATCTTTTTATTAGGCAATTAGATAATCCTTGCATTTAATTAGCATACATCTATGTGTGTTTATTAAATCATGATAGCATCTAATCTAAACATACATCCATAAGTATAACATCCATCACATAGTCATACATGAAAGTAAAGAAGCATACACATAAACAAGAAACACCATAATATCAGAATAAGAATCTTATGTATATATATGTCAAATGCATGCCATGTACATGTATCATGCCATTTTCATAAAAAAAATGGCAACAGTATATGTGTATCAAATGTCTATTCATCAAAATTCTATATAAAATATGTCATCGATGAAAAAAATGATGTACAAAAAATAGGCCTCAAGCCCCCAGGTGCATGGCTCCTCGAGCCCTCAAGTCTTGGTGGAAGTTGTGGTTGATGTTGAACGATGGAGTCAAAGTAGGATCTCTATGACCATGAGGTGGATACTACTACCCACAGTCCTCTAATCTCTCCCTACAGGGAGGCTATCTACAACTCCACTCTCCTCAGAGCCTTGTATAGTTGTGGGTCACCTACTAGCATCACAATCCCTACCTGCCTTTTGAGGTCATTAAGTTGTCTCTGAAGAGCGTCATGTGCCTCCTCGGCACTATAAACTCTCATCACTTTATCATCTCTCTCAAAGAGCATAGTCTATAGCTCCACTGACAGCTAGTCCCTTTGTCCCACGATGACGATGGCATCAACAATCCTCTATACAATCTGCGCCTGCCCCTCCTTGTACGTCATCCTCAAACGCATGATCGGCTCGAAAAGGTGGGCATGTCACCTCACTGAAATTAGACGATACATGTTTAAGATGGTCCCCTAGATCAACACGATGAGGGCCACCTTTGATATGCACCACACAATGAGCATAGTCCATCCCTATTTGTCCATTTTTTGTACCTGGGTCCCTAGCCTACCAGTGTGGGTTGTGGGTTGTGTCGATGTTGGGTCTTGTGCCTCCAATGTCTAACTTTGGTGGTGGTGGTGGTGGTAAGGCAGTTGTTAGGTCAACAAATGTAGCTAGTACCGTCGTTGAGACAAGGACGATAGTTGGAGGAGAGGACATCCTCCATCATTGCCTTGGCCTTGCCTCTGCTGTGTCAGCCTCCTCACCTTGTTGTTGTCTTCTACCTCTGCCTCTGTCCCCTCCTCATCGCATTGTTGGCACATTCCCCTACATGCTTGGATCCCCTTGGGGTATCCATTGGGAAAATTGGTGCAGGATGATGTAGCATCCACCATGTGCAGAAGTCGCGAACCACGCCTACATCATCCATAAGATGTGCCTACGTCGTCCACTAGATGTGCCTGAGGCTAGTCCTAATCATTTGCATCATCGTCAAAAGGGACGATGTCACTGATGGACAGTCGTCGACGACCACCTAGCTACGCAACGCTCTTCATGGCTCATGTGTAGGATAGGACTATGGGAGGGATAGTCTATATAATACCATACTGCCACATAATCCTCTGCTAGTAGGAGGGCATAATAATGTAGTTAGTGCGACCTAATAAAAAATAGTCACATTGCAGGTTCCTAAGGTACCTACTATCATCTACTCGCATGAACCATCTATATGGTCATCATCGTATTTGATCAACCTACAATGTATCAAACTGTAGCCACCAAAATTGTAAATCCAATGCCTCCATTGTCACGCAAGCTTGTATAGTGGGTCATAACCACTCTATAATCCCTCATTTGCGGATATCCCATTGGTCGCATGCATGTGATATGATTGAATGCCCATACCTACAGTAATGTACATGTTGTGAGGCTCGTGAACTCATAATGCATGAACCTACCCAAATCATGGTACAAGTGTACCAAAATTCTATGATCCCACATGAAGACCATCATGTGGTCCTCCATCACCCTAATGGTATGGATGAGGCCCCCATGCAGGTGAGAGCCTCACCCATCCATGGTGACACGCATGGCCACTATGACAACCATCACACGCTGTATCAAAGGGACTATTATGTCGCCTTTCTCAAACCAATAGATGTAAAGATGGTTAGTCTCGTTGCCGCCATCGTCACGACCCGCACAATACTAGACCTGCACGCTCACAAGAAAAGCATGTGTCATTAATGCTCACCTGCCATCCGTAGATGGGGAGACCAGTAATCTGATAGACATCCTCAAGGGTGATGATAATCTCACCCATTGGCAAGTAAAATGTAGACATGGTGGCATCCCACCAGTCCATAAAGGCCATGATGTGGTCATGAAACATCTTAGGTATGGTGTACACATACCATAGTGCAACCCATCGCAGATGGTCCTCCTCTAGCTAGCCCAAGTGCTTTGCCTAATACCAGACAAGTTGAAGCAGCCACCCACTAGGATGCTCTCTGATCTCCGAATAGTCTTGCAAATATAAAAATGATTCATATCAAAACACTCAGCATCAAAAATTTGATCTTCTACATCAAAAAATTTCTAAGTTTTACCTCTAAGACGTAGGTGCATCACATAGACGTCTACACGGCGCGATGTCGTCCAAAAAACTTCCCCCATGTGCGAGTGAGATGCCAACATGTCAGTGGGATGAATTTGTGTTGCTAGGATGCCTTTTGTACAATTTTGTCCGAAAACTAGCTAGAAATCTTAAAAAATGCACAAAAAACAAGGTTTTCAGACTTATCGGGTTGATCTCACCACCCTCAACAACTGCCCGTCATAGTCGGTCAATCCTCAGCTCCTTGTATTCTCGTTTGTGTGTTGCATTTTGTTGACTTTTCTCTCACATAAGTCAACAAAACTCCCACGGTGAATAGTGAAAATGACTCTTATAGGGGCCCACCCAAGTATATATAGCCCCCCTTGGGGCAATTTTTTTTAGATGATTGTGGTCCCATCATTTTTCCTGATTTTCCCTAAACCCGTCTGGGGGAAAAACCAGGAGGGTGCATATACTCACCTCTTTTTCTTATTTTTCTTTTGAACCGTCTAATTTTTCCTTGAACATTCTTCTCGCCTTGGTAGATTCTTCCAATTTTTGAGCTGACCTAAAATTTGAAGTTTTACATAATAAAATTTTGCACAAGATTTCATGACAAATGTTGTATTTTTCACCGAGTTTGATCGTTGGGGGCATCATCAGTACCTTCTTGTTCAACCTCTGTGGCCTCTACAGTATCCTTTTTTGGCACACTAATCCGTAAAATTTTCAAGTTTTTGTGTTCACTCTCTTTTCTACTTTAGTGTGGTTGATTTTTCTAAAATCTAGCCCACCAAAGTGGGGGGAAAATGTAATGTTGTAAAATTGCACCATGGAGGAAATTTCACGTTTGCACATTTGGCCCCGCATTTATTGCACCTAGTCGCATTTATGACAAGAACCTTATCAGTCAAAATTTCACAAATTCGACGCCACAAGGACCAATGACGAAGCGATAGCATTTTGCCACCTCATTTCTTGAATAACACTAAGTTGGACGCCTGCGTGGCATGCAGAAATCCGCTTGGCATGCTAGCGTCCATGCGGTTTCCTGAGTTTGAAATGTGGAGTCTCAAAATATTGACTTGTGACACGTGTTTGTGTAATTAGAATTCCAAGTGTAATAGCTCTTTTGACCTCATGCAACAACAAAAATCTCTTTGCTCTCATTTTGGGGGTTCTATCATTCTACTTTCTCTCTCTCCCACTTTCACTCCATTCTCTTCTCAATCTTGCTTTTATAGCAAAGCTCTGCTGGACTAAGGTCCCTCCAACAATTAAAGCTCTCTTGCAAGAATTCGATGGTGTGTTCGTACAACCAAGAGGGGGTTCCAAATTTTTGGTAATGCTCTCTTGCTTCTTTTTTATTTGCAAATAGATAACTTGTTCATTTTTCTATCTTGTGATAAGGTTTCTCCTCCTTGAGTGAGGATTGCTTCTATCTCTTCATATTTGTTTACTTTGTCCACTTTTTCTATCTATTTGGTTGTTCGTGGAGGTGGGAACATCAAGACGGGGGTTTGACTATAGGAAGCCCAAAAAAAACCCCAACATTTTCCCCCATTCATCTTATGTGCAGGTTGCCCTAGTGAAGCTTGGAGGAAGATCTCGAATGCAGGACCTTTTGTAAGTCGATCCTTCACTCTCAGTGTTTTCTAGCATTTATTGCTTTCTGTTAATCTGTTTAGTCAAATAGACCGTAGATTTGAATACGTCAATAGGATTATTGCACTTATGTCTAAGGGTTTAGCTCTTTGTCTGTATAGCACGCCAACGCCCCTCTAGGACCATAGTGTTCCACGCTAGCATCCCAATCACACACTTTTTTCCTTTTCCCGAGTTCTACTCCTTCTATGATAGAGATCTACTAATTCTGCTCTTTCAGTTTCTAAAGTAGTTTGTTTGAAAGTTATTCTTGATATTTTGTTCTTTCAAATTTCTTCATTCTACCTTCTAGTTTGATTAAGCTAAATCTGAGGTAGTTTAGGACAATCCGTTTTTTGTGATTCTCTTGGAAAGCAAGAGACTCGTGAGAAATGAATCCCCCTTCTCTACAAAACTATTCTTGAAAACAATTAAAGTTAAAAAAGAACAAGGGTGAGAGATTTTTCCAAGTGGAAAGTGATTTGGCTTCAACAAGCAAGTAATGTTAAGACTTTGAGAAAAAAATTAGCATGCCAAAATACTTTGAACATGTGGAAAAAGGATTTGACTTTGTGGATTGCATGATAAAAGCTTTGACAATGCAAAAACATACTTCATTTGCAACATTTGATGAAACTTTGTTTGATGCCAAAAAATGATCATACTATCATGATTTCATCATTGCAATTAAACTCATGAATAAAATTAGTGATAATTTATTCCCCCTCTAATTGATTGCATATGAAGCGTTGACACTTGATTTGGGATAATTCTATTTATTTGTTATGTTTTATCTTGTTTCCCTTCATGGTGTAATTCAAAAGATTGTTCATTGACCCTGTTGAAAATTGATTCAAGGAATCTTTATTATGGCTTTGCAAGTGCTTATACTGACCTTAATGTTCATCTTTGTGATTGGGGTTATTTGTTGTTCTTTCATGGTAGATTGCTTTGTTCAAATCTAAGTATAGATGAAGGTTTTATTTTATCCTAAGCCTTTGTGTTCTATTTTTTTATTCAATTACTATTAGGAATTTCCTTTAACTGAAGTGATGCTTTTATTTCTTTTAGGTGATAAATTATTGATATCTATATATTGACATACTGGTTCTGGATGGTAATATGCTCATTTATTTGCATTGAAGAATCCATATCATCAATACAATGGCATCTAGCTTGAAATTCTTCAATAGAAAATGATGATTTTCTTCTTGATTGGTCCTTGTGAAGTAGGTAGTTTGTTTCCTAATAAGATCAAGATTGTTGATGATGCTAAGTGTCGTGCTATGAAAGTTGCATGGGCCAACATGGTAGTCCAATGATGATTTGGTGATCACAACTCATGACCTTGAAATGTGAATTACACTTCTCTAATGGTTTCACATTTGATGACATGTCCTCCATCTTGTTTAGCCCATTTACCATCTTGTCCAAAATTTGAATTGAGTTCCAAGTCTTCATTCATGTTCAAAAACCTTTTATGAATCCTCAATAGGAGAGTTTCCCAAGAGACCTTTGGGTTTCCAAGTAACCTATCATTAGGTTTTAGGGTCACTTAGGTGACTAGCCTTGGCAAAAAGGGTGACCCTATTCTTGAAAGGGACTACCTTGTTTCCTTTGTCATACATGGTTTCTTTTAGTTATTCTAGTTAACCTCCATTTTTGTTTCTGATTGTGAGTTCTCTCTTGTTTGATTGAACTACCACTCCTAACTATTTCTCATCTCCCAATTAGTTTGTGGTTCACTTCCAACCATTCCTTGGCGATCTCTCAATCATTCTCTTGTTCACTCCCCATCAGACTTTTGTGATCTTCCAATAAGCTTTGTGATTATCTCCCAATCATTCACAACTATGGAGCTGAATTTCAAGCTATAAATACCCCCCTTGTTTTAGGAGAGATCAATTATTGTATTTGCATTCTTGTCATCCTTACTTAGATCTCTATCAAATCACCTTTGTAGGATCAAGTCATGCATTCCAACCCCTATTAGCATTTTATGCTCATAAAGGACTTTGTGAGCCTCTTTGTTTTTGTTATCCAAGCTTCTAAGCTTGAATCATTATGTCACCGGTATTCCCTCAACATCCATGTATTTTTTATTGTCATCAGGCAAAGGACCCAACTATTGCAAAGGAGGATGCACACTATGTTGAATCTCTAAGGACATAAACCAAGCAAACACCACTCATTGTTTCACAAGTTCTTTATTTGCTTTAGAAAGGTAGTTAGATTAGTAAATAACAAACACTATCACCTTGGAAAAGTAAATTGTTATTTTCTCTTGGTTAGATTAGAATTTTATTGCTTTACTAGATCTAGATTTAATTTCTTGTATTGTAAAATTAGACACATATTACTTCCATTAGATTAAATTCAAATTCAAAACTAGAACTTGAAAAGACCAAAAATATAGAAAATTACACTAGAAAAAAATCATCCTAGTTTTTGCACTCATAAAATAATTTCTTTTTTGAGTAAGAGATAATTAGATTGCATTTACAAATTGGAAAAATGAAAAAAGAAAGTTGCATTCTTATAGGCTTAATGGGGGTTTGTTTCCACATAATTAGATTACATTGAACCCATAAGTGCCATGTCAAGGTCTATGGAAAAAATGATAAACTTGTTGTGTCCATTTAACCTTGTTCCTTTTTAATTTTATATAGTTATCAAACATCATCTAGACCATGACAACATTTGATCAATATTGATATATAGTTGGTATGAGTTTTCCACAATCCATAAATTAGTTCTACAAGTTTTTGGATTAAACTATATATATGTTTCATTCGATGTTTCAAATCACACTCAATGATCCATCATCAAGAAGAGGAATCGATTTTTAACATTATATTGTAAAAAAATTAATTTTAATTAATGATAAAAAAATATAATATAATAAACTCATATTTATTTTAACTAAATAATATTATCTATAGCGTCTAATTGAACTAGATTTAATACATAGTCTAATACTTTTTATATTATTGATTTGTAATATTGATGAGAATTAATATACTTTTATGTTGTTGACTTATAATGCTGATGGGAATTAATACACTTTTTATGTTGCTTGACTTATAATGTTGATGGGGATCAATATACCCCAAATGAAATTAAAACTCTAAAAATTTATTCATCAATCCTCTTTTATCTCATACTCTTTCTAAATAAAGTTTATACATGAAAAACAAAAACATTCTATGATTTGCAAAAACATTCTATGATTTGTATTAAGCTTTAAAAGAAGTGGAACTCAATCAATTTTATTAATATTTTACAATGTTATTTTGTTCTAATAACTATTTTTTTTATGAACTTAAATTTTGTATTTCAATTCTTTTCATATTGGAGATTTTTAACACATGCTTTTGTACTATTATGCTATCATTTGTTATTTCTACCTTTATGAAATCCTAATATATTATTCATCATAATCATCTTGCTCAAGCAATAGAATATTTGTGAATTCTTAAACTATGATTTAGAATTATTTAAGAATATGACATGTTCATTAAATATGATGTTTATGCCACTCAAATTATCATAAAATATTTGAAAGTAATATTGTGCACATTTAATAGAATACCTATGATTATAGGTGATATAAAAATGATACTCCCTCAATATCTTTGTGTCTTCTTTTTTATTGTCAAATACATGGATGAATGTTATATGCACAAAAATAACAATCTAAATAGAGTTATACTAGGATTATACTTTTTTTTTGTAATGTAATGTATAGTCTCTATAAAATTTATAACATAATGACAACAAGATAAAATGTGTTTTTCCATATCTTAATTTTGTTTTCTAATTCTTAAACTTTATGTTTGTGCCTTACATATTTATACATTTTCTCCCAAAAAAAAATCATAAATCATGATACTATACTATTCATCATACTTTTTTGACTCTATGTCATTTTATTGGATATCATTGACTTGTATTTCCTGAAATTAACTACATTTTTAATTGTATTTGTATTCTTTTTATGTATATATAATTTTACAAATATTCACAAACTACTACAAATGTCACATTTTCCATTCAAACATGTTTTCTTATTAAAACCATCTATTTGATTTTTAACAAAAAATATTTGAGATAAAAATTGATGTTGATTTGGATGAAACTTTAATTATACTTTTGTAAAAATATTATCAATATGAAAAAATACATGCATGCATTTATGTATATATATAATTTAATATACATCATACAACAAGAAGTAGAGCAATGAATGATTTATTTTAATATATATTCTTTATAATTTCAAAATATTAGGTAATTTTTGTTTGGTGTAACACTTTTTTGATGTAAAATTGTATTTTAGTTATATCTAAATATATTTAAAATGTGGTTCATGATTTCAATAACTAATTATTATTCTTACATCTTTCTTTTGATTAGATAAAATTTGTTATTTTTGTAAAATTGATCATTTAATTTTCTCAAAGATATTACCACTAGAAAGTGGTAATAGTTTTCATTGTTATTGAGATTTCAAACTCTTTAACATCTCTCAACAACTTTATATTTTATATTTATTTTTAGTAATCTATTTATTTTATCAAGCGAGGTCTTTTTTCTTTCATTACTTAATATAGTTGATGTAATGGATGTAATCACTATTTTTGGTATGCGAGGTTGGATTTATTAAGATTGGTATGTATTAATTAAATTTTTTATAATATTTTTTCATTATATTAAATGTTCTAAGACTTTAAATCTTTATGGTATCACTAAATTTTTTTAAAAAAATCAATAAATAATTGACATCTTTAAGTTTCATCTAATTTTTTTTTATATTCTATGAGCTTTTCTTTTTTAACTATGTTTTTCAAGTTTATTAACGATTATTTCAAAAAAATTTCATCAATTTCAACTATATATTTTATTTTTACAAAGAAAATTGGGTGATGAACATATTTTGTTGGTTTGATGCATTTGATAAATTTTGTTTTTATTAAGTATTTTTCTTTTGATATATTCACTTTTATAATTAGACATAATTTACACATTTTTTATAACTGATTTAATGCAAGAACATCCAAGTACAACTTGTCGCATTTCAATACATAATATTATTTTAGCTCTTGACAAATAATCGCAGTTTTACAATAGCTCATGTACACCATATCTATATCTCAAGAGTTTTGGATTAGATTATAGAAAGTTATTGTTGTCAAAAGATCATAGTTCAAAATAGTTAGCACTCAATTCGTCAAGAAAGGTTTGTGGAACCTTTTTGTGCCTTGCAATATTTATCATAACATATCTCAAGGCATTATAGGACCAAAGGGACTTTCAACTAGAACCACATCAAGTTTCTTCAACACCTAATGCTTCATATGTGGATTTTAGCCAACCTACCCACTATATTAGACATCTATATTTAGAACACCTTGTGGCCAATGTAGATCATTCCTAAATCTTGGAGCTACTAGGTAAACACCTTAAGGATCTAGTTGGAGAAGTAATGAAAAGAGTAGAAATTTAGTTAGCTAGAGAAGTTTAGAGAGTTAGATAGTGATTTTTGGAGCCAGTAGTAATAAAGTAGTAGCAAGAGAGTATTATGTATTTTCATATAAGCTTGTAATAAGTATGTGATGGCCTATGAGCCAATTTGTATCAATTATCTACATATGGTGGACTAGAGAGCCATTGTAATCATTATGTGATATTGAGTCAATGAGAAGTATTTTATATGTTCTATGTTGATTTTATTATTTAACTCTTTGTTGCACGATTGGACAATCCTTTCTATATGTTGAAAACAAGGTGAAACCAAGATGAAATAATAAATGATGTATGTGTATTCAATTCTGAAAATAAGATTACCAAATCTGATTTAATATATGTGATTGCACATTCATCTTAATGGAAAATCAACAAACAAATATGACACCAAATTTACGTGGAGAAACCCTTTCAAGAAAAAACTCCACACGAGAAAGAGGGAAAGTAGATTATTTATCTTCAAAGGAGAGATACACCACAATACACTTCCTTGTTGTTCTCCTACAACTATAATGCTTCCATACACATGAAAATAACACAAGATGCTACTACAGTCTCAAGGCTTTGATTTATAGAACTTATGGGAGGCGAAACCACAATGGTAAATCGAAACAAGAGGTGTTGAAACCAGTTGAAAAAATCCACACCCCATTCTTGGAAAACCAAGAGTCTAGATAATAAATTAATTAAATATGAAAAATGCCTCAACATGGGTGCCTAACATGTAGCCCCTTCAACTTTTGGAATTTAGGATTCTTTGATGATTATTCAGCTTCCAAGTGGAGCACCAATAGACACCTATTTCACTCTAAACTTGGATTCCCACTCAAGGCTCTTCATATTCTCAATATGGATGCGTAGGAGGGAGAATTGTATCCTCTAGTGACATGTAACCTCCACCAATATTAATCTCCCTCTTGAAAATGCAATTGCCAAAATTAAATACATTTCTCTCATATCTCCTAGGACACTTTCCAAGAAACATGGAGATAAATAAATGAAATAGGTTTTCAAGATAAATTTCACCTAATCTAACATTCTCCCACTTGAAATTGTACATGGAAATTACATCCAAGAGGTAAAACTAATAAATCAAGTATAGTGATCAAATCCCATGGACTTCCTACACCAAGAGAACTTATCATGGTCGTTGGCTTCATGAGAGAATCTGAAACATTATCCAAAGTGTCAACCTTATCAATCAAGACCTTACCATTCTCAACCATCTCTCACACAAATTTATATTGAACATCAACATGCTTAGTGTAAGCATGATACAAAGAATTTTTGGCCAAACAAATAGCACTTTGACTATCACATCCAATCCTCATTGTCTTATGATCAAAACCAATGCCATTACTAAGTATTTGTAACCATAACCCCTCCTTAGAGGCATGTGTGGAAGCTATATACTCTTATTTAGTGGTGGAAAATACAACTATAGGATACCTTTTATTCATCCAACTCACTACACCTCCAAACAAAGTAAATACATAACCACTAGTAGACCTTTGACTATCCAAGTCACTTACCCAATCTACATCAACAAAACCCTATACATATCTAATGAATTGAATACATCATTAGTACCATGAAAAACCAAACAATAATTTGAAGTACTACATAAATTTATAAGCACCCTCTTAACAAAATTCCTTTGCTCTTTTTCAGGGTTAGACATTTAAACCTACTTAGTACTCCCACTGCTTGGGCTATATCCAATCTAGTGCAAACCATTACATATATTAAACTACCAATACAACTAGCATAAGGAAACTTAGACATATCCTCAAAATCATCATCAAAATTAGGACACATATCCAAGCTCACTTTAATACCAACTAGAAATAGAATATTAATTGGCTTACAATAATTCATATTAAACCTTCACAAAATTGTATCAACATACTTACTCTAACTTAACCAAAGCTTTTTGTTAGCCCAATATCTACTGATTTATATCCCAAAAATATATTTTGCAGCCCCCGAGTCTTTAAAATATCAAATGTGCTAGAAAGTTGTTCCTTGATTCCCTAATAATCACCTTACTATTACCCATGAATAACATATCATCAACATATAAGACAATAATTAGAATATGATCATCAATAACTTTAATATAAACACAATGATCCTCTTCACTCCTAAGAAATCCCAAATTCAATACAAAAGCATCAAACTTATGGTATCACATCTTGAGTGACTATTTCAAACCATACAAAGATCTCTTCAACTTGCAAACCAATTATTATTTTCCTTTCGCAACAAAATCATCAAGTTGTCACATATAAATTTCCTTCTCAAGTTCCCAATGCAAGAAAGTAGTTTTAAAATCCATTTTATCTATCTCAAAATCACAATCAACAACGATAGATAATAGGAACCTAATAGAAGTTAATTTTGCAATAGGAGAGAAAATTTCACCAAAATCAACTCCCTCTCTTTGAGAGTAAACCTTAGCCACTAATCGTGCCTTGTACATCTCTAACTGATAATCTACACCAAATATATTTTTAAATATCCACTTACAACCAATGGGCTTCCTTCCTTTGGGAAAATAACAAGATCTCAAGTGTCACAACTATCCAAAGCCATAATCTCCTCCTGTATGTCCTGCAACCAAGACTCACTTTTCTTCAAAGAGAGAGCCTCCCTAAAATATCTAGGTTCATTGTCGGTACTCAACAAAGAAAATACACAACAATAATTTGATGGGCTATACCTGTCAGCTGGATTTTGTTTCCTTGTGGATCTCCTCAAGGTAGGAGTAATGGGATCTACCTGCTCTTCTTCTTATTTTTCTATGTGCTCATCTTGCACATCCTCTAAAATATTTGAACCCTCTTCTTCTTCATCCTCAAATCCATCTAACTATTCTTCCACATGTGCATCTTCTTGCTTCTCAATCTTTGCCTCAAAGTGCACTGTCTTTGTCTTATATATCTCCTTTGGTTTTTATTTTCTTGAGTAAGCTCTAAATTCCATTAAAAATCACATCTCTAGAAAATATTATCTTACAGGTTATAGGTTTCCAAAGCTTAAAACCTTTTACATTCTCACCATAACCAATAAAGATGCATTTATATGCATTTGGATCCAATTTAGATCACTTCTCTTGAGACACATGAACAAAATCCTCACAACCAAAGACACTTAAGTGTGAAACATAAAGCTTTCTACCCATCCACACTTTTAAGGAGTTTTATCAACAAGATTTGAACATGGATATATATTAATTAAATAGTAAGAATTACCAACTACTTTATCAAGCTTATAACTTCTTAGCATACTCCTAGCTCTTTCCATTATGGTTCAGTTCATTCTTTCTGCTACCCCATATTTTGGGGGAGTATAAGGAGTTTTCTTTTTCCAAACAATACCTTCATGCTTACGAAATTCATCAAATTCTTTGGAACAATATTCATCCTCATTTTCAAACCTCAACACTTTTATCTTATAATCTATTGTGTTTTCAACTAAGGCCTTAAATTCCTTATCAAAGTGTATCTTGAGACATCATCAATGAAAGAGAGATAATACTGAGATTTACCCAAAGATTCAATATCCACTAGTCCACATACATCCGAATGAATAATCTCTAATAATCACGTTGCCTTATTAGTTCCACTAGAAAATGATGATCTATTTTTCTTGTCAAACACACAATGTTCACAAAAATCATTTTTACCAACAGAATAATCGGAAATACCGTCAACCAACTTTTTGTTTAAATTAGTCTTTAGTCTTTTTTTCCTATGTGACCTAATATATGGTTCCACAACATACATGTATTTTCAATGTTAGTTACATTGGAAAAGTTACTTAAAGTAGAGGCATTTAACCTAAACAAAGTCTAGGTATTTGAGATCCTTTAGCTATCACCAAACTCCCTCTTACCAACCTATAACTAAAATTATCGAATGTCACAAGCATTCCAGAATCATTTAACTTGGATACTGAAAGTGAATTTATTACAAGTCCTAGAATATGTAAAACATTATCAAGAGTTTTAATTTTTCTATCACTGAAACACAACTTTATCTTTCCCTTACCAACAATTTTTTTTATGTTGTTATCACCAAGGAAAACATCTCCCCTATCATATTCTTTGTAATTAGTAAACCTCTCCTTATGGGAGTCATGTGGTAGGAGCATCCTAAATCAATAAGTCAAGCATCATCACTAATAGTGTTAGCTAAAATAAACAAAGCATTAGAACCATAATTAAGGGAATTTTCTGTAGAGGAATCAAAATTATTTTTCTTATTCCTACGTTCCTTTTTCACATGCCATGTTTTACCACTATTCCAACACTTTAGTTTTCTCTTTCTAAGGTTTTTAGAACATCCTTTAGACTTATCCCTTTTAGGACCTTTCTCTTTGGTAGCAAGGAATCTTGGGAGCCCACATTTATGGACTTTATCCTCATCTCCTCTAAAAGAAGTATGGATATTATGGTGTCCATATTTGGTTCTACATTACCACTACTTATGGTAATAAATTAAATTTTCCCAAGATTTAGGAAAAGAAAAAAGAAACAAGATACATTTATCTTCATCTTCAATTTTAACATCTATGAATGCAATTTGACTTATAATCAGATTAAAAAAGAATCTAGATGATCCATCTTTAATTTTTAAAGTATAAATATCTTTTGAGATATAACTTGTTAGACAAACTTTTAGTTTGATATATATCACCTATCCTTTTCCACAACTTGTATGTGATGTCTTTTGTGGAGATATTCAAAAGGAAAAAATCTATGAGACACAACTATATGGCTCCTCATTCCTTCTTATCTAACTTTTTCCAATCTAAATTAGGTATTGCATTTGATTTTCTCTCTTGTGAAACTGACAATCACCGATCTGTCTATTCAAGGAGATCCTTCATCTTCAGTTTTCACATCTTGTAGTCTATGTCATTTAATTTCTCAATATCCTAGCGGGAGGTAGAATCCATGATGTATAATATTCTTCACAAATCTATAATATATCACAAAAAATCTCCCACTGCAGCCAAAAAATTGCAGCACTTAAGAGAAAGGTGTCCCCTTCTAAACATAATTGTTAGCTTTGATACCAAATGTTAAAAACAAGGTGAAACTAAGCTGCAATAATAAATTATGTATGTATATCAAAATCTAAAAAGAATATTACCAAGTCTGATTTAATGTATGTGATTGCACATTCATCATAATAGAAAAATCAACAAATAAATATGACATCGAATTTATGTGGAGAAACACTTTCAAGAAAAAAAATCCAAACAAGAAAAGAGGGCAAGTATATTATTTATCTTTAAAAGAGAGATACACCACAATACACTTCCTTAATGTTCTCCTACAACCTGGATGCTTTCTTACACCTGCAAATAACACAAGGTGTTACTACCCTCTCAAAGTTCCAATTTATAGAACTTGTGGGAAGCAAAACCACAGTGGTAAACCAAAACAAGAGGTGTTGAAACCACTTGAAAAATTTGTGCAAAAGGCTTCAACATGGGCCCCTAACCCATAGCCCCTTCAACTTCTAGTATTTAGGATGCTCTGATGACTATTCAGCTTCTAAGTGGAACACCAATAGACACCTATTTATCTCCAAACTTGGCTCCCCACTCAAGACTCTTCATATTCCCAATGTGGACACCTAGGAGGGAGAATTTTGTCCTCTACTAACATGTAACCTCCACCAATATTAATTTCCCTCTTGAAAATACAATTACAATATTCCAAAACTAAATACATTTCTCTCATGTCCCCTATGACACTTTCCAATAAAATGGAGATAAATAAATGACATAGGATTGCAAGGTAAATTTCACCTAACCTAACACTATAGACCCTTGATTCATGATTGCATCAAGTGGTATGAGAACAAGTTTTCAATCCATTGGGAGGGTATTCTTGAAAGATCCAACAATGAATAGATCATTGACTTGAGGTAGATTACAGGTGCTTGTCAACAAAGCATCAATTTATGAGGCAGTTTCAACCTTGTACCCAAATCACTGACCTGAGGTAGTTGCACTAGACTTAAGGAAATAAGACACCAAGGAGAATACCTGGGATGATCAAAATTATAAGGATAATGGAAGAAATTTTGGAAATGACAAAAATGATAAGGATTCAATTGGATGTTGTAGAAGATGATAGGAAAAGGGTCTAGACATGTGGTTGATGAAAGAGGTATTAAATGAATTCTTAGGTAAGCTTGTCATTTTTTACTTGGATGATATTTTAATCTTTAGTAGGACCAAAGAGGAATTTTTTTGACACACTAGACAAGTATAATAGAGTTTGAGAGAAGAGAATTTGGTGATAAACATCAAGATATGTAGCTTCATGAAAATCAAGTTGGTATATTTGGGGTTTGTGATCTTTGCAAAAGGATTGAAGATGAGCCTAGAGAAATTATGATAAATTATAGAGTGTCCTACACATAAAACAATGGAGAGGTAATATATTTTCATGGATTGAGAAATTTATATAGGAATTCCAGCAAGAGTTTTAGTACCTTCTACACACTATTAATAGAAAAGTGAGGGAGAGACCAAAAGGAGTTCAAGTGGACATCAAGAGCACAAACTATTTTTGAATTGTTGAAGAAAAGGGTAATAGAGAAACCAATGTTAGAATTACCTAATTTCAACAAAGTATTTTAGGTTGATTGGGATGCTAGTGGAAGTGCAATAGGAGCAGTTTTGAGTCAATAAGAGAGACCAATAGCATATGCCCATGATAAATTAAATGATGAAAGGAAGAGATATGTAGTCTATGATTACTATTTTTATGCCATAATCCAAGCCTTAAAGAAGTGGAGACGTTACTTTTTTTGAAGGAATTTGTGTTGTACACTGACCATCAAGCTCTATAGTATTTGAACAACCAAGGAAAACTGAATCAAATACACATGTGTTGGGTAGATTCATGTAGAGCTATACATTTGTGTTGAAGCATACGAGGGGTAAGTCAAACAAACTTTTAGACACATTGATTAGAAGTTGGAATCTATAAAAAAAAATGAGGATAGAAATGATGGGATTTAAAGAGCTCAAACACATGTATGAGGATGACCAAAAATTTATGGAAGCTTCGAAAACAAGTAGGAACCAATTTTAATAGAAAAAAGTAAATGGCTAGACTATTTCATGCAAGACGGTATTCTATTCAAAGGGAACCAATTGTGCATTCCTAGAAACTTAATGAGAGAGAACTTGATCAAGGAGAAACAAAGTGATAAATTGGTAGGATATTTTGGCATGATAAGTAGTGGATATGGTAAGTGAATAATATTTTTGGCCTCAAATATATAAGGATGAAGGGGATTTTTTTAAGATTATAGGATTCAAGTTGTTAAGGGAAGTAGTCAAAATACTAGATAGTATCAAACTTTGATGTTACTATAGAGACCTTAGGATAATATAAACATGGATTTCATATTGCGACTACCAAGAACATAAAGGGGACACTATTCTATATTTTTACTAGTAGAATTTTTTTCTAAGATGACATATTCCATTCCTTATAAGAAGTACCATGATGTTGTACATGTTGAACTAATTTTTATGGATACTATGATATTGCATGGATTACCATGGAGAATCATCTTAGACATAGACATAAATTTAATATGATATTTATAAAAAAATATGGAAGAAGATGAAGACCAACCTAAAATTTAGTTCGAATATATTTCACCCACAAATTGTTGAACAAACATAACTAGTAAATAGAATCTTGGGTAATTTTTTGTGATACTTAGTAGTATACAAGCCAAGAAATTAGGATATAATTCTACCACAAGAAAATTTTGCATACAACTCAATGAATAGAAGGACAAGGAAGACACAACTGAAAATTTTGGTTGGATTGCAACCTAAAGGAGTGGAAAATATTACATACATAAGTAAGGAAACCAAAAGAAGTGTAGAGATATAATAATTAATAGGGTACATGGAAATATTCACACAATCAGGTAAGGAATCACTTTGAGACAATGAAAAATAAATACAATTGGCAAGAAAATAAAAAGTGGATAAAAAATAATTTAATGTTGGGCATGAAGATATGATATATCCCAAAAAAAAAATATTTATAGTAGGCATATATAACAAGATGAAGATGAGGACGTTTTGTCCATGCAAGATTCTTAGGAATTTTAATTCAAGGAATTCCTATGGCATTGAGTTATCAAAAGGAATTGGTATATCAACTATATTCAACACAATAAATCTTCATTAGTATCATGAATCCCAATCAAGTGGAAATACTATAGATTTTTAGAAGAACAATTACCACGACAGCCACTTGAGAAAAAAGATAAAATTTTGGACTATATAATTTGATGTAGCACCAGGAACATGTAATATGAAGAATACTTGGTTAAGTGGAAAGGAATATTGGTAGAAGTCTCATCATGTAAATCACAAGTTGAGATGGAATGCCATGGTTACCCTCTAGAACTAGTAAATCACGTGACTCAGTTTTTAAACAACCTCAAGTGTTTGATGTAGGATCATCCCAAAATATATATTTTTATTTCAACATATAATATTATATTATCTTAAATGATATAGAATAAAAGTTCTACAATAGATCATATACATCATGTATCTAGATCTCAAGAGTTTTGAATCATATTAAAAAAACTATCATTTTGTTTGTTTGGTCATTAAATAATTTTTTGGTTACCAGTTTCATTTATTTGTCTTCATATTGACATGGAATTGACAATCACTATAGAAAAGTATATTGAAGACAACACTTGAGAAATATGAGGCAAATAAAAAATAAGAAAAGGAATACATAAAAGATTTTATTAAAAGAAAAAATTTAAAGGTGAAAGTATATTAGCATCACCAATTAATTTGAATGTTGAGACAAATATTTACAAATAAAATAGAAATAATCATTAATAAAATTATGATTGATGATGAAATACCAACACCCAATAATATATTATAATTTTAAATTTAGAAATTATTATAAATGATCATGATGCAATCATGGATGGTGGCCTAGAGAAAGGATTGTCCAACTTTACAACAAAGAGTTAACATAGTGGAATAAACACATAACAAAAAACTACTCATTGATTGAATATCATAGAATGATTACAATGGTTCATTGTCTTGGTACATGCAAATTACCAATACACATTGGATCATAGGAAACCATTATTATAAGTTTATATGTCAATAAAATAGGTAATTTGTTTCTTTCTAGCATAATCAAAAGATCGGGATTAAAGGTCTAGAAATGGAGGTTAATGAGGATTTGGTTGCCACTGTTATTGGGATGTCGACAATTGGCTGGAATTTATTCAAGGATAAAAAGAGTAATGATGAGGAGATGGTTCATTTTTGTATAGATGATGAGAGGAAGAATTTAATCAAATTGGAGAGTTGGGGATATGAGAGAACTTCTCTCAAGAAAATATGGGTGAGTGTTGCTGAGGTGTTGATGCATTATGTGACTCTAGAAGGGAGGTTTAGGGCTATTCTTGGTCACCATTTTACTCTCCTCAACTATTTCAGACATGGTTTGTTCATTTCATTTCCTTTCTTTCTATTATTGTCTTTGGAGGTCTCAGTGTATGCACATCTAAAGAATAGGAGGGGCCTTGTCCTCCATGAAGGGCTTAATTAACTAATTATGGAACATGTCAAGACTCTTCTCCCTGATCCTACCATCAAGGGGAAGGAGAAGAATTTAAGTGATGAGTCTGGGTTGTTGGGGTCGGAGTCCTCTTCGGATGAGGAGGACGAATGGAACGAAGAGGAGGAGGATCTTTCTCCTACGACTATTACTACGTCTTCGAAGAAGAGGAAGGTGGTTGGTGCTAAGAGTAATAGGCCAGCTAAGCGGCTTTCCCTTTATGGGAGTGAAGACACAGAGGTAGGGTCGGATGATCCCTCTCCCAAGTCTGTTTAGGTGGATGTTGGTAGAGATTTTGTTGGTGGTGGTTGTGAGGTAGGGACATAGGATAAAGATGTGGGTGTGGTTGAAAACCCGAGGAGGCTGTCGATGGGTATTGATAACCTGAAGAACAAGACCTTGGAGTTTTCAACCAAGGGCCACAATGATGCTAGTGATGACAATAATTATGGTGATAAGACAGTGACCATTAAGGATTCTCCTATGCAGTACTTTCCCAAGGAGGAGGAGGATAAGGAGAATAGGGATTGAGATGAGGAGGATGTGAAAAAGAAAGAAGCCAAACAAGAGCCTTTGAAGGTAAATCCTCTTTCTAAGAAATTTTCTTATCTTGATGATGATGCTACCTCCATGTATGATTTATTGGATATGGCTAGAGATGGGGCCACTGGTACCTTTAAATTAGCTAAGTGGACTTTGCAGGAGTTCAATAAAATTAATATCAAAATCAGATATTTGAAGGAGAATATGAAGAATGCTCCACAAGGTTTGGTGTTGGACATTCTTATTGACAGAATGGTGGACCTTGAAGGTTCCTATCACGACTTTAAATCTATGTGTGATGAAAGATTTTCTTCTCTAGAAGCCAAGGTTTTAGGTATAAATGCAAATATCAAAAAACTTTTGCAGGCATGTCATATCTTTGTGAAGAAAAATGTGGAGAAAAAATAGTGAGCTCAGGGAGGATTAGGTTTATTTCTCTAAGCTTATGGAGAAAGAGTATGCATCCAAGGGAAAAGGTAGAAAAGTTGTTAAGGATGATGACAAAGGACCTGTGGTCAAAGGGTTGGCTGATTGGAAGAAATCATTTGATGCTGAGAAGAAGGAGCTACTAGATATGGTTGAAAAGTCCAACAGATGGAGGTGGCCAACACTTTGAGGTTGAGAAAGGATCTGTGGTCAGAGGGTTGGCCGATTGGAAGAAATCATTTGATGTTTAGAAGAAGGAGCTACTAGATATGGTTGAAAAGTATAGGAACCAACAGATGGAGGTGGCCAACACTTTGAGTGGCTTGAACTAGCGCCTGGTATTTTCTTTGTTGCTTTTTGTTTCCTATTGGGTGTAGGTTTCTTTTAGGTTGTTTTGATGTTTTGTGGTTGTTGGGCACTGACGGTAGCTTCTTGTCATATTTTAGGTCATCACCTGCTTTGTTGTGTTTTTTGGCTGATGGGTTGCTGGTGGTGGTTTTTGTGAATATCCTTTCATGCAACATTTTGTATATGTTGTTGTAAAGGGTTTTGAGGTCCCTTCAAAACCTTTTTTTCCCTTATAATCATAACTAATCGTTAATTCTATATGAATATTTGATAAAATTGACAATTATATTATTAATCAAACAAAAATAATGTAATGACCACAATTTTAAATCTATCAATGCAAAAGCATGATTAGTAGTCACATAAAATAACAAAAATGTTCTAGGATCTTGCACATTTTAATCTTGCAAATTTATAAATAAAGTATGTGTAGACTATTATGTGGGACTAAAAGGTAGATGTGCTATATTTTCTTTCCACTAGTTTTATTGTTTATGATGTATATAAGATTAGTGTGTTGCATTTTAAACTATAAAATATTACTCACACTTGGAATAGGCTTGGTTATCCAGGCTTGAGGGTTAAACCCCTATTTTGGCTCACAAAACCATGTTTTCCACTTAAAATAGAATATTAAAAAAATAAAAATAAAAGGGGGTAAAAATTTATTTAATAAAAAATGATAAGCAATACAATCAAACAAACATAGACTATCTAGCAAGGGCCCTACAAGCACTCCCTACAAGGTGTAAACAACACAGCTATGAAACCAACCCATCCAAAAACTTCAACACCACCACTCAATGCCCATGAATATCCTCCTAGATCAATAATCTCATCTTTTGGGAATAGTCCAAGGGTATATTCTCTCAATGTTCTAATTACCCCTATATTCTAATGCCCATTTAGCCAAACAATCTACAACCTTGTTCCACTCCCTTGGGATATGAACAAAGGATACCAAATCCAAGGAATTTCTAAGGTGGTGAATTTGTTGAATCATTAATTACAACTACCAATTCACCCCATCCAAAGTTCGCTTGTTCAACATAGATACTAGAATATGCAAGTCTAATTCATAGATGACCTTATGCCACCCCAAATCACACCCCTTTTCCAATGCAATAAGGATATCAAGGGCCTCCATAAATTTATTAGTCTTATATCCCTAAAAGATTGAGAAGAAGAAGAGAGCCTCCCCTAAACTATCTCTTCTAACTTATCCAAACCCAACATATATAGGATTACCCCTAGAGGAACCATCAGTGTTAATATTTAGGACACCGGATTGAGTTAGTCTCCAACTACCATCTCATTGGATTTTCCTATTGGAAGGCATCCTCCCTCTAGATAAATCCTTATTTGGTCCATCATCATATAAACCTAACCTCTGCATTAGCTCCCTCTCCCCAAATTCTAGAGGGGTATCCACTTCACACTTAGCTCAGATAGTTTCATGAATCATAGCAAGAATCCTTTGCCAAACCAAATGAGTCTTCAAGCTCCCTCCTTGAAAAATCTTACAATTCCTCTCTAGATAGATTTTTCAAAGTATACATGAGGGCATATCCCAAGCCACTTGGAGGAAAGTTTTCTTAGTAGGAGGGCACCCCAAAGTCCTCAAAAAGTCAACAAGAGACAAAACATGTACACA
This sequence comes from Sequoiadendron giganteum, assembly GCA_007115665.2. Taxonomy (NCBI): domain Eukaryota; kingdom Viridiplantae; phylum Streptophyta; class Pinopsida; order Cupressales; family Cupressaceae; genus Sequoiadendron; species Sequoiadendron giganteum. Next base: position 398,835,134 of record CM021108.1, read on the forward strand.
TGTCTATCTCCAAACTTCTCACCAAAGGTGCCAAATGGTCTTATCATAGATGCACTAGAATAGTAAATGAGATAATAATTTATCACCACTGCCTTACAAAAAACAAACAAAATGGCTCTAAAACCCTTGGGTCATCCCACAATAATGGGTCTCAAACTTGGGACATCCTAATTTTTGATTGAAATTGCATATTTCTAGAAAAACTAATGATTTAAGCCTTGAAGGATTCCATCTAAAGGGTTTTAAGAAAAGAGGGTTAGGTAAGACCCCCTTAGATCAAACCCCCTTGGATAGAACCCCTCTAGTCTTAAAAAATACCCATAATGGAGTCTCTTTTGCAACTATCAAAATGTTGGCAAAAAATCACTTTTTCTTTACCTTTTGAGGGATTAAAAGTCATTTAGAAATTATGTTTTGTAAGTATACAACTCTTATTATAAGCTTTCCAAAAGGTATAATTTTAAATATTTTAATTTCATTATTATATTCATATTTTATTTCTTGTGAATGTTATTTTTTCACTAAATATCAAGTTATTTGTTTCACACATGCAGATTGTTAGAATTGGCTATGGATGCCAAGATCTATGGACCAAATGGAAAGCACAAAGAAGAGACAAAATAATATGACAAGAATAAACTGTATTCAATGTCAATGGAATTGCTTAATTTTACAATGAGAGACCCCTTGGTTATATAGCCAAGGTGAGAACATAGGAGTGCATAAGATTATGACAAGTGTCGTAATCTTATGACATGAGACAACAATGAAAAGCTATCACTCCACCTAAAGTGGAAAGGTGATAATGTGATAACCACCACAAATAGTGGATCTACCACAAAAGTGGAAACCTAATCACATGATATGTCCATGAAAGGTGGAGGTGATAGAGTGATAACATGATAAGTCCACCAAAGGTGGAAATTCTCCAACAACTCCTATGTGGTCCCTAAGTAAACTTAACTAAGGTGTAATTATGACCTAGGACAAGGTTCAAAACATTTAATTACACCAACACCCCCCCTTAAGTGCAACTTAGGGAGAATCAAACAATGCAAGATGGGTCTTGACAACTAGGCCATGTTAGGTACCCATGTACAAATGCAATGAAATTTCTCACAAATGGAGAAAAGGAGAAAACCTAGTGGGACAAAACTCCTCCCCAAAAGAGAGATGAAATACAATATAGAAATGCTCTCAATGATGCATGAGAAGGTAAAAACCCCATGTGAGGAAAAAGACCCCCCCATAAGAGAGAAGTAGAAGAGAGACAAGGCAACCCCCCCTCAATGTTGAGTCTCCTACAATAATGGTAGAAGCTCGACATTGAATGCTGAAGATGATCCAATTTTGTCGAACAACGTTCCTCCCCTTAGGAAGAAACAAAACCAAGGATGTATGCAGGATGTATGATGTCTCTGAAGCATGCTCAAGTGTCTCCATGTCGATGTCGAAAGCTGACACACTCCAAACAGGTGTTCTAGGCCACATTGCTGAAGAGTACAATCCAACATCTAGTAGAAATGAATGTAGAACATGATCCAAAGAGAATGATATCCCCTCTAAAGACAAAGAAGCCTCCTCCAAATGTTGTCCAAAAGTATCCACACTCACGCCAAACTGCAAAGAATGATCATGTAGAGAATGAACAAGAGGGTCAGAGTGTTCCCTCACAACAACTGAAGAAGGAGCATCTTCATCAAAGAGAAGATGAATGTCATCAATGATGTCCCCCAAATCTGCAAGATGAGACTCCGCAAACAAGTCTGAAATACCTATAAGAAGCCATCCAAAGTAGCCATATTTGGAAGACAATGTATATCCTGCTGCACTGAATCACAAGGAACCCAAACTGTGGAATCACAAGCATCATCAAGTACAACAATAGATGATTCTGCCAATGCTAGATCACAAGAGTCCTCAGCCTCAAGATGTTGACTCATAGATGAAGAAGATGAACCCTATAAATCTAGATTAGGAGCCATAGAAACTGAAGGCTCAATAGATGTCTCTGTAGGAGGAGAAGGAGAAGGTTCTGGGTCATCAAAACTACCATAACTTTCCCAATCAGCAATTGTTTTAGTTATTTTATCATCAATAGGTCGAAACTCTGCAAGTGGAACAAGACAATCTACAACAGGATCCTCTGGGAATGGAGGTTCATTCGAGTCTCCATACATCTCCCAAAGTTTGGTCATAAGGTCAAGAGGGATCTCAATACCATCAATGACCATTAGTGTATCAATATTACAACAAATTAATCCCAAGATATGTGTTGTTTTAAATTCCCACACAATTCTCTTCCATTTTGATGAAGGTTTAGGAACTAGCCCATAGAGATATGGCAAAAGATTAAGCCACCTACAATGTGTTAGGATTCCATCTTGCCAAGACTTAAAGTTCCATCGATTTAACCTTATTACAACAGGATGTATTTTGATTCTCATATTTAAACTCCTCAACTTTAGTTACACAATAGACCAATCAAGAGACATAAACCAACAAAGGCAAAAGATTACCCCCCCAAATCACTCAATCATGAAGCCCCCCAAGAAGTATCTGATTTGGCACTTTATACTTAGTGCATTTACAATTGCCACTTCCAAAAATAGCAAAGTGGACTTTGATTTTGGTACATGTAGATGCCAAAATAGGCCACAAATTCAAGTACAATTTTTCATACAAAATGAGATCAATCTAATCATACCAATGAGAAGTACATGAAAAATTATGCACTTTCAAAAAAAATAGCACTCAAAAATGTTACCGTAGGAGCAAGATATGAGCTCCCAAAGTTCCCAAAATGAGGACGAAGCAGCAACAACTATGAGATTCTGAAATTTATGGAAAAACCATAAGCCAAAACCAAAAACTGATTGCACCACTATGTAGAACACGAAAAATTAGCCCAAATCAAAAAAAAATTGCTCGAAAAAATAAGCCAAAATGAGCAAGATATGAGCATTTGAAAATCGCCTGCAAAACTGAAAATGCAAACGGAGAGGGGTCCAAAATTTTCAAAGGCACACTGACATGGTGCTGATTTCAGCAATGTGGGAGGTTAAATTTGATGGTTTTCTGCCCGTCGCCAAAAAAAAACCTGGTTGGAAAAAGCTGTCAGAATATTCTATTCGTTGGTATTTCCGAAAATTTGTCGGATTGTTCTTGACGCCGCCGGTTATGAATTGCCAATGCCGGATGAATGGAGGAAGGGCCCACGTGAATGGAGGTAGGGCTCGTTTGGAGTCCACGTAGACGGGTCCATGGTACAAAGTACGTCTGCAGACTGTACCAAAATTGCTTTATTTTTAATTTTTTAATAAAAACTTTTCAAATACAATTTAATCTAGAAAACACGAAATGTTCATAAAATATTTTCAAATTTTTTCTCGAAATAAATAAAATATTTTAAATTTATTTTTTTGAAATCGTACCGTCGACGTAATTATGACGCCTGGGGGGTCGTACGGCTCTTCGGGCAAAAAAAAAAACTTTTGCCTCACCAAATGACTTGTTCCGATTTGGACGATTGGACTGTCAATCTTAGGGTTTTTGGCCCTTCTGGATGCGATGGCAGGGTTGAATTTGACCCAAAATGCTCCAAAAACATAGCTACCTTCTGGATGTGGCAACCACAATGCAGCTTCAAACCCTCATAGATTTGGCCTCATATGTCCAATTTGGACAAAACAAAAGGCAAAATTGACTTTCTCAAACCTTCCGGACGCAATGGTGAGCTTAGATTTGCACCAGCAAGCTCTGATATAAACCTACAATAAAGAGCCAAAAAATAGAACCTCCCCAAATCTGGTACCTCTCTTCAGAAAAAGACTCTCCAATGGCACCCAACCCGCTCTGATACCATGTTAGAATTGGCTATGGATGCCAAGATCTATGGACCAAATGGAAAGCACAAAGAAGAGAGAAAATGATATGACAAGAATAAACTGTATTCAATGTCAATGGAATTGCTTGATTTTACAATGAGAGACCCCTTGGTTATATAGCCAAGGTGAGAACATAGGAGTGCATAAGATTATGACAAGTGTCATAATCTTATGACATGAGACAACAATGAAAAGCTATCACTCCACCTAAAGTGGAAAGGTGATAATGTGATAACCACCACAAATAGTGATCTACCACAAAAGGTGGAAACCTAATCACATGATATGTCCATGAAAGGTGGAGGTGATAGAGTGATAACATGTTAAGTCCACCAAAGTTGGAAATTCTCCAACAACTCCTATGTGGTCCCTAAGTAAACTTAACTAAGGTGTAATTATGACCTAGGACAAGGTACAAAACATTTAATTACACCAACACGGACAAATAGAAAAATGGAGAAAAAATTCTAAAAAATGTGTGTGCACTAGGTATTGATGTTCTTGTTTCATAAAAAAAAAATAGTTTCAATACATACAAAACAAGTTATGTGTGATGACATACACCTATGTACTGATTATAACTACTTTGACTTCAAAAATTAATTTAAAAAAACTATACAATAAAAAATTATGAAAAAATATCCATGCACTAGATATTGATATTAAAAATCTATATTTTAAAAATTATAATTTTATCCTTTCAATAATAATTTAATTTATGTGTGATGACATACACATCACTTTTTAAAAAAAAATTACTATTAAAATGAGTTATTAAAAGTTACATAAAAAAAATCACAATTCATTTCTAATTTATAAATATATAGAGAGAGAGAATCTACACACAAATCCTCACAAGTCACTAGTTTACATGATCTCCAAATTATTAATTGTTTAGTTTATATAGGTTTCATAAAATGAAATTTTGTAAAAAGATACCAATATTAATTTCAAACTTGGCCAAAAAGTGGGACATTGTATTGTGGGTTGACCCCCCTCTTTTGAAGATTATCTTAGATGAGACATCTTTCTCAAGTAGCCAATTTAGAGGAAAAAGTTGTATTTAGGCCATGCAAATTTATTTCACACATACTTACACCAAGGGACTTACTCCCCTCCACATTTCTACCTATCCAACTCCTAATACCCAATAGCCACCAACTATACCTCCTAGGATTAGGACTCCAAGATAAAATTCCATTCCTCTGAAAAGAACTACAAACTCTACCAACTAAAATTTGATATCTCTTATTGATCCTCCTCTAATCTCCCAAGTGGGCATGCATGAGAATCCTTCCACTTAAACACCTCTAGCTAACCCAAACTCTTTGTCTCTTTGAAATACTCCACTTGGCTCCACCAAGCCTCTATGAAGTTATGACAAAGGTTCTGAAGGTGTAGATAATGTGTCATGATTGGGGGATGACCATCCCAAGAATCTATCCAAAATAAGGCCTTGAAACCTTTGTTATGAATCCAAAATAAACCTTGATTGATTAAGTTGGCTCCTCTTTTAAGGGTATCCCAAATCATAGATCTTTTACCTGAAAAATAAATCCTAAGCACATCTTCCCTAGTTATGCCCCTCAAATATTTAGAATAAATGATCTTGCCCATACTTGATCCTGATTAGTGTACCACCTCTAATAAAGCTTGGCTGCCAAAACTTGACATGTAAGAAGACATCATAGACCCAATCCCCCCATCTATTTAGGTCTACATATATTATCCCACTTAACCAAACTCCACTTTGAGGAGGCTAAACTACCTACCCATAAGAATTATCTAGGTAGAGTATCCTACGCCTTCTTAATGAAAATTAAGTGAGCAATTCACACCATACACCTGTAAACAAGGAGAGCTTGAACCACAAATTTTAATAAGAAAAATCTCCTTACAAAAGATAATCATATGAATTTACAATGGCTAACATGCTCTCAAAATGTTTCTACCACACTTTGCTAGGTTCCTCTTGGTAGGGGGCCACAAATAGAGGAATACCCAAATTCACAAAAGGTAGAACTCCAATATGAAATCTAAGGATTCGAGAAATTCTAGATTGAATCAAGGGAGGAGTATTGAAGAATAAAATGGAGGACTTGGCTTCATTGATTTTTTACTTGAAGTAGAAAGATACATAACCAAAGCACACTGAAGTTATTCACTTCTTTGATTCAAGCAACTCCCACTAAGGTAGTGTCATCCACAAACTATAAGTGTGTTTGAGTAATCAAGCCATCACCCCAACTCCATCATTGATAAGCCCTTGTCTTAGGAGATATTTCAATATTTTCTCAATCCCTCAACCATAATAATGAAAATATAAGGTGATAGGGGGTCACCCTATCAAATACCGCTTAAAGCACCAACCAGAGAAAAAGGCTCACTATTGATCAACATAATGTAGCTTATCATCCAATTTATCCAACCTTCACCAAACCCAAAGGCAAGGAGCACCTTTCGAAGAAATGTCCATTTCACCCGATCATAGTATTTTTCCATGTCCAGTTTGATGAACCAAGCCTTCTCCTTGGATAGCTCCATGGAATGAATGGCCTCAACTGCAATAAAAACACCACCTAAGATTTTCCTCCCTTAAATAAAAACCTTTGCTCTTTTGAAATAACTTTGTTGAGCCACTTCCTAAGTCTCTATGCAATTAATTTAGAAATGATCTTATAAACCACATTACACAAGGTAATTGGCCTAAACATATCCATAGAATTATCCCCTTCTCTCTTAGGGATAAGAACTAGAAAGGTAGTATTCATTTCCCTCACCATCTAATTAATTCTCTATGATTCTCGCACAACTTCCAACAAATCAAATTTGATAATATCCCAAAATTCTTGGAAAAAATCTATTTGGAAACCATCTGGTCGAAGAGATTTTTCTTTCTTCATCTTGAAAATTATCTCATCTACCTCCTCCAAAAGGATGGGGCTAGTGAGAGTCTCATTCGCCTCATTAGGCACAAACAAGTGAATACACTCAAAAAATAAATTCTATTCCTCTTCAATGGCAGTAGATTTGTTTGAGATCAAATAGAAAAATATTGAACAACTTTCTACAAGATATCTCTAAGAGAAGTTAGTTGCTTTCCCTCAGAAGACATCAAAGAAGAAATCAAATTACCATTTCTTCTAGATTTCATAGAGTTAAAGAAGAAATTTTTATTATGATCTCCATCTTGAAGCCAAACAATCCTAGACTTTTGTTTCCAAAATATCTCTTCTCGTAGTTCCCATTCCACAACTTCTTCATGGCTTCCACTTCTTCTCTAAGGGAATCCTTGGTAAGAGCTTGATCTCTATTATATTTGGTGATGAAATCCAACTGAAGCTAGGTATCAAATTTAGCCATAAAAATATTTCCAAACCTTTTTCTATTCCATTTCTTAAGCTAATGCTACACAAATTGGAGGCTTTTGACAAAAGAATACATAATTTTTTCATGCTTAGGCATTTTTTTAGCCCACCATTCTCTCATAAGATCCTAAATAGATGGCTCTCGTAGCCACATAAGTTAGAACTTGAATGAAGGGATTTTAAAAGCATCCCTCCCTCTCATAGATAATTTGATGGTTCAATGATTTGAACCTCTCCACTCTAGAATATCTAAACTAGTAATCTAATTGTTTCCAATCAAAAGAATAAATACTAAGAACCTATCTAATCTCTTAGATATAAAACCCTATCCACATCTCCTATTAGTCCATGTTAACATTCCATTCCCTGGTTTTATTTGTATCAAGTTTAGAGAGGCAATATTATCTCTCAAAATCAAAGAGGAATGTTCAAGCCTATCCACTCCCCCTTTATTTTCCTCCAAATTGGTAATAGCATTAAAATCAATAGCCAAAATCCACAGGAAAAAGGATCTAAGGACTGCATACTGAATATAAGCCCAAAGATGGATCTTACCAAGAAAATCAATTGGAGCATAAACATTGGTACATAGGAAGATTTCACAAAATTTGAAACTCAAGGTAGCCATGGATAAAGAGTTTGTACTAGAAATCCACCAAAGAGGAGAGATCTTGCATAATTCCCAATGATAAATATTTTTTGGGTAGCATTGCCTTGAGCCCTAGTACACTAACAATGACCTCTCAACCACACTTTGGAAGCCACGTTGAATATACCTTCCAATTGTAGACACATAAAAATGGCCTAGACCCGCAAACCACATTTATTTTATATCATGCTTCGTCTCAACATAATTGAAACAATTAATTATGTCCTATAGTCCAATGTCAATTATTAATTAAATAATTCTTAATTATTTAATTAATTCACATCTTTTATTCCTCATGACTATTTAAATAAATAAATTACATTTATTATTTAAATACGTCACTAAATGATTATGTCACTCTATAATTAAATAAATTCCTAAATTTATTTAATTAGTCCATTACTTCCTCCTGATTATTTAAATAAATAAACTTTATTTATTTATTTAATACGTCATTAATTATTTATGTCTTCTCATAATTAAATAAATTCCTATTATTTATTTAATTATTATCCTCTCCAAATTTCTTTCTAATTTTAAATAAAATCATTTATTTAAAATTACCCACTTTCTAATTTTCCTCCACAATTGAATAATTTTAATTATTAAATTATCTTATTGATTTTCTTTCTAAATTTAAATAAAAGAATTTTATTTAAATTCACAACTTCTCTTTTTCCAAGTAAATAATTTTAAATTATTATTATTTACTGTCACATGAATTCACCATTTTGGAATTAATTTAAAAGATTAGTTTTAAAATAGCATTTCTCTCCACAAATTAAGTTATTTCTAAAATAACTTGATTTTCTAATTCATCCTTCTGATTTTTACTAATTTCATCTCAATGTCACATTTATTCTCCACCATTGATTTAATTTCTTAAATTAAATCTTGTCCACACATTTGGGGATCTTTACCCTAGCCCTAATTGAGAGTTGTCACTTTGAATCTTGACCGTTGATTCTAGGGCATTTCTCAATCTCTCATCCCATCCGTTCGTTCAAGATTGCATTTTCTATAAAATGACAATCTTGATCTCATTTTTGCGGATCAATCATTATTATCTCTTAGCATTTTTGTAATATCATTATTATCAATTGTCATATCATCTTAGGCTTATTTAATAACTTGCATATTAGGATTGAATTTCTAGTTTGCATATAGAGTTATTTCATAAATCCTTCAAAGCTTTGTTTAGGGATAGACATTATAGGATTTGCTCACATACACAAATCTGAGGGCATCCATTATCACAGCAAAGGTAGAAGTTACAATAGAAATGAGTCATGGAGAAGAAAGGATTGGGTGAGAGCTTTCTTATTCATTCTTTCATTTTATTTTCCTATGCATTCTATTGATTTGTTGGATTTAGATTAATATTGCATGTTTTATTAGACTAACAATCTATTTTGCAGAAATCCATCATTACATTGGTGAACTTGACAATCTAACACATTTTTGCAGGTTTTCGTACGGCCTCAGATTTTGTTTTGTAGGTACAGGAGTACGAAACGACGCAACCGTAGGCCTACGTGATGCAAGTGCTCTATCGCATCACATTTGTGATCGTGAACGATGCATATGCTCTATCACGACGCATACGAGAGCTCGAACGACGCATTCGACAAGATGCAATGCATTTGACAGACCTCGCACCGCATCCGCTCTGACGAGCCACAAATGACTGGTTGTATTCTGTTTTTAATTTTGTTATCTGGATCCAATGCGACCATGGCCAGTTACTCTTTTTGATGGGATCAAAATGAACCAGCCCTAGGATAGACATTTAATTTGGAATTTATCAATCCTAGGATAAACATTTTAATTTGGAAATTATCAATCCTAGGATAGTCACCATTTTTTTAAATTTTTGTTTGGTTAAAATGAACCCCATGCTTGTTGTGAAGCAACATCTTCACTTAGTATAGAAAATTTTTATTTGGGTTTAAAATTGAACAACTTGTCTACTGTGCTTGATTGGGTAATAGGTATATGCTCTCCCCTTTACTAGGTGATCAAAAAACTGGACTTACCCATTTTTCTTTATGCATTTTACTACTTTTCTTAAATCCTTTAGAAGGCCTGCCGTAGTGGGAAAAAGTAGTCACTCTACGGGAACAACCTAAGTGGGAACAACCAAAGCCAGGTTTTCCAACCCACTATAATCAAAAGTGAATTTTGGGGAAACCCATATTCAACGATAGTAGGCAAGATAACCATCCCTAAAGTCTTCGTTCTAAAGATTAGGAGGTCTCCTGAGGGAGTTTATCTATTACCACGCCGAACGGAAACCTTTACTACGAACCATAGTGTAGAAGCCAGCCGTGTCAGTATCCAGACATTATTTCAATCATAGTACAAGGGGAGGGAAGAATCTGCCCCCAAGACACTCACCATATAATCGCCATGGATTTTTTGCTTAGGGGATTCAGTATCCACTTCCGTCACCTTGAGTACGCACCTGGAAAAGACAAAAACACGGGTGCCCTCTAGGGGGTGACATGGCTGTGTGAGTCGACGCGATTTTAAGATGTGGGCTGTGATTGCTATGACGACCTTTTTGACTATTAAGAGTGAGTCTATTTGAAGTATCTTTATGTTTTTGTTTCTATGTGTTTGCCAACTGTTTTCACACAAACTTCAATAAATTGAAACATCATCAATCTGGGTCCAAAACTTGTCAAATCGGCCGCACTATTTTCTTTTTTTCCAAAATTTACTTCATGCGATGCAAGAGCTCTATCAAACCGCAATTTCCTATCCCTGAGTCGCATATGCTCTGTCAAAATGCAATCGCCCTCTGTAACGCCGCAAGTGACTGTCATTTGACGCATTTGCCTGATAAAACGCCACAGTTGCAATTTTGAACTGCAATTGCTTTATACTAAGCTGCATCTGCTATGTCAAGCCTCTATCACCATCTAAAACAATGCAATTGCTTTGTCGGACCACATTTGCATTTCTAAAACGCCACATTTTCCAAACACCTGTCAAATCGTGCAACGCATCTGTTATTGTGCAACACATTTGATAGATTATGAGATGCAAATGATTGTTTTGCAATGCATTTGCCATCCTAAAACACATTTGCTACTTATAATGATGCATTTGACAATGCAACACATTTGATACCTATAGCGATGCATTTTCCTCTCATTTAGAGAAACATTATTGCTGTCAGAAACCCGAGGCCAAACATTTGTAACCAAGATTTCCTGGCATCTTTTCTAGCAGCTTCTATCCAAACCAAAACCAACACTTTTCCAAGTCATCCATCTTTTCATTTACATTTAGCTTGCAATCCGTCATTCTCATCTTCATAGGAAAAGTCTTAAGGCCTCAAATTTAATACACCTTTGGGATAGGCAAACTTTCCTTCCTTTGTCAAACCATTGTCTCAAAAATACATTGTCATTGGACCAAGTCAAAGCAAATCAGTCCTTAGTCATTGCCCTCTTGTGATACATTTCCAACTCATTAGGTCTAGTGTGGAAATCTCACCTTGTCATCTTGTCCTTCAAGCTAGTCCTTTGAAAATCAAAATTGAGACATTGGCCAAACTTTGAATGGTTAGAAACCTTTCCTAAAAGTATTTTGATATAAGACACTCATTTTAGTCTTCATTACCACTGCATTTGACATTCCTTTTTGTCCTCATCATCACTTTGCATAGTCTTGGTCTCATTCCATCCACCATCATGTCTTCAAGTCACCATGACATGCTTGCTAGTTGAATTGAATGCCAATTCATTAGTAATGGTCAAGCACAACTGGCTAGGGACTTCAAAATGCTATACCTCCAATCCAAGTCCAGATTCACCTCGACCTCTAGTCCTCTATCCATCTATCCATCTTACCAATAATCCATGATTCTTGGTCCTCTATCCATCTACTATCAAGGGTCCCCTAACACCATCCACAACACTAAGTCACAACAAACTTTCATTACCCACCCTAACCTTGACAAGGGAAACCAACCATCCATCAATCCTAGCCCATCATACACTCATCCCTTCCAAGTCTCCTCATCATATGCTAGTCCTCCATCCACATCATATCCTACTCCTCCATTCACATCATATCCTAGTCCTCCATCCACGTCATATCCTAGTCATGCATTCATGTCCGATCCTAGCCCATCATCCCTCAACCAAGTCCAATCCTCCATGTTATATCCTAGTCCTTTATCCATGTCCTATTCTAGTCCATCTCATTTTGTTCCTTCATACACATCTCATCCTAGTCCTTCATACACAAACCCTTTCCAAGTATCCACATCCTATCCTAGTTCATTATACACCAATCCTTTCCAAGACACTCCATTTGGTCATGAAAACATATCTAGTCATGGTCTCCAAAGTCCCACCTTCTTACCTACACTTGAGGATACATGTCAAGAGGCAAGTCCAAAGCACAACATCATAACATCCCTGTCATGTCAAAATCAAAGTAGTCTATCCCATGACCCCATCTTTACATCCATTCAAGAAGTCCTTCTAGACAATCATGGCATACCAAATACACCTATCCTTGCTCAAGAGTCCATCCAAAACCATGTCATTCAAGATGACCCTATCCTTAGTCAAGATCTTATTTCCAATCATGACATTCAAAATGCACCCATCTTTGATCAAGACACTAGCTTTGATCAAGAAGTCCAACATGATCCACTCCTTGACATCTATGCCAATCACGATCAAACACTTGAAGATGAACCTATCCAAACTTCAAGTATTGACACTCCTAATAGTGAGACACTTGCCTCCATGGGACACATAGATGATCTAATACTAGAACACGAGTCTTCTAGCATGGACATATTTGCAAATGATCAAGCTATAGCTGAATTTAGTGGCCTCTATGACAATGACCATGAAGATGGTTTTGACATAGACTTGGAAGCACCAACAGAATCACAAGAGTCTGACATGTCACCAAATCAGACCGAAGATAATAATTAAAAATCTATCCAACATGTCAGTTAAACTACAACATCCTATCAATTAGGATCATCTCTCTTTTTCAGAGCAGGATTTCTTACAGATGAGAAGATTTCAAGCATTAATTTCCACAATAAGGATGGGTTAGCATCTTGCTTCCAAAATGACAAGTATCCCATCGCCAACAAAATATGTTAGAACATGCATTATCAGGGAAAAGGATTAGGCCTACACGAGCAAGGAATTCTAGAACCCATACAAGTTCAAGCACATTACGGACAACAAGGTCTTGGCTACTCCTCAGTCAAAAAACTTAACGATGTTAGTGGTCCCTCTTCGATATTGGGGGAAAATTTATCTAATACAAACATCAAAATGGGCATCATGAGTAGTCCTTGTCATAAGATTGTTGCCAATACCCCTCCCCCCCGCACCCCAAACCATAATTCCATCATGAATAAACCTTCCATTTGGAACCAACAAAAGTCTTACAAATACAAAATCCAAAATAAAATGTCAAAGGCCATCAAATTAGACAAAAATTCAAGTGGACAAATGAAGCTAAAATGGATCCCAAAAAAAAAATGGATCAAGTCAAGAATCAGGCAAAGAAAAGATGCCAAATCCAAAATTCAAACAAAATGTGGAGCCACAATATAAGAGGACTCCCACATACAATACATGTCCACCTCCATCAAAATGGCCATCAAGAAAGATATGAAAATGTTGGTTCCAAACAACATCCTGACCCAACACCCAAAGTTTGGAGAATGAAAACCAATACATCCAAACATCCAACCAACCCGTCCATGTCCACCATCATCCATCATAATCCTACATCCTCCTTAAAGTCTAAACATCCCATGTCAAAAATCCGTCACATCTTGGCAGCAACTCTCTATCATAAGGACTCTCATGGCACTCTATTGCGAGGTGCGTATTCTGATAAGGCCAACTCTAGTATCAACAAGGATCACAATGACATCAGCCAGCTGTATGCAAGCACTATCATCCTGACAAGGCAACTACTTCAGAAAGGTCATTATTGGCATGTCATGGCACCAGTCTCTACATCGGCATCAACAAAGGCTTCAACACAGTCAGTGGTCATCTAAAGCATCAAGGCTATCCGACAAAATGCAAAAATACAAAAAAAATAGAAAAATAGAAAAAATCGTCCCTTGATGAAAACTTGGCAAACAAGCATCTTGGTGACACCAAAAAAATTAGAAAATATCAAAAATAGTAAAGAGAAAAATTTCGTCCAATAGTGAAAACCTAGCAAACAGGCGCTTTGGATAAGTACCATGATGAAAACCTAGCAAACAGGCGTCATGTGTAAATAAATTATCTATATGGACCATTACACTTGGGGGCAAGTCGTCTCATCTCCCATTCCCTTCACATGACATTTCCATCCATCCATTTTCCCACCTATTTTCATCTTGACAAAGACTAAGGCACAAACACAAATCGTGCTTTGGGAAAACTCTTGACATGTCTATCTTTTGGTCATACCTTATTCATTGAATATCATGTCATTACCATCATATCCTCATGTGACATTGTCCATTGACAACTATATGATAATAGCCATCCATGTCTCCTATCTTTTACCAAATCCATCCATTACCTTTTACCTATCAGCCATCTTGGTTTCCCCTGTCAATGGTTTAAAGATCCTTCGTCATCCCATCTAGTCCTCACCAAGTCATTCCAAATGCAACAATATGGAAAACCTAGCACATTATCCAAAACATTCTTTGGCTTTGTCCCTGGCCCTGCTGCAGAATTTTATCCTCTTGTCATGTCATTGTCATCTTCACGTTGTTTCGGGATGTCTCCTTCCCACGTCAAACAACGTTGTCATTGTCATCGTCACTTGTCCATTGGTATTCAGCTTGAGTATCAGAAAAATCATGGTTGTCTTTGGATTCATGTGCGTCAGCATCATTCACATGTAGTTGTCACAATTTTCGTAAAGCATCAAAAATTATAAAAATCTAAAAAAAGTCCTAAAAAAAGACCTAAAAATTGAAAAATGTCTTGAAGAAAACACCAAAAACATCCAAATCAATGTCAAAATCTCAAAAAAATAGAGTTAAAGTCAGTAACTTCTGGTCAAGTTAGTCACATCAGTCAATCTCCGTCCTAGTCCGAATTATGTTGTCTTTGCACCTTTGCTACGTAGGAAAGATTCATCTTTGAATCCCCGAGACATTAGGTCAGTCCCTTTAGGCTTGATAAAATGAAACCATAAGTCAAACATGGTCACGTCTGTCAAAACAGTCATTCAAAATGTCACCATCAAAATCAGGCAAAATCAGACAACATAAGCTAATCAATTATACAGTCAACATCAGTCAACTTGCCAAGGCATTTAGTCAAAATGTCAATCTCGTCACTTTTTGGTCCTTTTCAAGATGTGTCCTTCTTAGATTTGGATCTCGTCAAAATGTCATTTTCCTTTTTAGGATGTGTCCTTCCTGACCTTAGGCACCATCAAACTATCAAACTGTCAAACCATCAAAACTGTCAAACTATCAAACAATTAATCTTCGGCAAACAAACATTGGCAATACAATTAAATGGTTGTTAATTTTTTGGCTATTTTGTCTTATATTTTCATTGACTTGTTTGTTGGTCATGTTACTAGCTACCTCGAGGATGTCCCATGAAGGATTTAGAGGTGCGATGATGTCTCATGACCTATATTTCTCTTTTTCCTTGATTGTTGTCTATGGATTGTCTTGACAAAAAGACTGGGGCAAATGGGCCTCTAGTATGAGTTAGGACAGTCCTTGTCTGTGATTGTCTGTCTTGCAAGTGGATGACCTTGCACACCTTGGTTTGTGTCATACCCTGGTGTTTTTTGTCAATTTGTGTCATTTTTACCGCCCAATGATGATTCGAGCAACACCTATTAGTACCTTGGCAAATATTGAAGGATTCTAACATGCATTTCGTCTTCCGCACTAGCATTTCCTTCTATCCTAACATTCATCTTTTTCTCTCTAATATTTCTTCTAGTCTGCATCATTATCATCCTTATCTATCTTTCCTATATACTTTTGTTTTTCATCTTCTAGTCTTCTCATCCATTTCGAGAGCACACTCGTGTCCTCTGAACTCAATTGTCCTCTCAAGGGGGCATACCGCTACCTCCTCGTCATTCTTCCTCATCCTATTTTGCACTGGGGCATATTTTTGACTTGTTTTCTTTGCCACAATACGACAAGTTGCATTATGACAAAGAGGGGCAAATGTAGACACATAAAAATGGCCTAGACCAGCAAACCACATTTATTTTATATCATGCTTCGTCTCAACATAATTGAAACAATTAATTATGTCCTATAGTCCAATGTCAACTATTAATTAAATAATTCTTAATTATTTAATTAATTCACATCTTTTATTCCTCATGACTATTTAAATAAATAAATTACATTTATTATTTAAATACGTCACTAAATGATTATGTCACTCTATAATTAAATAAATTCCTAAATTTATTTAATTAGTCCATTACTTCCTCCTAATTATTTAAATAAATAAACTTTATTTATTTATTTAATACGTCATTAATTATTTATGTCTTCTCATAATTAAATAAATTCCTATTATTTATTTAATTATTATCCTCTCCAAATTTCTTTCTAATTTTAAATAAAATCATTTATTTAAAATTACCCACTTTCTAATATTCCTCCACAATTGAATAATTTTAATTATTAAATTATCTTATTGATTTTCTTTCTAAATTTAAATAAAAGCATTTTATTTAAATTGGCAACTTCTCTCTTTGCAAGTAAATAATTTTAAATTATTATTATTTACTGTCACATGAATTCACCATTTTGGAATTAATTTAAAAGATTAGTTTCAAAATAGCATTTCTCTCCACAAATTAAATTATTTCTAAAATAACTTGATTTTCTAATTCATCCTTTTGATTTTTACTAATTTCATCTCAATGTCACATTTATTCTCCACCATTGATTTAATTTTTTAAATTAAATCTTGTCCACACATTTGGGGATCTTTACCCTAACCCTAATTGAGTGTTGTCATTTTGAATCTTGACCGTTGATTCTAGGGCATTTCTCAATCTCTCATCCCATCCGTCCATTCAAGATTGCATTTTCTATAAAATGACAATCTTGATCTCATTTTCGGGGATCAATCATTATTATCTCTTAGCATTTTTGTAATATCATTATTATCAATTTTCATATTCTTAGGCTTATTTAATAACTTGCATATTAGGATTGAATTTCTAGTTTGCATATAGAGTTATTTCATAAATCCTTCAAAGCTTTGTTTAGGGCTAGACATTATATGATTTTCTCACATACACAAATTTGAGGGCATCCATTATCACAACAAAGGTAGAAGTTACAATAGAAATGAGTCATGGAGAAGAAAGGATTGGGTGAGAGCTTTCTTATTCATTCTTTTGTTTTGTTCTCCTATGCATTCTATTGATTTGTTGGATTTAGATTAATATTGCATGCTTTATTAGACTAACAATCTATTTTGAAGAAATCCATCATTACACCAATGACAACTTAGATTCTTGAATGAACACAACATCAGGATAATGAACCTTAATTAAATCCCAAACAACCTTTTGTCTAGGAATTTTGTTCAACCCTCTTACAATCCAAGAAATAATAATCATCATTAAGAGAGTTAGAAAAGTGGGAGTCAATGGTCTTTACTTAACTAGAGTACACCAAATTCTCCCCCATTAGTTTAATTTTATCTTGACCTTTCTTCCTCCCCAACTTAGAAGACTTCTTTGAGCCTCCCCTTTTGAAGTTTTTTTTCTACAATCCTAAAGTAGGCATAAATTTGCTACCTTTTCCAAGATCTTGTGCCCCTACCTCCAAAATCAATTCAAGCAAGGCCAAGATCGATCTTCACCAAATTTATTTCTCCCTGGAGGGTCCAAATCTTCATGGATCTCCTAAATTTGGTTTGTATCCATTTGTATTTCAATCCTCTCAATCGTTAGACCATTATGATTGACATCCATTTTGGGGGCCATATGATCCATCCCCAAGTTTTCCATTCTAGAGAGAAACATGTTTGAATTATCTACATGATGATCAATGTCCTCCAATACCTCAAAATAGTTATAATTCACTTCACCCTATCTATCCTTGAGATTTATCTTCATGCCTATCCCCTTGTTACGAGGCTTGACAAGTATAAAACCCTCCTTATCATTTTCCCCCTCTGACATAGGGTATTTTACTTTATCCTTTGAAAGGGGAAGATGAGGAGAAAATTTGGTCAAATACCTGCTAGAATGCACCCCTAATGAACTAAGTTAAGTATATTTATGTTGTATTTATTGCAACTTCAGGTTCATTCTTCTAGCCTAATCGAAGACATGAAATTGCATATAGCCTTTGGCTATTTATTTCTTTGTGATAATTAAGTGAAGGGGCGCTTCACTTGGAAATTATAATATAACATTTAAGTATTATGAATAATTAAATGGGGCCGACCTAAATTATATTTATTATTTATTATGGTCGACGTCCTTAAGGAGGCCGACCTACATAAAGAAACAATTTGTTTTGTATAAATACAAGGTGATGATCTCTCATTTGATCATCAAGTTCATTCACCATATTCACACTTCTTGGAGAAGTTTGCACTTGAGCAACAGGTCATAATCTTGAGAAGCAGATCATTATCTTGAGCACAAAATCATTATCTTAAGCAGCGTATCATGATCTTGAGTAGCAGATCATGGTCTTGAGTAGCAGATCATTTTGTAGCATGAGATCATCATTTTGTAGCAGTAGATCATCATTCTGTAGCAGCAGATCGATCTCAAGGAGAAACATATTATGTATCTTCGCATCTAGGAGAGGTGCTATTATTCATTGTATCAAATTCAGCCTTGTGTTGGGCTTGAGTTGTAAGCATATTTCTTCTCTTACTCCTAAAATATATAAGCGATATATTTGTTGAGTTTTTTCCCTCAAGTTGGAGGGTTTTCCTAGGGTATCTTGTTGTGTCAATTGTCTCATGTGTTGCAATTTCTGCTTATTGAATTTATGATCCTAAAACTAACATGGTATCAGAGCAGGTCTATGGAAAGATTTGATCAGAAATTGATTGTAGTGAGATAGTTTGTCGACATTGGAAACTTAGATTGAAGTTATGCACATTTCAGGACAATAGATTGAGAGTCTTCAATGACATCCTTTGTTCGTGTTTAGTCAATATAATTGCAAAATTTGTGAAGAAAGTAAAGAGGAATTTTCAGATCCTATCAGAAGTTGCCTGGAGTTCAGCGTTTAATATTTTAGCAAATCCTTCTTGTTGGGCAGTTATCCATGACATCTCTGAAATGGAATGAAAATGTGTCATGTGCTGGGCATTGTTAGTGAGGAGGTCATGATCTTCATTTATATGCAGCCACTATGATTTTTGTGTGGGCTCTAATAAGTATGTTGTTGAAGATCTATCAAAGTGGAGAATGTGCTAAATGATCTGAACCTATCTACATTGAAGAAACTTGAGAAGATTTGAATCCTTGGTGAATGCAAGGAAGATTAATTAATAAAGAGATAAGTATTTTTGTTTATACTTTTTAAATCTGGGATGAATTTCAATTTGCTGAGTTGTGCAAATCTGACATTGTTTGCTTGGATTGTGTGTGACCAGTACAGAGTGATCACTGGGATAAGATTCCTTGGAGTTACCAATTATTCATTGCAAGTTGTTTCATGCTAATTTTTGAGTGTGACTCTAAAATAAAAGAGAACTGAAATTATGATTGCGATTGATTTCATTCTCTATATGCATGAATCACATGTGATAGAGCCTCAATTCTTTGACAAGTTTGGTTCTATATATTGGATGTGTAATGAAATTTGTGTAGATTGTCTTTTGTTATGCTGAGATTAGCTCTTCTGAGTGCAATAAAGATGGAAGAAATACATATCAGAATCAACAAAGATGAATGATGAATTAGTTATCTAGGATTACTTAAGGAGATTCTTATTTCACTAAGATAAGTACTGCATGGTTGAATACTATTCATGAATTTTTTAGGTAGTTATTAATTCATGTTATAACATTTAGATATTCAATCATGTATGCTTCTAGCATTGATATTTCTCTTTGAGATATTTGAGTTCCATGAACTATAGGAAACTCTTCTTAATGCTTTCAAGATGGACCAAGAAGCGTAAGAGATTGCTTTCAGGAGAAGAAGAGCTTGATGCATCCTATAGGTTGAATGGAGACACAACTTGCAGCCATGGGACTAGTTTGGTGATTGAAGACATCTCTCGAAGAGGAAGAACCGATTTAGGTTGTCACTATAATCAATTTCTTCGAAGAGGAGGAATTAATCTTCAGAGGGAGTCTGTCAAACCAATAGAGGCAACCTTGGACGAAGAGGTTAGGAGGTTTATGCAAGAACTCCTGAGATTTAGAGGGAGGCTACTGATCCTAAGGACGATGATGATCCATTTGAGCCTTTGGAACCTACTGATGGGCCTATAGAAATTGTGATTGATCATAAGAGACCTCTTTGGGCTAGGCAAACAATGTAGGAGACAAAAAGAATTGTAGCCCCAAGAGGAACTTTCAGAGAAAGAAAGAGACCTCATAAGTTTTCAAGCTATGTTGCTTTGATGAGTCAAATCATTGAGTCATAACCTTATAGTGTTGAGGAAGCTACTAGTTTGAAAGTATGGAAACATGCTATGGTTGAGGAGTATCAATCCATCCTCAAGAATGATGTTTGGGTCATTGTACCTAGACCTGAAGGAAAATTAGATGTATCTTCTAAGTCGATCTTCAAGATCAAGCATGTGGCTGATGGGAGCATCAAGAAGTACAAGGCTAGATTTGTGTCTAGAGGATTCTCTCAGAAAGAGGGAGTAGACTATGAGGAAACCTTTTCTCTACTTGCTCGTTATACATCTGTCAGGACCATCATTACTATTGCATCATCTAGAGGATGGAAGATACACCAGATGGATGTGAAGACAATATTTCTGAATGGTGTGATCGAGGAAGAGGTATACATCGAGCAACTTGAGGTCTTTGAGATTCATAGGAAGGAGTCTCATGTTTGCATACTAAAGAAAGATTTATATGGTCTTAAGCAGGCTCCATGTGCTTGGTATGAGAGAATTGATCGATACTTGATTGGCTTGGGCTTCTCCAAGAATGATGTTGATTCAAACTTGTACTTCAAGGTAATTAATGGCAAAGCATTGATATTGGTTCTATATGTTGATGATCTAATTCTTACTAGAGAAGATCACCTAATTATCAAATGTAAGAAGGAGCTAGCTTCTGAATTTGAAATGAAGGATCTTGGTCTCATGCACTACTTCCTTGGTTTAGAAGCTTGGAAGAAGCTAGATGGGATTATTATGAGTCAAGGGAAGTATAATTTGACATCTTGAAGAGATTTGGTATGATGGATTGAAAATCCATGTCTACACCTATGGAAACCAATTTTCAAAAGCTTAAGGAGGCTGCAGCTAGTTCAAATTTGGTGGATCCTACTATGTACGGGCAGTTGATTAGATATTTGATGTGTCTAGTCAATTCTAGACAAATATTTTCTACGTAGTGAGTGCACTTAGTCAGTTCATGTGTGAACCAAGGAAAATACATCTAGTTGCAGCAAAGCATATCCTAAGATACTTGTGTGGCACAGTTGGATATGGCTTGAGATATTCTTCTAGTGTAGACTTGAAGTTGCATGGAAATACTGATTTCGATTGGGGAGGGTGTGTCACTGATCGGAAGAGCACCTCCAGATGTTGCTTCAGTTTGGGGTCTATGATGATCTCTTGGTGTAGCAGGAAGCAGTCTTCAGTGGCACTGAGCACCGCAAAGGTCGAGTATATTGCAGCTTGTGTGGCAGCTAGAGAAGCAATGTGGCTTTAGAAGCTCCTTGCAATATTGTTTGGACAATTGATGGAGCCGACTGTCATTCATTGTTATAATCAAAGTTGTGTGAATCTTTCTATCAATCCAATGTTTCATGATAGAACCAAACATGTTGAGATCAAATACCACTATATCAGAGATATGGTATTGAGGAAAGCAATCTAGTTGAAGTATATCAACACTGATGAGAAGACGATAGACATTCTCACCAAGCCTCCTGCTAGAGTAAAGTTTGTGTAATTTCAAGACAAGCTTGGTATTGAGAATGAATCCCTAGCCAAGAAAGAGTCTCAACATCAGTGAACTTCATATTTTCTTTAATGCATTTCTCTCTGTTAGAGAGATTTGAGGTGCAAGCCCTTGTTAATGCATTTCTCTCTATGAGAGAATTTCAAGTTGAAATCCCTTGTTTCCACCCTCTAGGAGAGCCATGGTGGATTTCATGTGTGTGACGCCATGACAACATCACGTGAGAGAGTCTGTGATGATTTTATTGTATTTGTGATTTTCACCCTTTCGGAGTAGCCATGGTGAATGTCACGATGAGGTGACGATATCACGATTGAGTGATGGGAACTTATGTACATTTTCCATACATGGGAGAGCCATTATGGTTAATATCACAATGAGGTGATATGTTCCTTTTCCATACATGGGAGATCCATGATGGTTAATATCACAATGAGGTGATATGATACTTTTCCACATATGGGAGTTGTCATAGTGGTTGACATCACGATGAGGTGATGTGTCTTGTACTGCTAGAAGTATTCCTCCCTAGCTGAGAGGGAGTGTTGAAGTTATTGCAGCTTTGGGTTCATTCTTCCAGCCTAATCAAAGACATGAAATTGCATATAGCCTTTGGCTATTTATTTCTTTGTGATAATTAAGTGAAGGGGCGCTTCACTTTGAAATTATAATATAACATCTAATTATTATGAATAATTAAATGGGGCCGACCTAAATAATATTTATTATTTATTATGGCCGAATTCCTTAAGGAGGTTGACCTACATGAAGAGACACTTTGTTTTGTATAAATACAATGTGACGATCTCTCATTTCATCATCAATTTCATTCACCATATTCTCTTTCCTTGGAGAAGTTCACACTTGAGCAACAGGTCATGATCTTGAGCAGTAGATCATTATCTTGAGCAGCAGGTCATGATCTTGAGCAGCAGATCATTATCTTGAGTAGAAGATCATGATCTTGAGCAACAGATCATGGTATTGAGTAGCAAATCATTCTATAGAAGCAGATCATCATTCTATAGCAGCAGATCGATCTCAAGAAGAAACATATTATGTATCTTCGCATCTAGGAGAGGTGCTATCATTCATTGTATCAACTTCGGCCTTGCGTTGGGCCTAAGTTGTAAGTAGATTTGTGTTCCTACTCCTAAAATATATAAGCAATATATTTACTGGGTTTTTCCTCTCAAGTTGGATGGTTTTCCTAGGGTATCTTGTTGTGTCAATTGTCTTATGTGTTGCAATTTCTGCTTATTGAATTTCTGATCCTAAAACTAACAATTTACTCTACAAATAACCATACTCATTATAGATTGACAATGGATGGGAGAGCTTCATAATCTAGTTGTTGAATCCATGAAGTGGATCCAACTTTAATTTCAATTAAATATAGAAATGGGTTGTTTAAATCAATTTTAATAAAAATCTGAGTATATGAGATTACCTTCTTATCCAGAGTTTGTTGAGCTAGAACAAACAATTTTGTAAGATATATAGTGGCTTTGGTTGCACAAGCCATAGGTTCACATCATCTAAGGAACGAAGTAGTGGGTGATGACCAAGGTAGCCCCGCTGGTCTCTTTATCAAGGAGTAAAATGTAAAAATCAAGGAACCAAAATTTGATGGCAAGGGGGAAGGACCTAAGGCTAAAGACAGTAAGGGAGACAAAATTTGGGCTAAGAAAGTTGATAAACCAAAAGAAAATGGAGAACTCAAGTCACCTACTATGAAGACAAAGGCTAAGAAGCACAATTCTGAAGTTGCAAGAAAAAATGCAAAGCCCAAGGTTGAAACAACAAAGAATCAATAGAAGGAAAGTAGTATAGAACAAGGTATGATCCCAATCGATTTACCTAAATACACCCCTGTTGGCATGTTTCAATTTCTTAGTCAAGTAAAATTTTCCGCTCCTTTCCTTGAGATGATGAGAATTGACAAGCACAAACAAAAGGTAGTAGCCCTTATCAATGGTGCTACTATAGCCTATAATGACTTAGTGGTGTCCACTCCGCCCAAAGTGAGTGAAAAGGAGAAGAAAGATAAAGAAGTTGAGGGAGTAATCATTGAAATCCCTCATATTTTTCTAGGAAATTCAGTGATTGCCTATCCTAGAAAGATAGACCCATTCTTCCTCACACTGATTGTTGATGGAATTTTTTTGAAAAATTGTATCATTGATTCTAGAGCATCCAACAATATAATTCTAGCCAAGATTATGGAGGCATTGGGATTAAAATTTGACAGTACCCATGGAAAATTTTATGCTACAGATTAAAGGTAAGTCCCTGTGACTAGTGTAATGAATGAGCTACCTTATAGACTAGCCATTTACCCAGAAAAGGAATTCAAGATGACTGTAGTGGTGGTAGATATCCCACCTAACTATGGAATGTTGTTGTCTAGGAAACAAAGTGCTTCCATGGGAGGCAATATGTAGTGTGATATGTTGTATGCTACTTTCCCCATTGATGGTAAGAATTTCCAAGTGGTTAGAGAACCAAATGTGCCACATATGCTAGAGCATGTTCGTGAGTATGATACAATTTTTTTCATAGATATTGATATAAGTGAGTTTAAGGGTGAAGAGCTACCAAGAGAATGTGGTAGGTGCTCTTCACCTATAGATAATGAAGTTATGAGACTATTTGATAAGTATGGACTCTAGAAGATGTACTTTGATGGTGCAAGCTCTAAAGAAGGGCCTGGTGTAGGAATTTTTCTGGTATCACTTAGTGACAATACATACACATTTTCTTTCACTTTGTCCTTTAAGGCTACCAGAAAAGCATGGGATAAAAAATCTTATGGTGATAGGTTATTTTGAGTTAGTGATATCCTAGGTGAGGTCCTGATATACATGCAAGAATAACAAATTAAAACAATACATAAATGTTTTCTGGGATTCCATTGAACAGTTTGATGCCTTTGGAATCGACTGGATGGAAAGAGGACAAAGCAGAGCAATAGACTTACTTGCAAACATTGCATTAAGACCAGATGATATAAATTTTGTAGGTATCTCTAAAGTTGAGGTACAAGCAAGGCCATCAATCCCTAACAATGTACATAATTGGAAAATCTTCAATGATGATGAAGATATTTTGAAGTTTTCAAAGTGTGTTGATGAATATGATAGTCAGGAGATTTATTTTAGGGATTTGTTGAGAATATAGATGGTAAGGATACAATCTTTAGAAATGAAGTCATTCAGTTAAATATAAATAAGATCCCCAAGGGCCTTGTAGCACTAGAAAGGGTCTTTGACAATCAAGATAAAAGAAAGGTTAAAACAACTGCTACCCATCCATAGGATCTAGAATAAGTGAATTTGGGGATTGAAAATGCCCCTAAGAAGGTATTTGTAGGAAATAATATGAAACCCAAGGTCAAAGAAATATTGATTGCCTTATTGAGAAAGTACAAAAATGTCTTTGCTTGGTCCTATGATGACCATAAAGCATACAAAGAGGAAATTTTCCAACATGAAATTCCTCTAAAAGAGAATGCTAAGTCTTTCAAGAAGAATCAAAGACCCATCAATCCAACCTTAACTCCAAAGATGCAAGATGAGTTGATCAAGCTAAGGGATGTTGGCATCATAATCCTATTAGGAATTCTACATGGGTGTCTAATTTAGTGTCAGTTAGAGATAAAAATGGTGATATAAGGCTATGTGTCGACTTCAAAAATTTGGACATATCATCATTGAAAGATAACTATCCACTACCAAACATGGAGGCCAGGTTGCAAAAGGTGACTAGCTGTGAGCTACTGTCTATGATGAATTATTTTTCTAGATACAACCAGGTTAAAGTGAAGGATTTTGAGCAGTAAAATACTACATTCACAACTCCATAGGGCACCTATGTGTATTTCAAGATGCCATTTGGTTTAAGCAGTGCAAGTGCCACTTTCCAAAGGGCTATGGATGTAGCCTTTTCTGATTTTATTGACTTGTTCATGGAAATATACCAAGATGATTTGATAGCTTACTCCAAGAAAGAGGAAGATCATTGCATGCACTTGGAGAAGATATTCATTAGGGCACTAGAATATGGAATATTACTCAACCCCAAAAAGTGTTCCTTTGAATTTATTGAAGGCAAGTTGTTGGGGAACATTGTGTCCAAGGAGGGAGTGAGGATTGAGCTTGAGAGGGTAGTTGTCATAGAAAATATTCCCCAACCAAATAATATAAAAGACATTCAGTCATTCTTTGGACAAATCAAATTTCTGAGAAGATTTGTAACAAATTTTATAGAGATTACAAGACCTATCTCCAAGATGTTGAATAATGGAGAAAAGGTGATTTGGAGTGAGGATCCTAGTCAGGAATTCAAGAGCACAAAATAGGCTATCAAGGAGGCCCCAATTATAAGGATTCCTAACTTTTCTAGGCCATTGCAAATATTTTCATTTGCATCCTTTCATACTATTGATGTTGTTTTGTTACAAAATAATGAAGAAGGTTTTGAACAACCAATTTCTTTCTTTAGTAAATCACTTCAAGCTTTAGACTTAAAATATGACTTAATGGAGAAGCAAACATATGCACTTGTTAAGACTATGAAGAACTTTAGGACTTATCTAGTTGGAGCCATATTCATTGCTTATGTCCTAGGTGTAGTTGTAAAGGACATATTTACCCAACAATAATTCATGGGTAGAAGATTTAGGCGGATAAACAAAATTGAGGAATTTAATATTGACATCTAGATAACCAAATTGGTGAAGGTTAGGGATTGGCTAAGTTAATGGCTGAAGTGAACCTGGATGCAAATCAGATTAATCTGGAAGATGATTTTGGAAGATCATACATTTATGATATGGAGTGTTGTGATTGGTATAAAGATTCCATTTATTACTTGTAGAGAATATAGTGCCCTGAAGGGTTGACTGAAAATGAGAAAAGAACTCTTAAGTTACACACCATTAAGTATGCTATCTTAAGAGGTGAGTTGTGGTAGAGAAACTTCGAGGGTGTATTGTTGAAATGTGTTGATGAGACCAAGGTCTCTGAGTTGTTAAAAGAAATGCAAGGTGGGTATGTGGCAAAAATTACATGGCTAAAACCACAATCCACAAAGTATTGAGGTTTGGATTCTAGTGGCCTACAGTCTTTAAGGATGCATACAAACTAGTAAGAGCATGTGACGCGTGCCAATTTTTTTCTGGGAAACTAAAATTCTTAGGTAACTTGCCTCTTAGAAAAGTTATTGTGTAAGAACCCTTTCAACAATGAGGTATTGACGTCATTGGAGAAATAGTTGAAAAGTCTAGTGGCATTCATGGATTCTTGTGGCCACATAATACTTTAAAGTGGGTGGAAGTCATCCTAAAAAAAAGAGAAACAATTAAAGTATTCATAGACTTCCTGATGGAAAACATATTAATCAAGTTTGGAGTACCTAAAAAAATTCCCAAATAATGCAATATGCTTCAGATCTGAGGAGTTTATAGACTTTTTCTCAAAAAATGGAATCCAGATGTCATATTCTTCACCATATCACCCTCAATAAAATGGTAAAGTAGAATCAAGTAATAAAAGCTTGATGAAAATTATCAAAAGGATTCTTGAGAGGAACAAGAGATCTTGGGATTCCAAGAGCCATGTGGGAAAATCAGGTGATTGTTAAGAAGGTCACTGGCTATGCACCTTTTGATCTAGTATATGGCATTGCAACTAGGCTACCACAAAAAAACCTCATGCAGATGTATAAGTTTTTCCAAGAGTATGATGAGGACATGTGTGATGCAATGCAACATAGGATTAATGCATTAATGGAAGTAGATGAAACAAGGAGGGATGCTAAAAAAAGAAGTGCCAAGTTGTAGTTGCAAGTCAAGAAATTGCATGACAAGAAATAATCCTCAAGAAAATTTCAAGTAGGAAAGTTGGTGTTGATGTGGAATGCAAGATCTGAAGATAAGGGAAAAAATGGAAAATTTGAGGCATTGAGGCATTTGATCAGCAACATCATGGTGAGGATTCATATTTCCTACAAGAATTAACAGGTGAAATTCTTGAGCTGATAGTACATGGATAGTTCTTGAAGCTATATTTCTCTTGAAATATGTTCTCTTCCATGTACATTGTATTGTCCTGTAAATACTATATATAGGTGTGTTTGCTTTGGTCTAGTTCTCTTGACTTGTTTGGGCAAGTCCTTGGTTTTTTGGTGTCCCTATGCTTGGTACGCTTCACCATGAGATCTGAGATCTCGTCATGCATGAAACAAGCATGCATCCCTATTTGAAGCCACTGGTGGAACCCTCATAAAAAAACTTCATGTGCCATTGATCTGGGAGAAATCATTTTCCTAGGTGTTAGTTTGGTCAACTAAAACTAGGGTTTAGGGTTCTATGTGTGGAGTGTTTTATATTGAAGGTTTTTAGCCTTTGCGTTAAATCCTTTCTCTTTGATCTATTTGTTTGTTGACCTCATTCACTTGTTTCCTAGTCATTTAAAAACAATCTAAGTCATTGAAATCTATTTATCACCAACCCCATATGGTTAGGATGTCTTGATACCTATTGCTAAACCTTTTTGTGTGCCTAGGTCCTTGAAATTTCATTATTTTATAAGGTTGATTCATCAGCCTTGTTGACCTTTACATCCTTTGCTAAAAATGTTATTAAGACTTTTGAGACCTTATCATGTATATTGCTAGTAGGTCCCCTCTTTTAAAGCGTCCTATTGCACGTGAAAATTTCAATCACTTAAGTGATTGCTCATTGCTGAAGTTACTTTTGCTATCGGGCTCATTACCACGATGAGTGATGGCCATATCTTTCTCTTTTGCATCACTTGTCACTGAAGGTTTCTACTCTTCATGATTGATTATCGTGATGAGCGATATGGTTGTGGGTCTTATGTACCGCCTATCACTAAAACATTTCAAATTCCTATTTTTTTAGTGATGAGCGATGAATATTATCTTTTCTTTGTGTCGCACCATGGTAGAAGTATTTCATGGTTTTTCTTGGTTACTACAATGAGTGACATGAATGCATTAAATGGAGTGGTGCAAATCTTGCCACTTGTCAAACTTTGGTGTTGTCACTAGGTTCACCCATCACCGAAAGTATGCACAACTCCAAGTCAATTACAACAATATATGATAGCTTGTGAATGTATTGTAGTATCCCTAGAACATCATCTTCACTGAAATACAAATGCAATCTTGTCACATTTCTGCAACAAGTGATGAATAATATTCTTTCCAATAGGCGTGTGTTGCTCATCATCAAATTTTGGACATAACATTGAGGCGCTACTGCGATGAGCGATGAGGTATGTGGTGTACTATGAGTTAGTGGATGGCTACGTGGCAATTGCTCAAGATTCTATTGTCATTTTAAATAATAGTTGTAAAAAGAATGTGGCGATGGTCAAGGAGGATTGTTGATCATGTTTTGAATCTAGAAGATCGATAGTTGAGGTTTAAACTGGAATGGCTACTTGTTAGTTCGCTTGCACGATAAATCCACTAACCATTAATGACGAATGCACTCCAATTCTGAGTCATAGTGAGAGTTGAGTGTTTTTCTTTCACAATTGCAGTCATCATGAGTAGAGGAACCAATTAAGTGAATAAGTGAAGAAAGTAAAGCTCTTGGTAAGGCAAATTCCGAAGAACAACTAGTTGTTTTCTTGGGTAAGTTAATTTCTTGGCCTTTGTGGCTAATTTTTGCATTGAGTAGTTTGGGAATTGGGTAAGTGGATAGGGTTTGTGTTCAAAATCATTATATTCGTCTAATCAAAGGAAGTTGAAGTTATTACTCATAGGGTTTGGGGTAAAGAATGTGGAATTGTTATTTTAATTTGAACCCTATGAATTCAAAGAGCTTAAGGTGTAATTCCTTGTTATTTGAAAAAACCTTGTTTAGTTGCATAGTAAACATGAGTGAACCTAGTGGGTCTAGAGCTAAACTTGAAGGAAAACCTACTAAAAAATGGGTTAAAATACCCAAACCCCAGGATGACTAGCCCAAACCTAAAGTGGTAGAAAAACCTAAAAACAAAGAATTTTAAAGAAGGATCATCCTAGGTTTATGGAAGAACACACGAAAGACTCAACTACAAAGGTAAAGAAGAAGGTGGGAAAGAGAAAAAATGGTGAAGGTGCCCCGACAACTCATTTTAAGGATTCTACCTATGAGATATGTGATATTGCATTGCCACAAAACGGTCGAGATTTATTTTACTATGCTTTCGAAAGGAGAAATCTTGATTGCCTCACTTGCAACTTATAGACTTGTGACATAGGAAAGTTGGTGTGCCCAAATGTATTTGTGGAGGTAGACTTAATGCTCGAACTAGCTAGGTGCTATGATCCACTAGACAAAATAATCAAGAGATTTTCTAACTTTGTTCTTATGCTGGAAATCTCAGTGAGCCAAATAATGGAAGCTTTTCAGTTGAATCCATTTGCCTTTGAGTCCAATTTATGTAAGCTATACAATTAATGTGAGCAGAATAAATTTGGGTACAAGAAGGGTGTCTTGCCTATATATAGGAGGCGATATTTGAAGAATAATGGTGTACCTTTCAACCCCCTTGAGATGGAACCCTTCGATTGTACTGATTTTGAAGATTACTTCAAAAATACTAATTATGCATTATGTCAAGTCTTGCATAAGAATTTTGACATTAAGATGGATATTGCTTTGATGACCCTAGCAGTTGATATTTGAATACCCGTAAAAATGGTCACATTATAATAAGTCTTGTAATTAATTAAATACAAGTTATTTAATTCATCTTCTAAATTCAATCTACATATAAATGAAATTAAATAATTTATTTATATTGTTCATTTTCTACATTCCTCTATCTTAATTAAATAAGTTTAGTTACTTATTTAATATAATCATTTTTCTATTTCTTCTTAATTAATTAAATCAATTTTACAATTTATTTAATTCAATTATCACATTGCTTTATTTCAAATAAAGTAAATATTCTTCATTTTCCAAAATCATCTTTTCCATTTCTTCTTAATTAATTAAATAAGTTTTACAATTTATTTAATTTAGTTATCACATTGCTTTAATTTGACTTTTTAATTCAAATAAAGTAAATATTATTCTTTTTCCAAAAATCATCTTTTTCATTTCTTCTTAATTAATTAAAAAAAATTTACAATTTATTTAATTTAATTATCACATTGCTTTAATTTGACTTTTTAATTCAAATGAAGTAAATATTCTTCTTTTTCCAAAATCATCTTTTCCATTTCTTCTTAATTAATTATATACATTTTACAATTTATTTAATTTAATTATCACATTGCTTTATTTCAAATAAAGTAAATATTCTTCTTTCCAAAATCATAAAATCATCTTTAAATCTTCTAAAAAACCATCTCACATATAATTAAATATTTTTAAAATATTTAATTAGAAGCTTCCAAATCCACATGTCACATGAAATTAAATAATTTTATTATTTAATTATCTTCAACCAACAAAACTAACTCAATAACTAAACTTGACAAATGACAAGTTTCCTCTATTTTTGAGTGAAAGGTTTTATGGGAAGAAAACATCTTCCTGCTTTCTTTCTATTTTCTATTTTTTTTTCCAACTTCTCCATCTCTCACCGTTCATCTTACTAGACTGAATCTCAAATGTTGATCTTTTCCAACTAAGCTTTTTCCTCCAAAACTCTATAAATACAACCTCTTTGTGCTTTGAAAAGGATCTTAAAAATCTTGAAAATATTAGATCTTTTTGAGCATTATAGTTGCATTTATCCAACATTTAACCATCTTGTTTTCTTGAGCATAGCATTTTATCTTTCATAGCATTTTAGTTTCATATCTTAGTTTAATCATCTCATATCATTTAGCAATAGAAATGCATGTTGCATAATCTCGTTCTCTAAGTTGTCATTTAGCCAAGCTACTGCTTACACCAACTGAGAGCCAACAACTTACAATCAAATCCTTGGAGATAGAGGAAAATGAGACCTCTTTGAAGAAACTGTAGTATTTAGAGTTTGTTTGTCTTTAAATTAGATTTCGTTAATATAATGCCGCATTGGTGTGTTTGTTTAACTCTTTAGTTTATTCCACTTATTCAAACACCATTTTGGTGCCCATTGTGGGGCTCTTGCCCCATTTTTAATTTTTTTATTGCAGGTTTTCTAGCAAGTTACAGACTGGACTTGTGGTTTAACGCATACGAGACACATTTTAGCGCATCCTTGGAAATTTTTAGCACATACGAGGACTATTTCAGTGTATTGATGCTCTATTTTTGCACATATCTTTGTTCTTTTAGTGCATAATTGTATTTATTTTAGCGCATTTGTGCTCTATTTTAGTGCATTTATGTGTTCTTTTAGCACATCCAGGGGATTGTAAAATTTAAATCCTGAATCTGATGCGTCCGTGGACATATATTTTTTACTTTCTAGATAAGGTTAAAATGAAGCAATTCTAGGGTAGACATTTAAATATGAAATTAACCAATCCTAGGGTAGTCACCAAACAATTGATTTATCTTGGTTAAAATGAATCCCATGTCTATTGTGAAACAACATCTTCACTTAGCTTAGAAAATTTGTCATTTGGGATTAAAATTTGAATAAAATTGTTTTTTGTGATTGTCAGATGATAGGCCTATGCTCTCCCCTTAACTGGGTGATCAAAACGCTAGACTCATATTTTTATTTCATGTATTTCATGCTTTATTAAATCCTTTAGAAGACCTTCTCTTGTGGGAAAAAGTACTCACCCAAGAGGAACGACCTAAGTGGGAACACCTAAAGCCAAGGATTCCAACCCACTATAATCAAAAGTGAGTTGATGAAAATCCACTTGATAGTAGTGTGCAAGATAACCATCCCCAAAGACTTTGTTCTAAAGGTTGGGAGGTCTCCTGAGGGGGTGTATCATTTGTCGCATTGAACGAAAACCCTTAATATGAACTTTAGTGTAGAAGCCAACCGAGTCAGTAGCCAAACATTGTAATAATCACAGTGCAAGGGGAGGGAAGAATCTGCCCCCAAGACACTCACCATATAATTTCCAAGGACCGTTTTCTCAAGGGATCGAGAAATCTAACTTTGAGTACACGCCTGGAAAAGACAAAAACATGGGCGCCCTCTAGGGGGTGACACCACTGTGTGAGTCGATGTAATTCTAAGATGTGGGTTGTGATTATTATGATGAATTTTTTGATAATTAAGATTGATTATGTCTGAAGTGTTTGTTTTTTTCAATACTCGTGGAAATCCCAAAGAACATACACTCATTGTTAGATTTTAGGACTTTAAAACAACTATTTTCTATTGCATGTCGTGTTTTTCAAACATTAAATCAAATAAAGATCATCCAAATCAGAAAAATGTCAAAACATGTTTGTCTCAGCACATTGACTGAATATTATAGCTCATCTGTGCTCTATTTCAGCGCATCCATGCAAAATTCCAGTGCATTGATCTGATATTTTAGCACATTCATTGAAAATTTTAGCGCATCCATTGAATATAGTAGCACATTTTTTATCCGAGTCAAAAGATATTTTTTGACGCAATCTACCATTAAGTCTGGTCTTTTTCTATGCTTAGGGTTTGTAAATTTGCAACCCTTGTTAAGAAATCTCTTGAGAAAAGGATGAAGAAGCTAAAAAGATCCCTTAGTTACAAGAAGCTATTGAAAAAGAGATGATTTTTATACCAAAGTCAGAAAGTTTTGCTTGAGCATCGAACTTTCATCCATCGATATCACGACTTTGTTAGGGGTTTTACTGATGATTTTGCTTTAGAGCCATTATCTTCACAAGATTTCTTTCAATGAAGAGCTCTTTCACGGAGGCACAATCATAGTCAACCCATTCATCATCCCTCTTTCACCCGCAACTTGCAATTCAATATTCCAATCATCCCGATCAAGTATTGCAATAGAGAACTTAGAAGCATTAGGCTTTTGCAAAATCGTTATTTTCTCAAACTAAGATCAAAACATCGCAAAGTGCATCATCACATCCATTTCCGATTTCTAGTTTAATTCCCATAATAGGATCATCATCCTTCCAACCAGGGAATCATGAGCTAAACATTAGAAATTTTATTAGTTATACAATAGAATCCTCATTCTATTATGACTAAGATATCCAACAAATTGCACTCTTCCATTTGTGATCAAAGTTAGTAAAAAATTTGGTATAATCTTATGCTTTTTGTCACAAGATCTCGAAAGCACATAGAAAAAGATGAAAGGTAAAATCCACCTTGCAACATGGGTGATAGGGAAGAAAATCCTTTTCACAAGCTTCGCATTAGGAATAATTCAAATAATGATGAAGTAATGGAGGAAATGCTTCAAGAAGCAGAACATGATCCACAATTTCATACTCTCTTGGACGAGATTTTAGAGAGGAATAAAGAAAGATACTTTCTTTTGCTAGTAAACCAAGGAGCTAAACTACCCTCTAATTTTGATACGGAAAAGATTAGAGAGGATCCTGAAACCCCCCTTAATGATTTTAGTGCTCTTACTCAGCAAATAAGAGCACTACAAGGACAAATTAAATAAATACAAGGGGGTACAACCAAGAAATATGTTTTGGAAGATATCTGCCCATATTCCTTTGACAGGAATCTCAACATGATTCCTTTTCCAAAGCATTGTGAGATCCCAAAATTTGACAGATATAATGGAAAAATGGATCCCATTGATCATGTGAGGGAGTTTCGAAATATGAGCTTAGAGTTTTCTCATGAAGATACATACCTGATGCGATTGTTTCCATGAAGTCTAGGTGGACAATCCATGGAGTGGCTTTCCAAAATCATTCCCCCCATCAAAATGTTTGAGGAGTTAATCAATAAATTCATATCTCAATTACTCCTACAATATACAACACCAAATAACCATGCTTGATTTGTGCAAAGTGAAGCAAAAGACTGGGGAACCCTTCATCACATTCCTTCAAAGATGGAGAAGGTTATTTGCAAGATATTCCTATCTTGTTCCTGAAAAGGAAAAGATGGAAATCTTTATCGACAATCTAAATCAAGGGATGAGTTATAGGATCAATCTTCATTGTCCTCAATCATTTGAGAAATTGATTGAAAATGCTATAACCATCGAAGGAGCCTTGGTCAAGAGAGGAGTCTTAAAGCTTGACAAAGATGGTCCAAATTTGTATGACAACAACAACAACAATGATAAATCATGATTCTGGACTAGAAATAAGAATTTTGTAAATGATGGGGTGGTAGATTCCAATAACATGAAAGAAAAGCCAACCATTCTCAATATATCAGGTATTCAACGCAACAACAACAATCTTGTAAATTCTAATAACCAAGGAAATAACAATTCCAATCAGGGAAACAATACCAACCAAGGAAATATGGCCAATAATCATGGTAATAATCTTGGCAACAATCAAAATTTAAATCCACCCAAATCACTATTTTTTTCAAATCGACAGAGTTTTACTCCCTTGGCAGTCTCTTGAATCAATTCTCAAAGATATTTTGAATCAAAACGCCATCAAATTTCCACCATAGAGAGATTATGATCCGCGAGTTAAACCACCATCGTGGAATGACTTGTATTTTTGCAATTACCATAGATGTAAAGGTCATAGGACAAATAATTGCCAAGGTTTGAATGATTTGTTCAAGGATTTGATCAAAAATCACACCATAAATGTTGAGGGACATAATGCCAACGAAGATCATCATGCATTCAAGGATCCTCTCCCCAATTATCAAAAAGGAAAATATTCAGGCGACAAGGGCAAAAATATAAATCATGTCTATGACACCACCATCAATCATATCTATTTTGATGACTAGCAAGCCAACATCATCAAAGTCAAAGGAAAGCAAGAGTATCAGGAAGTTAATGCAACAACAAGGGGACAGGCCAAAATTGTTGTAAAAGGAAGTTCATCCAAATCAACGGTCCCCCATCTAAGGCAGTATTATTTAGTCAATCAACTACATAAAACATCAGCTCAAATTTCTATCTTGGAGCTTCTTAAAATATCGCCAAAACACAAGAACATTCTGGAGAGGGCTCTCATGGACACAACTGTATCTCCTGATTTGGATATCGACAAATTTCAAGCCATGGTGGGAAACTTGTCCTCACACACATGCCTATCCTTTTCTAAAATGGATGATGCCTCCATGACTCATCCCCATAATTCATCACTTTATATAGAGGTCTTGGTTCATAAAACCTTAATTAGACGTGTCTTAATAGATGGGGGAGCCGATCTAAATATTTGTACTTTAAAATTGGTTCTTGCCTTAGGGTATTATGAAGAGTTTATTGATCCAAGGAGAATAATAACAATCAAAGCATATCATGATGAGGAACGATCTTCTAAGGGCCTCATCATGATACCTATCAGAGTGGGACCTATTGTAAAGAACACTTTTTGTCAGGTTTTGGATCGAGACTTATCTTATAACATACTTTTGGGTCACCCATGGATCCATGAGATACAAGCGTCTAAAATTTCCATATGACAGAAAAGAAATAACCATACCAGTGGACCATAACAACAATTAGATTTTTTCTAAACTTAGAGCAACACATGACACCTTTGTCTCGAATAACAAAGAGGCTCTAGCTATTTTTGTTTAAAAACACAGTGATCAAACAAGGGAATTGATAAAGAATTTTGGCACAAATCTGCAATTAAAGGATAATGGGGTGGGAGAGTATTCACTATGTCTCTCTAACCTACCTATCTCTCCAAGGTCACATGGTCAACCTACAATATCTTCACAACAAGCTACAGCGGCTTCCACATCAGGATCACAAACTTTAGTCCCCATCACCATGTTCGATGGGAAATTCATCAAAGCTAACACTCAAGAAACTGAAGAAGATAGAGCTATTCTCAATTGGCTTTATAAAGATGATTATGAATTTGTTCAACATGTTAAGTTACCTACTGATCAATATGGGAAGGGTTATACAATAATGCAACAAATGGGTTATGAAGGGAATGACCCCATAGGCAAGAAAAGAAGGAATTGTTGAACCTATCCAACCAAAAACTACACATCCAAAAGATAAAACTGGACTTGGATATGGTTTAG
This sequence comes from Sequoiadendron giganteum, assembly GCA_007115665.2. Taxonomy (NCBI): domain Eukaryota; kingdom Viridiplantae; phylum Streptophyta; class Pinopsida; order Cupressales; family Cupressaceae; genus Sequoiadendron; species Sequoiadendron giganteum. The sequence goes on from CM021108.1 coordinate 398,872,259, forward strand.
ATGCAAAATAAGTGGTCCAAAAAAAATCTAATGAAGAGATAGCTGAGACAATTCTAAGATTGCAAGAGAATTTTGACATGGATTCCAATGAGTATGAATGGGATACCATTTATAATGATGAATTCTGGAGAGACAAATAGGTGGATGTTATACAAAAATATACACCCATGCTCACACAAGGGGAGTTCAAGGCCTCCACTTGACTATGTACTTCAAAGCGACCATGACTCGAGTGATGATAATTTGTTTCAAAGTGAGACAAATATTCAACGGGAGGATACCATCATAGATCTTCCCCATAGCGGGAATGATAACTGTGGCATGACCTTAACAACCAGTGACTTTACCCAACCTGACGATCCATTACCCTTGGTCCATCCCGAGCTCATTGATTGGGAACAAATTGAACCAATTGATATCCCAACCTTCCCCGATGGCGAAACCATTGTAAAATTTCTTTGTTCATCCAACCCGAAAACAGGTTCTACCAGTGAATTGTAGGATCAAAATCTTAGTCAGGAGAGTGCCAAGTTTTTTAGCTACAAAATTAACAATATAAAAGATAGATCTAATGGTGAGAACCTAAAAAATGCAGTATTAGATCATGAAAAGAGAAAAATAAAGAGCGCATATGAAGGTGAAAACCTTTCAAAGGCACTCGAAGATGGGAAAATTGACACTCTCCCTGAGCACTATCAGGAAAGATCTTCTATTTTGGTAGAACCTATAGAAGCAATCAATATAGGCACTACGGAGCATCCAAAGATCCTACAACTTGCTGCATCATTGATAGAGGAAGAAGTCCCAAAATTCACAGAATTCTTGAAAGATAATTGTTGTACCCAAATCAAATTTTTTGCTTCATTAAGGCATTTTGCTTAAAATGGTCTAAACCTTGTAAAAATGATGTCAAAATCGGTTTTTGGGCAAATCAAGTATGGGCTTTTGGTCAGTGTGATGTTAGGAAGATACTAGCAAAATTTGAAAATTTTGAAAATTAGGGTTTTCGAACCCTATTTTTAGGTCAAAACCCTAAAAAATAGGATAATGTTGTACCCAAACCAATTTTTTTGCTTCATTAAGGCATTTTGCTTAAAATGGTCTAAACCTTATAAAAATGATGTCAAAACTCAGTTTTTGGGCAAAGCAAGTATGGGCTTTTGGTCAATGTGATGTTAGGAAGATACTAGCAAAATTTGAAAATTAGGGTTTTCAAACCCTATTTTTAGGTCAAAACCCTAAAAAATAGGAATTTGTCAGAATTGGCTGAAATTAATTTTGATTGGCTTATTTCACATCACGATCACAGTGGTGAAGTCAATTTTAGTTATAAGTCAGTTTAAGCCTGGTGGGTAGTTTTCACTTTTTTAGGAGAAAAGTTAGGACCTCTAAGGTCGTCAATGGCAATTGGCTAGTACCAGGTGTCAAAATCTAAGCCTGAAACTCAAAGCAGAACATTCTATGATGAAAGATGCTAAAAAAGATGCTTCTTGACAGAGGGGATTTCAGATTGGCAAAAAGTGCTAAAATATTCTAAGTCTGGAAACTTTTCACTATGTAACGTAGTAGACACTTGCACAATCAACGTGCAAATCAACATTATAGTGTTCATACATGTGAGAATGATGAAGTATAGTCATACACACACCTCAGCAATCGTAGTACTTTGACATGGTCAACCTCAGTAGCTAATTCAGTGTTTTCAGAGCACGAAATGATGGAAAATATGAAGTTAAGAGCAAATTTGTGCCCCTATAGCCCAAGGGCGCCCTTCCATTTGAAGGTCAAGATATAGTTGCTTTGGATTGCGAATACATTAATTCTCTTTTGTTTTCAATCAACTTTCTGACTAGCTATGGAGCAAGTTCATCTGAAATGCAGAACTCTGGCAAACGAAGGCGGAAGCAGAAGTTACGAGGAGTGTATACATCATGAAGACAGTCAAAGAATGCAGATCTATGCCTCTGTAGCTCAGGGGCACCATTATTTTTGAAGGCCAAGATCTGAGTGCATGTGCTCACTGTTGGTTTTAGTCTCTTCAAGATCAGTTTGGCTTTTCAACGAGCTATCAAGTAAAGGCATACATAGTGTAGAACTCCGATTATCAGTGTCAGACGTTGAGACTGTAGGCATGATACATGTCACAAGGAATTGGCATGTTGATGGTTTGAGCGCCCTTGTAGATTAGGGGTGCCCTTGAAAATGACTACCCAAATGAATGAAATTGCAGTTGAGGTCTTCTTGAGATATTTTCCAGCTTAGTCCAGCTTTGCAATGCAGCAGTTCACGAGATGATCTAACATTGTGAGTGACCGTGACAGAGGTTCTACCGAGCACGTAAAACAGAGGATGGAGAAACATAGCTACACACAGCTGCACATCTGTAGGCTAGGGGCGCCCAACCTTTAGGCCTGCCAGATGGGGTTATTTGCATTTGCAGTCTTCATGAGACTTGTGCGCAATTACTCTAGCTATCCAACGAGTCTAGTCGTCAACCTCTGAGATTTGGTGAACGCTCGTACATGCGAGGTCAGGGTGGTGATGCTGAAAAGTGAAAGTGACTAGAGACAGCCAGAAAATGGCTAAGTATGGAAAGTACACATCTCCTTGAAAAAGGCGCCCTTCTCTTTGAGGCCTTAGAAGCAGTTTTCTCGCTTCGTCACCTCTAGAGACATCTCTTGTAAGTTGATCCAACTATGCAGAGAGATAGATGGTGCGTGAATCAGAGCACTCTAGCTCCCGGTATCAGGGGTCAAAGTATGGTGTTCAGATGAAAGTCGCCCTTTTGTAAAAATGGTATTTGCGCCTTCACAGGCCAGGGGCGCCCATCTTTTTGGGGTTCTTGATTTAGTGTTCAGATACCTTACATATAGCCATTGGATGCAGAGTACTTCCAGTCACACAATGAATCTACCATCCAGTCGGTAGGGTTCATCATTCACCGTCAACGACAGTTTGAAGCATTAAATGGCAATACGTAGAAATGGCTAAGTTTGGAACCAGTGCATCAATTTAATCAAAGGCGTCTTATTTTCTAAAGGTGTCAGATGTCGGTTTTAGCAGTTGTAACTCCCAACAGACATTTCATCCTTGTCATGCAGGCTTCGCAGTGGGTATCTCAGATCAATCGTAGGTTCGTTTAGTCACCCGAAAATCAGAGCTGAACATGGCTAGATGTAACTTTGCAGTCATCTATAAAGTAGGAGCTACTCAAAAATATAATAACTCTTGCAAATGGACGCCTAGAAGGTTGAATTTGGACTTTCTGGAATCAGTGAAGTTTGTCAAGCACATCCAGATGCTATTTTTAGCTAAATGATTAAAATAATATTTTTGCATGCAAAGCATTAAATGGTGATTTTCTTCAAGACTTAAATATTGGCGCCTCTTTTAATAATTTGCATGTTTCGAATTAAATACTATTTTTAATCTGAGACTTAGAGACAGTGGCAGTTCAGCTAGTGAAGGGCCAATCGAATTCTTTCTTCACAGTCAGGGTTTCAGATCTTGCAGTCTTGCTTTTGTGGTACGATTTTTCTCTAGTTATGCAAGCATGGCGTTCATCATTTCATTCATCCAGCGTGAGCAGAGGTGAATTCTTTCCAGAGTTGGGCAAATTTCTTCAGCAGTCAAGTTTCAAAGGTATCAAAAATATTCTTTTGCAGATACAGGTCAAGATTCATCAGCAAACTTCATACAGACATAGATGAATTTCTACAAAAGCAGAGAAAACAAACAAACAAAAACTTCTATCTTATGTCTAGTTTCTTCTATTTCTCGTCTTAGGTATTCTTCACATGTCAAGGAAATGAAAAGATTTTCATAAACAAAGTGTTTGGGTTCGTGTATTTCGGCATCAACAACATTACCCATGTCTTAGATTATTTCGTGAAAATTGCTCCGCAGCCTCTATTCTAGAGCTCTGTGTTTTTTTTTGAGATTTTCTTTTGCATGAGGGCCTAAAACACATTTTTACCAAAATCTATTGATCTGGGTTGTGTTAGGATTCAATTCTGCACAAAACCCATGTTCCAGATTTTCTCGGGGAAAAATTGGCCTCACAGCCCCTCAGATCTCAACTGAAAACCTTTTGCATGCAAGCCTAAATCACATTTTTTCTAATTTTTGACGTTGTGGGTCATCTTAGAATTTGATTCTACACAAAACCCACGTCTCAGAATTTTTTGTGAAAATTGCCCTTTGACGGGGTATTTTCAGCCTTCTCTGGAGTGATTTTTGGCTTTCCAGAGAAAGTTGTTAGAACATAGCCATGTTCACAGTCAACAGGCAATTTTTTCAAGATGCAATTCACGTAGACTAGATTCAAGACCAAGTCAGTCTTAATTCATGATTTCATCAGAAAAGTTGACACCGATTTGTATCAAGCACATCTCAAAGGTTGACAGGCGTAGTCACTCAAGTTGGCATGGTTTCATGCCTCGTATAGCTGATTGTCTTCCTGGGCCAGTTTAGAGGGTAGATACCGTTGGGTTTCTGCGTATGTAGCAAGTTCATTTGCATTTCTCACAACCAAAGTGTTCGCAGTCAAAATTTGAGGTTTCATCATGCAACACTCTTCCATAGAGAAAAGCATCAAAAATGTGAGAAGCGTCAAGTTGCAGAAGAAACAGTGGCCATCGCTTCAGTTACAAAGCCGCCAAGGTTATCAGTCAGTGAAGTGCCAGTTTAAGTATGCAGAGATTTCCAAGTTTTCTTGAGTTATTGACAAGTAGTGAATTGATAGTTGAGACATGTGATGACTGTTAGATAGTGATGCAGTCAACAACCTCGTGGAGGGGTTAATTGCTCGAGATCAAGGCCAGTGAACTTCAGTTCAGGGCATCCCATATTTTCCAAGGTAGACATTAAACACAATAATTAACTAGATGCTTCTTTCCGAGTTAACTCGCTTTCATGCATCTCATGCATGTCTATCTTGGAATTATCTACATTCACCTAGAGTTTCTTTTTTAGGATTTGCGTTAACTAATGGTAGTATTCCAGTTAACTTTCTTTCAATAAGGATGTGCATGCTTGAACATTGTTTATTTAGATTAGATATTTCAGTTAACTGATGGTAGTTTGTCAGTTAACTGTATAGTTTCCTTTATTAGGGTTTAGGAATAAAGATCTCGCATGTTATGAGACTCTAAGTTGACTCAAGGTGATTTTAGGGTTGCCTACACCTTTGATGTCTATAAATAAGATCTTTTAGCTCATTTGTAATTAGATTTTCCTTGTGATAGAGAATTGTTGCGCTATCGGCAACATGCCTATTCTCAAGATTGGTTCACCCTTGTAAATTAGAACTTTTGCACGAGAGATTAATACATGTTGTGCCCACCTTGCTTGTAATATTGTCTTTTTGTATTTGTTCATGAGAATTTGTTTTGATAATGAATTGTTATGCCACTCGGGTTCCATGCAATTATTATGGTGAATGCTTGCCTTAGTTAGATATAGTGGCTAGTTTGATCATAGATTGTACGTGTGTCTCACCTATGCAATTTGCTGTCCTAGTTGGCTATATTTTGTGTTCTGTTATCAATAAGCCTATTCGAATTGAGCAAATAGTTGTGGCCACCTTGCCTTCATGTTGAGAATTTGTACTTAAAGCTTATCATATGATGTGTGTGATAATAAGCTTATTCAACCAAGCAAATAGTTGTGCCCACCTTGCCTTCATGTTACAAATTTGTACCCAACTTATCATATAAAACCATTCCTGCTCCATTTCCTCATGCTCTATTTTCTTGAGGAAACTGGATAGATTTAAAGAAGTTAGCTTAGTTGTAGTTAAATGATCTGCGAAACCAGAAAATCCTTAGCTACAATGTTCTAGGTTTTCTTAACCTTGTGCCTCTACCAGCTGAGAACAAAAAGATAGGATTTAGTTTACTTTTCTTTTCCATGCATTCCAGCACAACGAGGGAGCTTCCCCTCCTAATTTGAAGAGCACTCATTACACAGTGTGCATAGTTGTTCGTACAAACTTACACTCCAGAGGTGTTAGTTCTTACGCCAACAATAATCAAATCAATTTTGCATGGTCATACACAGATATGCCTGGATTGGATCCAAATCTTATCATGCACCATTTGTTCATCATGCTAGGGGAAAAACTTGTGAAATAAAAGCTTAGAAAGATGCACCCACATGTTGCATTACTAGTCAAAGAGGAATTAAAGAAGTTGTTGGATGTAGGATTCATTTAGTCTATAGACTATGCGGAATGGATCTCCAACATTGTACCTTTGTCAAAGCCAGGTGGATGAATCAAAATCTATACAAATTTTAGGGATCTAAATAAATCATGTCCAAAATATGATTTCCCTCTACCGAACATTGATACGATTGTGGATTTGACAGCTAGGCATGCTATGTATTTGTTGATGGATGGATTTTTTGGGTATAATCAGATAAAAATCGCACCTAAAGATCAAGATAAGACTGCATTCACATGTCCCTGGGGTACATATTGTTGGAATCACTTTGATTGCAAAATCCAACAAAAACTTCCAATGATAGCTATATAATAAGATGTATCATCGAGCACTTGTGAGAAATTTCATTTTTTAAAAATTTTAGCCCCGACGTTCGTCAAAATTTCAATGAACCTTAGTTTTTTGTCTACGTTTCGACGAAGATCTTTCGCCAAAATTTCAAGGGACTTGCAAAGTTAAATTGTGGCACGGACATAAATAAAAATGAGCTCGACTATTTATTGTGACAATGTTTTGCTCGACGATTTTCTTGGGTCGAAAATCCGAAAAAACTCAAGAAGATATCGCCAGGTTGAGGGTAGTCATTGTCTTTTTCCAGAATTCATTTGTGAAGTCAGATTTGTACTTCTAGGTTTGAAAATCATATTTTAAAGCAACATCTCATCAGATTTCATTTTTAGTCTTGTGCATTTCCATATTTTAGACCTGACTTCACAAATTCTTTATAAGGGAATTGTTTATAACTGATGGAAAATTCTTGATGGATTTGGACAAAGATTATATTTGAAAGGTTTCAATTTTAACCCTAATGATCAATTTTCAATAGATTTGGGAGCCATAACTAGATAATATCAAAGGTGTTGGTTATTTTTTACTGTAACCAAGTTTATGTTCTAGATACATGTAGCATATAAAATTTCAGATAATACTGCCTTACAATACCATCAATCTATATTCTAACCCAATACTACTTATCAAATCCTTATATGAACATATTCACCTATAATTTATAACCTCACTCAAGAATTTTAATTAATTCCTTGAATTAATGCCAAAATGAGAATTACACACACGATAACAGTGAGATAAACAGAATAACCCTTGATCATTTTATTCAAGATAATAATATATTCATACAATGGAGAGACATGAGCTTGAAATGAGTAATTTTCATTCAAATGCTAGTACTGTCTTGAAAATTAAGTACCCATGAAATTAAAACCTGCAATAGAATGACACCAAACCTAAGAATAGTATCTTCACTATAATATTAGGCTTTTTACAAATTCGCTCTGCAACTTCACTTAGACTCAACCTAAAGATATCTAACTTGCTAACCCATATTTCTGGTCTTGAAATCCTTCTTATAGGGAAAATGAAGGAGCAACAAGCATCAAACCAGAAATACTCCTGTCACTGGTCACTTGGACCACCTTATGACATTTCAAAAATTGGTTACAACAGCCAAGTCTCTGGAGAATCTTCTTGTTCATCCCGTCCATTGGAGAATAACTGTTGCATTTTCCAAACTTTGAAAACTTGCACCAAAACTGCCACTAAGACATAGCCAAAATTTGTTATAACCATAACCGCTGAGCTGCTAATTGTCGGTTGTGGACTCTGTCCTATTCTTCTTCAGTTAAGTACTTGTCTACCCATCCTTGATATTCCTCATTCGTTGGCCAATTAAAATTTACCACCTCATTTACCTTGGCACTGTAAGGTGTATACTTTATTGCTACTTGATTCGCCTCTGTTTCAAAAGATTCCAAAAATGTACCAGTGTTAATGATTTTATCCATACTACTCACCAACATGTCATAATCTGAGTCATCACAAATCAATTTGATTTGTGAATTGATGATTTCATCTACCCTATCCTGCCATTGCTGTAGTGATCTGATATTTCCTTGGGCATCTACAATATCTGGTAAAGATGTGTCACTCCAGTCATCAAAACTCTTTACCAACTCTTTAATCCTCCTACTCAAATCATCATGTAAGGCCTAGAAACCTTGCAGTGACTTCACAAAGTCTTGAGTAGGCCTTAATTGTCGAGGCCTATTAGCTGCATCAAATCTAGAGGTTTTATACATAACATCTAAATCATAGGCCCTAGGGATCCATTTCTCAATTAAAGGCAAAACTAATTCCTAATCCCTGGTTATATTTTTAATTGAATCCAAAAATAAAGAATATAAAGAATAGACAGATGGCAATCTACCATCAACTCTCTCATTCAGGTACCTAAAAATTGTATCTACAACCTCATTTTGATTAACAACTACTACCTCCTCACTTGCTTTTAGAGCTGCCTGTAGCTCTGTAATCTTATTAAGCATTTGCTTTTTGGTTGGATCTATAGAGTACTTAGCCTTCTCTTCAACTGGCTCTAATGAAGGACTGGGAGTAGGAGTCTGGATGGGAGATCCCGGAGTGGAAACAATTGGAGAAGCTGGGGGTACTAACCTTGATGTTGAAGGTAAGGCCAAGGTACCTGGAGCACTAGAAGACTCCCCCACATGCCTGTACTTCAACCTGTCTACTTCAGTCTGCAGCTCAACATTTATTTTCTGCATTCTACTATATTCCCCAATAATGATATTGTACTTCTCCATCAGACTTTTCTTCTCAACTTCTTCTCTTTCAGCTGTCTTTTGGGCCAATTTGGCCACATTCACAGTCAAGTTTGTAGCTTCTATGATTGAGGTTTCAGAAGCTCTTTTGATAATCAACCCTCCCCTTAATTTTGAGCTAATATCAATAATGATTGGCTTTTTGCCCTGAGGTTCCAATACCCAAATAGCTAGGGTCTCATACTCTTCACTGAAGGCAGAATCTTGGAGTGCTGCCTTGACCTCTTCCCCGGTGTTCTGCATTGGATGTTTGGACTTTAGGATAGCATTGAATTCTACAACATCTTCTATGTCCCATTCAGGCTGAATCAGAACACCAGCCTGGGTTACCAACTTTCTTCCTTCCTCAAGAGTGATGCTTTTGAACTCATTCATGAGTTTAGCCTTCACCTCATCATCATTTTTTCAATCAGATTGATTAGGCCTTGACTCTCTTCTCTCCTTGCATTTGGTCTAGTATTCCTCCAACTTCATCCTCCATACTAGTTGCAAGAATATAGGAGTCTTCACAAATGCATCATCATCCAAGAATGCCTTGCATGCTTCCATTCTGGCATCTTGTACACACATGCCTTTTACATCCATATCAGATAATACCAATTTAGTTGATCTAGGAGGGGATGAAATACCAACCTGCATATCTTGATCAGTAATAATTATTTCCTCCATCAGAACATCATGTGTTTCTTCAAGTCTTTGCCTCTTTGGGCTTGGCTCTGATGGTGACAGTTCAAGATCAGCCTGAGGTGGACAATCCAAATCAATTATCTTTACACCTCTAGGTGCTCTGATCTTCGGTCTTGAGTGAGCTAAGGATTTCATCACCTGATTCCCCTTCTTATCCTCATCCTCCTCACTGCTACTGTCATTCATTTTCCTCTTGTAAAGAGGCCAGCTCATAGTAGGCTGATAAGTTGGCCTTGTTTCTTCAGGCCTCACCTCTGGTCTCTGAATACCGAAATCCAAATCCAAATTGACCTTCTTGGTCATCAGAGTGTTCATGATTTCTCTAAAATTATCCATCAAGAAATCAACCTTCTTGTGGAATGGAGTAAACTACATCATGGATCATATTTGGGATCTATTTTATGTACTGTAGCCAGCAATTTTCCATAGGCAATCCACTTCTCCTTATTCAACTCCTGTTTATTCAAGTCAAATTCATTCCTGATTAAGTCTTTAGGAAAATTAAATTCATGGGAAAAATTGCCACCCTTAATCCGTTGCCTGAATAAGGCAAAGAAACCCTCTGGAGCATGTTGTTGTTGATGTTATAGCAGCTATAGGATGTACTTCCTTTGCATGAATTCCAAGAAGATAGCATAAATTAAATGAGTAGCCATTCGGTTATTTAATTTATGACAGACAATAATTAATAAATGAAGAGGGCTGACCCTATATGGTTTGCATGCTTTGGTTATTACTTGGGATGACCTTATTGTGTTTATCATTTATTATGTTTCTTTTATGTGGGCCAACCTATCTTGAAGAGGCGCCTCACTTATATAAATACAAGGTCTTATTTGTCATTGTATCATCCATTCTATTCAAGCAAGTTCACAATTAAAGAGTAGAGTAGAATTCGTATCTTCATAGCAACAAATCTGATTTCAAGGAAGAACACATTCATTTGTAATTTGTGCATCTAGGAGAAGTGCGACTTCATTGTATTTATTATTGGCCATTGTTGGGCCTGAGTTGTAAGCAGATTTCTGCTCTTGTGCTACAATATATAAGAGATTCATTTGTTGGGTTTTTCTCCCTCAAGAGGAGGGTTTTCCCAGGGTATCCTATTGTGTTCATTGTCTTATGTGTTGCAATATATCTAAGTACTTTCATTGTTTAATCTGATCTAAGAAACACTAACATGGTATCAGAGCCAGGTTTGAAAAAGATCATGATCAGATTTCATTTGCAACACTCACTTTATTCTTTTTCAGTCTATCTTCTAAATTTCTCAAGATGGTGAACAGTCTAAAAATCGAGGATAGACTTGAAGGAATTTCGAGCTACACATCATGGAGGTTCAGGATCATGCTCACATTGGAAGAAAATGATTTGGCTGAGTTTGTGAAAACAAAAGTTCCCGAACCTGAGGAGGAAGAAGAAAAGTTGCAATGGAGGAAGAAAGATACTAGGGCAAAGAAAGTGTTGGATGATTCCATCAAGGAAGAAAGATACTACGGCAAGAGAGATGTTTACAACCTTGGAAGAGATGTATGAAATCAACAACACTAGTCGAGCTCTTGCACTGAAGCAACAACTTCATCATGTGAAAATGGTGAAAGGAGAATCTATTATTACATACTTCACGAGGATTTCAGAGATAAGAGATCAGCTCTCCACAATTGGTCACATTATTGATGATAAAGACCTAACTATGCTTGCTCTCAATGGTCTTCCGCTTTCATGGGAGGCGTTCATTCAAGGAATCAGTGCAAGATCTAAACTTCCCAAGTTTGATTGATTAAGAATTGACTGTATCCAAGAGGAGTCAAGATTAATGGCTAGGGGCATTGGTCAAAGTTCAAAGAATGAAGAATTACAAGTTCTTGCCTCTCATTCGGCAAAGAAAGGAAAAGGGTTTAAGAAAGGGTTCTTCAAGAGGAATCAAGAAAATGGAAATGATGGTGCTCCTGCCTTCAAAAGAAAATGAGACATGTCCAAGATTCAATGTTTTTGTTGTGATAAGTATGGTCACTTTGCTAAGGATTGTCCTCAAAGACCTCAGAAAAAAGTTGCCACTGCAAATGTTGAAGAAATTGCTCCACAAAAGGACTCCAGTGATTATCTATTCTATTCAGCCTTGCCAAGCAATGTATCTACCGATGCCAACACTTGGCTGATTAATAGTGGTGCTTCTCGGCACATCACTGGTTTCAGGGGTCACCTTTCAAACTTAGTGGAGAGCAACTCTAGTGATCAAGTCGTTATTGGAGACGATGCTAGATATTCTATGAAAGGAATTGGAAACTCCACTCTTCACTTGGATTTCAGGATTTCATTGGAGTTGAATGATGTTCTGTTCATTCCGGGGATAAAGAGGAACCTTGTCTCAATTTCGGCATTAGAAGACAAGGGTTATCAAGTTTCCTTTTCTAAAGGCAAAGTTCTTATATGGGCAAAGAACTCCAGTTTCAAAACTGCTCAAGTGATTGGAGTTAGACATGAATGTCTCTACAGGCTATGCACTCGTCCCCTTCAAGCATTTGTGCATAACAGTTCTAGCATGTGCAATCTTTGGCATCGAAGATTGGCTCACATTCACTTTCGAGCATTACCTATCATGGAGAATATGGTCACCGGTCTTCCAAAATTCAATCAAGAACATGAAGAAACATGCAAGGGATGCGCCCTAGGCAAGAACACAAAAGGTATGTTTCATTCTAGTGAAAGTAGATCTAAATTTATTCTTGATCTCATTCATTCTGATTTGTGTGGTCCAATGTCTACTGCATCTTCTAGTGGTTTCTTGTATTATATTATTTTTATTGATGATTACTCTAGAAAGACTTGGATTTATTTCTTGAGATCTAAAGAATCTGAAGAAGTATTAGAAAGATTCAGAGAATTCAAGGTGCAGGTTGAAAACCTGTCTGGGAAAAGGATCAAAGCTTTGAGATTCGATAATGGTGGAGAATACACCTCTAGCACACTTCGAGATTTTTGTATTGAAGTAGGGATTAAGAGGGAGTTCAGTGTTCCCTATAATCCACAACAAAACGGTATTGCTGAAAGGAAGAATAGGTCTATTGTGGAAGCTGTAAAAGCTATGATCCATGATCAAGATCTGCAAATCTCTCTTTGGGCTGAGGCATCAAGGATAACCATCTATGTTCAGAATAGGCGTCCCCACAAGATCTTGGAGAATAAAACTCCTGAAGAAGCATTCTCAGGGGTGAAACCTGAAGTTAGTCATTTGAGGATCTTTGGTTGTCCAGTCTATATTCATATTCCAAAGGAAAAGAGAACAAAGCTAGAACCTTCTAGGAAGAAAGGAATTCTTGTAGGCTATAGTGAGACATCAAAAGCTTACAGGATATACATACCAGGACAAAAATCTATTGAGATTAGTAGAGATGTCACATTTGAGGAAGATGTTGCTTTCAGAAGGTCCAAGGGCACTCCTATGGAGATTGATGAAGAAGAACCTCCTCAAGATATGGAAGTTGACCATATTCCAGAGAACCTAAAGGAGGCTCCAAAACCTAAAGAAGATGTTGATCCAGTTGAACCCTTGGATCCTATTGATGGACCTCTAGATATTGTGATTGGAAAGAAAAGACCTCTTTGGGCTCGTAGGATAATGCAGGAGGCAGAAAGTTTTGCAGCTCCAAGAGGAGCTTTCAGAGAAAGCAAGAGACCTCACAAGTTCTCTAGTTATGTCACCTTGATGAGTCAGATTATTGAGTCAGAGCCTTCAAGTGTCAAAGAAGCTTCTAGTCAACAAGTATGGAAATATGCCATGTCTAAGGAATACCAGTCCATACTTAAGAACGATGTTTGGGATATAGTTCCTAGACCCAAAGGCAAATTTGTGGTGTCTTCTAAGTGGCTCTTCAAGATCAAGCATGCAGCTGATGGGAGCATTGAGAAGCATAAGGCAAGATTTGTGGCTAGAAGGTTCTCACAGAAAGAGGGAGTTGACTATGAAGAAACTTTTGCTCCTATGGCTCGATATACGTCTATCAGAACCATCATTGCTATTGCCGCATCTAGAGGATGGAAGATTCACCAAATGGATGTAAAGACAACTTTTCTAAATGGTGTAATAGAAGAAGAGGTTTACATTGAGCAACCTGAAGGGTTTGAGGTACATGGGAAGGAATCTCATGTTTGTAAGCTGAAGAAGGCCTTGTATGGTCTTAAGCAAGCCCCTTGTGCTTGGTACGAAAGGATTGATCAGTATCTATCAAGCCTGGGTTTCTCAAAGAATGATGTAGATTCTAACCTCTACTTCAAGGTAGTAAAGGGTGAAGCTTTGATTCTGGTTTTATATGTTGATGATCTGATTATCACTGGTGAAGAACATCTAATTCTAAAATGCAAGAAGGAATTAGCCTTAGAGTTTGAGATGAAGAATCTAGGTCTCATGCATTACTTTCTTGGCTTAGAAGTTTGGCAAAAGCCAGATGAGATGATTCTAAGTCAAGGCAAGTATACCATTGAAATTCTCAAAAGGTTTGGTATGATTGACTGCAAACCTATGTCTACACCCATGGAGACTAATCTAGATAAGTTGAAAGAGGCTGCAGGTAGTTCAGTACCAATGGACTCTACGATGTATAGACAGTTGATTGGTTCATTGATGTATCCAGTTAACACTAGACCTGACATCTGCTAGGCAGTGAGTGCTCTTAGCCAGTTTATGTGTGAACCAAGGCAAATACATCTTGTAGCAGCTAAACATATCTTGAGATATTTATGTGGCACAATTGGATATGGGTTGAGATATTCTTCAGGTGTGGATTTAGAGCTGCATGGTTTTACTGATTCTGATTGGGCAGGATGTGTCTCAGATCGAAAGAGTACCTCTGGTTGTTGCTTCAGTTTGGGGACTGCTATGATTTCTTGGTGTAGCAGGAAACAGTCTTCAGTGGCCTTGAGTACAACCGAGGCAGAGTACAAGCAGCTTGTGTGGTAGCTCGTGAGGTAGTGTGGCTTCGTAAGCTCCTTGCAGGATTGTTTGGACAATCAATGGAGCCTACCATTATACACTGTGATAATCAGAGTTGTGTAAAGCTTTCTATCAATCCCGTGTTTCATGACATAACAAAGCATGTTGAGATCAAGTACCACTATATTAGAGATATGGTACAAAGGAAAGCTATACAGTTGAGGTATATCAGCACTGAAGAGCAAATGGTAGACATTCTCACCAAGCCTCTCTCTAGGATTAAGTTTGTGTACTTTCGAGACAAGCTTGGTATGGTGGAGAATGCAACCTTAACTGAGAAAGAGTCTCAGTAATAGTGATCCTTAATTGATAATGCAATTCTCTATTGAGAGAGAGTTGAGGTGCAAGCCCTTGATAATGCATTTCTCTATTGAGAGAGATTTGAGGTGAAAGCCCTTGTTTCCACCCTCTGGGAGAGCCATGGTGGATGTCATGTGTGTGACTCCATGACAACATCACGTGAGGGAATCTGTGATGACTTTTATGCATTTCTCTTTGAGAATTGAGGTGTAAGCCCTCATTTCCACCCTCTGGGAGAGCCATGGTGGATGTCATGTGTGTGACTCCATGACAGCATCACGTGAGGGAATCCGTGATGATTTATTTGTACTTGTGTATCACCCTCTGGGAGAGCCATGGTGAAAGTCACATTGAGGTGACAACATCACATTAAGTGATGAGCACTTGTTTATACCATCTATGGAGGTAGCCATAATGGTTGATATCACATTGAGGTGATATTCTATTTTGTTTTCATTCTGATATGATGTGTCTTGTGCAGGTGGAAGTTCATCCCTAGCTGAGAGGGAGTGTTGATGTTATAGCAGCTACAGGCTGTACTTCCTTTGCACGAATTCCAAGAAGATAGCATAAATTAAATGAGTAGCCATTCAGCTATTTAATTTATGACAAACAATAATTAATAAATGAAGAGGGCCGACCCTATATGGTTCACATGCTTTGGTTATTACTTGGGCCGACCTTATTGTGTTTATCATTTATTATGTTTCTTTTATGTGGGCTGACCTATCTTGAAGAGGTGCCTCACTTGTATAAATACAAGGTCTTATTTGTCATTGTATCATCCATTCTATTCAAGCAAGTTCACAATTAAAGAGCAGAGCAGAATTCGCATCTTCATAGCAGCATATCCAATTTCAAGGAAGAACACATTCATTTGTATTTTGTGCATCTACGAGAAGTGCGACTTCATTGTATTTATTATTGGCCATTGTTGGGCCTAAGTTGTAAGCAGATTTCTGCTCTTGTGCTACAATATATAAGAGATTCATTTGCTGGGTTTTTCTCCCTCAAGAGGAGGGTTTTCCCAAGGTATCTTATTGTGTTCATTGTCTTATGTGTTGCAATATTTCTAAGTACTTTCATTGTTTAATCTGATCTAAGAAACACTAACAGTTGCCGCCTGGGACCACTCCTCAAGTGAAATTCATCAAAGTACCTCCCGAAATGAACCCATCCACCCTTGGAAAAAACAAAATCCGATACAACGGTGTAATCAAGGAAGAGAGTCCCTTTTCCCTTCCCTATCAAGTTGTCGTCATGGATACAACCTATTTGCCACATGAATTTGGCAAACCCCATTCTGGATGGCACATTGAAAGGGAGAATATGTGGGGCTCCCTGGAAACCATATACTCTTAAGACAGTGCTGACAAGGTACAAAATGATGTCACCCTAGTTGTGACAAACCTTTAAATCTGGCTTCCTCTCCTTAGGCCTAAGAAAGTCATGAAGATCCTCAGGAACCCTGAGCACATTAACAATTAGCCAAGCCCTAAGCCTGGAAGCAAAGCAATTATCAAATTGCACATAACTAGCACTTCCCCTATTGTATGACATGTCTGCAATCCAGGCCTACACTGGTAACCTTTCCCCATTTATGTCATGCCTCAACTCCATCCTTTCTGAAAAGAAGTTGGCATTCTTATACAAAAACATATACATAAGAAATGAATACCAAAAGAAAGGATTGCTAGTATCTCCAACTTGCAATTTCAGCAATCCATCATGCATCTTTTCTACTAGAAAAGATGCAAAATCATAGATTACAAAGAAATTTGGGTGTTGTATCTGGGCCCCCATGAACATATATGCAATGAGCATAATAGTGTTTGGGCTAAAACCCATAATCTGGCAGAGTGAGTAGAAAGTAGCCAAAAATGGTTGGCAAAGTAGCTTAGCCTGAAAGGTTCCTTGTCGTTGGGACTGATGTAAAATGTAGAACTGCCTTCCTTTGCCAGATGAGGAGGAAGCAACTTCAACCTAAACAACGGCTTTGATTTTTTATATACTTGCTTCATTTACTCGAGATCAATTCTAACCAAGAATGGACTTGGTTCACTTAAATCAAACACCTGTTGGATTTCTTCTTTGATTATACTCAACAAGACTCCTCCATCATTATCCCTAATCACCCTAGTGACAGGGTCATACCGTGCTACCACAACCCTGAGTAGGACCACATCGGGGAATACATTCGACACTACCAACCTCCCCATGTCATATCTCCAGGCATTAGAGAAAGGGTGAGGCAAATTGCGCTATCCATACCAGAGCTTGAACATGTCTAAACCTATCATAGGAACCCTAGCATTTGCAATGTTATAGTTTTTACGTACTAGTCCCTCACCTAGGGTTCTTCCATTCATCAAAACCACACCCCTCCTTTAATCATTTGTAGACAGTGGTAATTGGTCGAGGAAATCATCATACAAATTCCTCTATAGATAATCAACATGGCCGGAGTGTTGCTTCGGTGGTGCCATCTCAAATAAAATAGGGTTTCTTTAAAATTCAAACCTTGAACAAACTAGGGCTACTTAAACAACGAAATTACAGTAAAACTTTGCAATCTCGCACAATTCAATCAGACCAATAACCCTACTTTAGTAATCAACAAACCCTTTGACCAGCTTATCACAATTCTTCAGAAAACCACAACCAAAGCAATAAAATAGTTCAAAGAACAACTCACGGGATATGCTTCACAGAAGACCAAATTCTCACTGTGATTGCTCAAAAATTTGTCGTTGGCTCTATAATTGACTTGTAAGGATGCTTGAATGCTATGTGATGAAATAAGATGAAAGAAATATGCTTTATGTCACTCGAATTGGGCCATTAAATCTCTCATACATGCCGCGGCAATGACTCCAATCGTATTTGATGCGAATTTAAATTCCAATCGTCGATCTTTTACTTTCATCAGATCATCAAATGACTACCTTCAAAAGGCTGATATAATTGCCATCTCAGCACCGAGGGCCCACCATAGTATGCAGTGTCGAAGGAAGTACACGTGGCGCTTGCCCGTGATTTCATAATCCATAAACATCTTGCATCTTTCGATCACGCGATGGAAGGCAACCGTTGATCTCCACCACTAACAATTGTGTTCATCTATATCATTTCTCAGCATTGGACATAACTATCGAGCAACTTTTTCACCTCGATTATAACACATCCGTCGATTCTGAGCACATGCATCCTTCAGCCTCTTTAGTAACCTGCCAGATAGTGTATTAAAACCTTGACACGTATACTAAAGCATTTTTATTACTCATTCGACACCGCCAGCTAAGAAACGTGGCGCCCACCCATGATATCACTATCAGTTGAAACTCTGTGGTGGGGGCATCACGGGATCATGGGGAACGGCTAAGATCAACCGATGGTTGATCAACGGTCAATTAAACATTCCCTGCAAAATAAAACATTTATTAATACGAAGGAAGGGGACACCGCCTAGGCCAATGACAAACGATGGCTTAAGGTTGTTTTGAAACATGGGGCACGGGTTGACCAAAACTTAGGAGATAATAAAATCTAGGCAAAACATTTGACTCAGTTATAAAAAGGGGCCCAACCTAGATGATGTAATGAGGCATAAGTCATTTTAAAACCCACTCCAAAAAGGTAACGACCAAATAGATTTTACCCAAGGTTTTACAATAGGACATTAGGATTTTTCTTGAAAGCCAAAGTAAAACCTAACCTTAACATCCTCCTAAACAATGTAGTAGACCAGGACAATGGCGAACGCAAAATGGGATTCAAAGAGAAAAATTTGAAGCTCCATCAAAAGGCATAGGGATAGCTACAGAGTCAAATAGTTGTCAAGATTCAGGCCTCAAGGGTTGAACAAAGAATTGGGAATGTTTGATAGTGGATAGTTAGAGCCATTTAGCTATGATATTTTTGAAGACTACTTCATAAAGATGTATTTTTCCCTTTGCCAAGTTTTAGAAATAGATTTTAGACCTTAGAGGCCAGTGTCTTATATAAGCAGTTATGGTATATCTGTTACCTTAAGTTCTTGAATTCATCTTGACTCTATACAAATGTATCTATTTTTTATTTGAACAAGAAAGAAAGAAAGAAAGCAACCAATTTGTAAATATTGTGAGATATTTAGAGCAACAAACTAAAAAATAAAAAAATGAAGGTCAAGGCCTCTCTATTTTTCTCAGTTCATTTGAACTTTTTAGATGCTGTCAAACATCTAGCAAGCTATAACTATCATGCGGATTATATGATTTCTATTTGTTTTGTACTTTGGAACAGTTTAGAAGATGAAATTGTCTCCTCATGTAGAAGTATAAGCTGCCATACTCCCTCAGAAGTTGGTACAGGAATCAAAAGATGAACCTGTCAAATTGGAAACCAAAAAATTTGTGGTAAGAAGAATTGATTTTTACATGAATGGCATGTTGTAATAGCTTTATTAAGTAATTGTCATGCCCATAATTTTTCGCCAGAAAAACCCTACAACTTTTTTTTTTCTTTCTTAAAGGTGTTACAAAACACTCACTTAAGGTCTTATCACATATTACTATGTTCACATTTATTTCTCCATGCTAGCCTAAGATCAGTTGTTGATATCAATTGTAACTTCTGATTTAATTGTCAATGCCATTAATTAAGATTATGACATTGTTTTATTTTTTTATTTTTAATGTTAATATCATCCCCGTTATTGATAATGCTTAATAGATACATTTATATAATTAATTATCACAACAACATTAATCTTAATAGTCCATTCAAAACTCATGAATGGTTGCTTATTGACCTTAACACCTTCATACATTTGTCTTAATACTACTCTTCATACTACTACTAAAATGATTGTTGATTCTAACACCCTTCAATCCTAAAGATATATTAAATTATTAATATATTTTATTTATTTTCCTTGATTATAATTTATTTGTTTATACTCTTCTATAAGCATATATACCCTAATCACTTAAAAAAAAATTAAAATTTATAACAATAATAATTATCACTTCCAACCTAATATATTTCCTGTATGTTCTATTTTATAAAAAAAACTTAAAAAAACTAAAAGAAATTCCTTTCTTTAGAATTCCTAATCTTTATTATTTACTTTACATATACTTTTACTCTAATTTAATGTGTTGTCTTTTCTTTTAAAAAAAGAACAAGAGCATATATTCTGCCTTCCTTTATTTAAGAGAATTTTGAACGTGGGGAATAAGTAGGAATTAGGTATAATCATAAGGAATTTTTTTTTTTTTTTTTTTTAAAACTTATTACCATGGCCTTAAATCATTCCTTATCCAAAGGAAACGCCAGAATAAATGGAACAGCGCAATCTGCCATCTTAATGACTAATAGCTGATTCTATTACTATTTATTATTATTATTACACTATAATTAATACTTTTTATAATTATTGTACTATAATTAATACTCCTTTAACATTATATAAATCTTATGGTTGATTCTATTATCATTTATTATCAATATATATTTTTTCTATAATTAAGATGTGATTAGATTGACATCTTTTATTCGTCGTATATAAATTTAACCATAAGATTGTATTACTGTTGATATTAGTATCTCTAACTATCTGCTAAAATCGTTCAACTTGAAGATAATTATATTATTTGCTAATAATAGTCACATCCCTTCAAATACTGAAATTAATATTATAACTCACATTAAAGTTCTGAATTATTACATACACCTCCCGTAACATTTATCCTTTAATCACAAATTTCCTTTATGTGTAAACAATCACTTCAAATCTTTCATTCGATAATAATTAATACGTCTTGATGTTTATCCTATTATGGTAAATTGCAAATTTCCATTATCCAATTATAATAAATTGATAATAATTAATATGTCTTGAATACGGTGAAGATTATGTCAAAAATGTGGAAATTAAAGGTCAATGGAAGAGATTGAGGATAGGATGAACGCCATTAAAATAAGCGAAGGCCGATAAGCATCAACATGATAGAATTGGTTGATTTATAATGCATAACATTGATAAATTTTGTGACGTGGTAATACATTGTCTCATATCAACGCTAGTCATAATAATAATCACTCTCTTAATAACTTATGATTCTCCAACTGAGATAAAATTTATTTCCAACAATACAGTTGACGCCTTGACTTCCCTGCAATTAAAATTATCTCAGACAAGAGGAATGGCAATCTTTTTTAATCTAAAACTAGGTTGCTATAATAACGTCAGTAGGTGTGGACTATCAGATCTCACTCTTGATTACTAAAGATCATATGCCACCCACCTCTGTAGAAAACTCCACTTTTCTTCATTTCAATGACATTGTGCAAAAAGGTAGTTGTAGATTGTCAAGAGAAATAAATATGGGGCGAAGGTAGGATGACAGAGTGCCCACCTGAGTTCAAGCTATATACGTGGTTGAGGTACTTGATTTGATTTCACTTTTTCCGGGATTGCAGGTCGTCCCAGATAGCGTGTGGTTTCAACTGACATTTTTTTATTATCTACATCATTATCTCCTTTATCTAGTTCTAATCGTGTATCACAGGAGACCTCATTTAACACAGATCAAGGTAGTGGGTTTAGGTGTCGGTAGTCACAGATTGACAGTAATCTTTGTGATGAAGTTGACAATCCTCGAAATTAAAGACTCCACTAAATAATGTTGGAATGAATGATCTCATGTCCATCGTTGCCTGGTGAAGTTTTCAATGGATGTGACATTCATAATATCAATTCGGGCAAGTGGCACGTTTTATATTTATATTTATATTTTTTTCGAAAAACAAGAACTCAATTGTTTCAGAAAAATATCAGAGGGTAGAATAAATGCGTCGTCATTACTCAATTGCATTTTATATTATAGCTTCATTTTCAAAGCAAAAGCATGAGCAGAACGGATAGAGCTACTACAGGCTTGTCAAAATGACCTAATGAGCAGAACCCTCAGGTAGAATACTTGCCACGTTTTTAGCGATTTATTTCAATAGCCTTTCTGCAAGTGCTTAACCTACAGAGATATGCTACAGTTATGCAGTTTCAAAAGCCACCAGACCCACGACACTACTTTCAAATGGCGATTTAGATGACTTTGTCGACATTTTGTGAGAATCAAGAACTATTCAAAAACCGATACTGTCAGCCCCCGACGCCCCCATTTAACTCTTTTTTTTTTTTCCATGCACAACCTCCTCAACTGTAGGGTTGTCATAGCTGCTATGTCTGCAGAGTATGCGTGTGATGAATTTTTATTTTGAAGCGACTCTTGAAGCTTTCAAGTAAATGCAAAGGTATAGAATAACACTTTAACAGATATGTATGTGAAATATGGTTTCCGGTCAGACACACAAATTGTTTTAGCAGAATACTTAAATAATTGGAAGCTGGGACAAAGCACTTGAGTTGTTTGATAGAGAACTTTAGTAAGATGGGGTCGATACAGGTTAAGATGCTTATTAATTTTTATTTTATTATTATTATTATTTTTTTCTTGTTCCCGTTATGCCACTTTCTCCGTTCATCTGACGGATCTGTATCCTTGGATTGAAATCTTCCAGTTGTGCATTTCATCCCAACCATGTATTTTAATGACACCAGGACATTGTCTAAGCTAGCATCAAATTTGGGATTTTAGTGCCGAGTTTAATCCTGTGGTGGTTTCTTTCCCTTCTTTTTGTCAAATTTTCCTTTTGATCATTATCACTGACCAAGTGAGTTCTGAAAGGAGCATAATTACACTTTAGGGTGACTAATCAAATCTTAGGAGATATCATCTTTCAATTTACATGCATACCAGAATATATTTTCTACTTCCATAAGCTATAAACCTTAAGGTATATTCAGAGGTAGGTTACTTTTATTTTTAGTATCATTTATATGTATTTATTTGTAGGTTCTCCAACAACGAATTGTGTATCAAGGGTAGAAATCGGGTAAACATGTTTATCTATCTGTTAATTTATCTATATTTAAATTAGAATGCATGCTAATTTCCTACTAATGTATACCTACACTTTTGTTCCTCAGTCCAAGTCTGTTATCCTTTGAGCACTGAAATTGGGTATGTACAGGTTGCAATAATAAAATTACCACATTTACTGGTTAAACTTTAAATCATAGTATTTTCTCATTCATCAGAAAGCAAGAGAGGATTTCATGTTCATCCCTCAACTAACTTCACAAAAATTACCTTTCAACTAAGATCTGCAATAATAAGAGGGATTTATCTATTTATCTATCTGTTTTATTTTTTTAAAACCACTTCAAAAGACAGTTTATAAGAAGTAAATGAAATATCAGTCTTAGGTATGAAAACCCTCTATCCCTTTTACAAAATAATGTTAGTTACTCCATATTACAAGTAATATTTGAAAATACATTAATAATGCACAAATCAATGAGACTTGCTCTGTACCATTTTGTTTCATGTTACATCAAAACATCATATTGCCATATTACAAACAAATTTAAGGGAATACAATGAAGGACACCCAACTAATTCAGGCTTGCTCTCTACCCTACCATAATGGCGTCATGGAGCTTCGTGGGCTCTAGCCATACCCCCGAGCAATAAATTCTTTGAGCCCCATGATGATAAATGGAGTCTTTTCTTATTTTCACAATGGGATAAAATTAATTTAGTACCAATTTCATGCATCTAAGTTCTCTATTTTCTATTTTCACCCATAATCCATACACTATGTCATCTTTTCAAATCCAATAACAAAGGTAAATGGAAAAAAGAGAGAGAGGGACTTATGTCCTTTCTTTGATGAAGGGACTGAACTCTTGTATCCAACTTTTCTCTCCTATCCAAACCATGTTGATCACTACCTTTCCTAAAAGGTGGAATCCTCTCCTCTTCTCATTCTTTCTACTATCTCTACTCAAGTTCTCCGAGAGGAGAAGTGGGTATCACCCCACTCATTCTTCTTCTTCAAAATATATAGAAGTTTCAACTTGCAACTCTTGGATGGGGATGTGTGGAGTGTACTTTCCTTCATAAATGATAGTCTTTTCCTTATCAAATAAAATACATGCATTTGGACAACCCCTCCATCTTTCCACCCCATCCTCTCTCCAAAATTCGTCATTCATCATTATGAGGACTTTTCAAGGGTCAAATCATGTTTTTGGAGTACTATTGTATGTCTACTTGATCCCTACCACTATGGTATAGACCCTAGGGGGTTTATTTTTGCATCATAACCAAGGAAATTGACCAACAACTCTCATTAAAAGCCCACTCAAGGTTCCATCCGAGTTTCAAACTTAGCTAGGGGTTTCCAAGACCTAATCCCCACTTACACGTCACATGAATCCCAACTAAATGACCTCACACCCTTAGTCCTCCAATACAATAACTCCACTTGTTTCTAGGCCTTGAATGCGGTCAAATTTATATCCTCATGACGTAGTCTTTTGATTCACTCTTGATGGTTCACCCTTCTCATGCTAACATCGTTGCCTTCTTGCACATTACTAACGTGATCGTAAGTATCAATTATGTATCACATTAATCTATTAGTTGAACTTTTTAAGCTTTGACTATATAATAATCCATTTAGAATCTAATTTTGCATTCCACGGTATACAAGTGCAATCCACTTCCATGGTAATGAAAATAAAACATAATGTCAAAATGATATGCAAGAATATTGCCAGAAGATCACCCTATTTATTATCCACAATACATTTAATCATCAGTTCAAGAAAAACATATAAAAATTTATGGTTGTATTAAGTACATATGAAGTAGGGTCTTACAGTAATACAATTTATTTAGTTATTTGACAATTCGGTGATTTGTGTGTAGATATGCCACCATATGAAACTGAGTGGAAAAGAGCACTCCTTACCTTATCAAGTAATATCCAGGTAAGATGTTATAAAAAATAACTTGTGCTTTTAGTGAAGTTGGTCAACCTACTCATGCTTTTGCATGCTTAATTTTTTCCTTTTGGATTGAGCTACTTATGATAAATTTTTAACTTTCCTTACAACCTGTGTATTACCCTCTCAAGTTTTTAACTGGTTAAAATAAATCTCTTATAAAGGATATAAAATTCCTTAGTACTTTAGATTGTCCTTTATGTTAAGGGAAGAATCTGACTATTGTTTATATAATTTGACTTTATTTGAGAGTAAGCATATTTAATCTCTATGTGGTAGATTCAGACACTAAAATGATATCATCCTAATTCAACCATAGACTATTTTTTGTCAGATGGATGTAATCATTAAGGAAGACGTTTTCATTATTCCCTTAATGGATTGAACTTTCAAGGAGGCCATCTAATAGTGTTGCCTATTGATATCCAAAGCAGGGATGTGAATAAGACTGATGACTATGCAGGCTATATTGTAGATAAAATTCATAGATCTTTTAACTTTATCAAGGCATATAATAGGGTGGTCCACTTCAAATGAAACTCTTTATTATGCCATACTATTTTATTTCTAGAATTTATTTGTGAAGTCAGATTTGTACTTCCAAGTTTGAAAATCATATTTTAAAGCAACATCTTATCAGATTTCATTTTCAGACTTGTGCATTTTGAGAATTTCATTTCTAGATTTTGTTGTGCATGTTCAATATTTTGATTTTAGGAGTCTAACAGTTGGAAATCATAGTAAAATCAAAATATAATAATTTATGGAATTAGCATTTTAAAGTGTTTTTTGGGGTCATTAACTTCAGACTATCTTCTCTTTTGTAGGGGTGGTTGCATGCCGAATTTTTTTGGTGTAAAATATCATAATTATTAGATTTTGTTACCTGTCTATGATTAAAAATTATTGGAGTGTGAGTTTGATAATTTTTTGAAGATCTAAATATTCAAGCTTGGTAAAGAAAAATCATGTCAGATAATATTAGTCCAGAACAAAATGAAGAGTCACTTGATAGATTGTGGGCTAGATTGAAAAAAAAGGGTGATGGGAAATGTTATTGTCCTTGCAATAATTGCAAGGACTTAAAGACGAGAAGACTTTTAAACACAACAGCTGAGAAATATTGTAGGAAGCATGGTCATGTTGAAGGGGGGCATGGTTTTCGTCCATTGGTAAGTTTTTCATTATATGTGTTTATATTGATTGAATTTGTAAATGTTTATATTGTTTTAACATTTGATATATATAAAAAAAATCACTTGATCATCATAGCTTATTTGTGTCTATCATTATTATAAAGGTGGGGCACCCTAGGGCACATGATATGGATTATAATGACCCACAGAATGTGGTTTTGT
This sequence comes from Sequoiadendron giganteum, assembly GCA_007115665.2. Taxonomy (NCBI): domain Eukaryota; kingdom Viridiplantae; phylum Streptophyta; class Pinopsida; order Cupressales; family Cupressaceae; genus Sequoiadendron; species Sequoiadendron giganteum. The sequence continues at coordinate 398,898,352 of CM021108.1, forward strand.
AAGTGGAGGAACATGGAGCTGTGAATATCGAAGATGAAGTTAATGATCCTATGGAAGAAGATGATCATGCGCTAGAAAACATAGTTGAAGATGATGGTACAAATACATTGATCCATGACACATGTAGTGGCACAACTGATCATGTTGATCGAGATGACTTTGATGATGTTCATGATTTACCTGTACTTGAGAAGGCAGACGAGCCCCTTTATGAAGGCTTCCAAACAACTCTTCTCTCTGTTGTATTGTTGCTGGTGAAACTGAAGGTTATGAATGGTTTATCCAACATAGAAATCTCACAAATGTTAAGGTATGTCATATATGTCATCTTTTTTCATCTATTTTAATTGTTGTTAGTTCATCGCTAGTAAATAAATGATGAAGTATGTACCATTAATATTCTTTATATTAACAAATTATTTTTTATTGTAGATTGATTGGTGAATTTTTGTTACCACCATCAAATATTTTACCTCGCTCATACCGAGATTTATCTGGCATTATGAAAGATATTGGAATGGAGTATCAAGCAATAAATGCATGTCCCAATGATCATATTATATATCATAAACAACATGAATTTGCAACAGAATGTCCGGAATGTCATATTAGTAGATATCGAACAGATCAACTAACAAAAAAGGTGCCTCGCAAGGTTCTTCATTATATTCCCACTATTCCACGTATGCAACAATTATTTAGGTGCGAAAGCTTAGCGCAATTTATGGATTACCATGCACATAATAGAAGTGGAGATGACATTCTTCGAATGCCTGTAGATGGTTTTGCATTTAGGGACATGGAGGAAAAATGGCCACACTTTAAAGAAGAACCTCGTAATCTCAAACTTTCATTGGTAGTGGACGGTGTCAATCCATTTAGAGAGCTGGGATCTATTTACTTGGTGTGGCCTGTTTTTGTTATCAACAATAACATTCCTCCATGGATGTCAATAAAGAGGGAGCACATAATGTTGGCAATGATTGTTCCAGGTATTTGTTTACATCAATTTTTTTAACGTAGTAGCATCTCATTTGTCTTATTTTTTGCATAATGACTTATATGTTTTTTCATTTAATAGTCATGTACATTAATTTATATATATTGCAGTAAAATGGTTATAATAATTATGTAATGTTTATGTTCATCCAACTAGGTAAGTACCAAGTTAAAGATATGAATGTATATATTGAGCCTCTTATTGACGAGTTACTAAAGTTATGGAATGACGTGACTATGTATGATATATCTAGACCAATAGGACAAAAACAATTTGAATTCCATGCAATGCTTGTATGGACAATTCATGATGCCTCGGGGCTAACACATTTTTTTGGTATATTATAACGTTCGACTACATGATTTTAACGATATTTAATTTTATGAAGTAAATATCATGCATGTTTTTAAAATAATCTATTAATTATATATAATTATAAAAATTGACATATTTAATCCAATTATATATGATTTGCAAGTCTTCAAACAAAGGAAAAATTTGCATGTCCAATTTGTGGTCCAAAGATGAAATCTCGTCATTCAACAAGTTTAGGAAAGCAGGTGTTTGATGAGTATAGGCACTTCCTCCATAGAAATCATAAGTATCGAACTACTAAAAAACATCTTTTCAATGGGAAAGAAGAGACTACATCAAAACCACGAAGAATGACACCTCGTCTATGAAAGTTGGAATATAATAGAATTAATCGTCAAGATTATACATCGGATCAAATTGTTTATCTATCATATATGATATGTTTTGAATTTATATTTTTATATTGTGCTGTGTTTACTCATGCTATAATTGACAATGATTGTCAATGTTAATTTGTTTAACTTATATGTTTCATGAAGGTCATCAAGGCATTAATGGTCGGCTTCCACAGGGACTGAAAAGTTATCCCAGATTATTTAGTAGGTTGCTCTACTATGAGCAGCTACAAATTGTGCATTTGTTTGATACAATGCATATCAGAAAGAATATGACAGAAATGTTATAGAAAATATTGGATGGAAGGCATGACAAAGAAAAAATTGTCAAAATTTGTAGTGACAATCAGGAAGCCATTCATGCAATGAAAAATGTCATTCAATTAAATAGCGATGGAATAAAAATTAATATAAGTGCCCTTCCTTGGTTATTAACAGAGCAGCAAAGCAATGCTATAAAAGAATTCATACGAAAAATTCAATTTCCCATAGGATTTGTTGCAAACATAAACAATATCATAACAAAGAAAGGTGAATTTGGGTCAAAGATGAAAATGCATGATTGGCATACCTTCATTAAGGTAATTATTCTGGTATATTATATATATATTTGTATACTGCATGTACTTTTCAGTGTATTATGTTTACTACTTTTGGAAAAATATTAATGAAAAGATCATTTTATAATTGTTGCAGTACGTTCTACCTCTATCTCTCCCAGAAAACTTCGACAACAATGTCAAACAAGTTATATATGATATTGAAAAATACATGAGGTAAGTAGCGATATTTGTTCAATTCGTTGTTTATTTTTGTTAAATCTCGTTAATATATTTGTGCCTTGAATCACTTGTAGATGGTTGTCATCTAAAGCAATCCATAAAGAAGATATAAATTATTGGAAGAGAAAAATTCCTCTTCTAATATGTGAAATGCAAAAGTGTCTACTTTCGACATTTTTCAATGCACAAGAACACTACCTCATACTCCAAGTTGAGGAGATTGAATTGTGTGGACCTGTACACACAAGGTCAATGTGGATGGTTGAGAGACACTTGAAATTTTTGAAGGTTTTGGTTAGACAAAGAACACATCCTGAGGGTTCTATGGTGGAGGGATATATGGTATACCAGACCATGGTGTACATTACTGAATATCTTCTTAAGTTTGCAACAAAGATCCATGTAGATCGCATTTGGGATCCCAACTCCATTAATAAATTCGAAGGGGAGTACCTGATGGGGAAAGGTAGATTGAGGAAAGTGACAGGTAATTATAAAATGGTCATAGAGATTAATTAGAATATATTTTACATTTGGTTTTTATGTGTATTGTACTTATTTAATTATTAATCTTCAATATTCATCAATTATAAATTAAGGTCGTATACCGTGGTAATTAACTAATTATACGTCATTTGTGAATTTCAATTTTTTTTGATACAGTTGGTCGAGAGTGGGATGCACTACATTTGTATGTTGCAAACAATCTTGATTGGATGACGGTATGGATTGAACGATGTCAACAATCTGGTCGCGCATTAACATGGGAAGGTGTGGCTTCATTCGTTAAAGAAGCTCATCGTAATGGAGATTCCAATGTTACACCAAGGTAAATTGATTTAGCATATGGTTTAAGAGATAAACACGTACGTATAAATATATTAATCGCCCATATTATTTAATTATTTTGAATTATATTGATGTATATATATGTTGAGATTTTTTTCTTTGCATACATTCGGCCAAGAAAAAATATGTTTATCAACTGACGATATTGCAATAAGTTTTGCATGTTTGACATATTGCAGGTGAAACACCACAAGGCTATGTGGTGCAATGGTCGTAAATTTCAAGTCAAAAATTTGGATGACACAAGGAAAACTTGTGATTCTGGGATAACTGTAGTCTTCCAGGTGACTAATGTTTCATTTAGAAGCGACATACATCCATAAGTCTCGAAAAATCAATACTATGGGATTTTGGATGATATACTTGAGTGTCACTTTAAGTCCTTCAAATTAGTTCTATTCATCGTCCTATGGTACGGACTACGATTGAATGAAAATGATCCTGAGAGAATTGTTATTGAACATGATAATGGATTTACCATGGTTAATACAAGGTATTTTGAGCGAGCTGGAAATGAGCCCTATGTTCTTCCAAGCCAATGTGAGCAGGTATTTTACTCAGAGGTTCCAGGTAAAGCGGGTTGGTCATATGTTGTTAGACATGATCCAAGAGGAAGGCCATTAAAGTATAATGTGGTGGAAGAAGAAGATACTGAAGAAATAGAAGATGATGTAGATGATGATCAGGATCAACAGCTAGTTGATGATGTAGCTAATGAAGATGTCGAAGAGGAGGAACTAGATCATGATGATATAGGAGTTAATGTTCATGAAGATGATATCTGTGTGGATGATGACATTATCGAAACTAATATCAATGACGATGATGATGATATGACCAATCCTTACAATGTTGAATTTGGATCAGATGATACAGACAAAGAGTTGGATGAAGAAGAAGATCAATGACATTGAAATGTATGAGTTATGTGATTGTATTATCTATTTGATATTAATTTATTGATAGAATTATATTTGACTTATGTGATTACATAATTAATTTATGATATTTTTAATTTTAATTATATTTGAATTATATTAGAATATGTTCAGTTAACAAACGTAAAAAATAAAATGGATAAACTAAAAGATGAAATCGTGAGACTAGTGCCTTGTTGGGTGTATGGAGTCTAATGAAAATCTATAAAAGTGTAATCTATGATGGAAATAATTCAAACTGTTTGGCATAGAGATGTAGTTTATAACTTGTATAAATGTGCAAGTAAATGACTGACAAACTCTTCTTGAGATAGAATGACAATCCTAGTTATGTGATTCTTCTTATTGATCCAATTAATACTCTTCAGTTACTGTGATTGACTAGAAGGGTTTAATCTTTACTTGAAAGAACCAAATAATCACATCACACAAATACATCAAATGTGTATCAGTAAACTGAATATATATATGCTTTATATATCAATTTAAAAAACATAAAAGCATCAAAATGGAGACAACCAGATAATTATATAATTCCACAAATAGTTGATACCAAGATTAAACCACAAGTTCAGACATCTTCATTAACTTCATCAAAATTCATACATGCATCTGAGTCTTTTAAAGGAAAGTTTCATTGCAAACTATCTACTATATCTTTCTCCTATCCCCCTATATCTATTTTATATTATGAAACAGATATAAATATATCAAAATTGTGAAAGGGCGCATCCTTTCAGAAATGTCTTTTGCTTAACAACAATAACAAACTAGAAATTATGCTCTATTAAGCCATAAATAGATGTTTGACAAATAATCTCGGTAAGTTGGCCGCTTGTGTGTAGCAGCAACCTCCAATGCATTCCTTATGGCTATCTCCATTTCGAACATCTTCTCATTTTGTTCACATGCCCCGTCCATTGTTAAATCATTTCCTATGGCTGTCTCTAGAATTGTTTGCATCATTGTCTCGCATTCCTTCATCCATATGTATTTTCCCTTTAGTTCCCCTCCATCTTTTAACAACATTGGTGCTCCCATTTTTGTGACATTGATCATCCCCTGCTCATCACCTTGTAATTCATCATGGAAGTCTTTATGTTTTTTCATAAAATGGTTTCTAGTATCAATAGCTATGTTAGCAGGAGCATCCCTTTGGTTTATTTCCTAGAACTTCTCTTAGATCCTGCCATCTATCCTCTTGTGTTCTTGTAGTGTAGTAAAATTGTTTGAATGTGTTCCCAAGAGCTTACTCAACCAAGTCATTAAGTTGGTCTGCCTCTTCCTTATTATTGCAGTGAGTGCATCACATTTACCTCATGAGTATGCTTTTGATTCTTCCCACTAATCTCTTGCCTGGGAGCTTTCACCATGATTCAATTGCTTTGTGGATCCCAGCGTGATTCCCATCATGTCCTTCAAGTGATCAATTTGTCTGAGTAGTCTCTCGTTATTAATCTTACATTTATTTTTCCTTGATTAGCTTTTGGATTTGGTCTTTATTTAATTTGGCCACATTAATGCCAATTTCTGCTATAGCTATTAGATCAACCTCACCAACTTTTAACGTCATTACATGTCCAAAATCCTTTTCAGTATCGATTACAACAAATTTCTTATGTGGAGGATACAAGGCCCATATCATAAGTGATCCCTCATCTGGGTTATACTTAGATCCTGCATAGATCTCTGTTACCCCCTAAGGAGTGAGTTTATGTGTGGCGTTACTATTCTTCAGAAAACTATCAAAAACCAAAGCAAAGTTTAAATCCAACCCAGAGATCTTCTAATAATTTATGTCCTTTGTTAGGTGTCATCCTCTTCATTTCTTCTTCCACACTTAATTTTAAGTTATTCAGCAGTTGTTCCTCATTACTTGGTGTAATATTCTCCACTAATTCCCTTATTGATTTTCCTTTTATTTTGCACAAAAAGGTTTTAAATTCTGAGGTTTTAATGAATTCATCATCAGCCACAAATTATTTATATGCTATCTACCTTGTGTCAGTAGATGCACTCCCTTCAACATCTGGTTCCCTGGCAACATACTTGTAGTCTTGAGTTCTCAATCTAGAAATTTTATCAATTGTACTGCTAGGCCTACCATCACCAGATGCCTCTTCATCAGAAGTTAATAGTTCTATATCTTGTAATCCCCTATTATACTCATCAAGAAATTTTTCGGCTTCCTCTACTTCCAAATTCCTGATCAAGTCATCATACAGATAGGGTATGTGATTGTATCCTCCCAAGTTCATTTTATTTTTGGCAAAATCAATATACCCTTCTGGATCAAATCATTTTCGTAGTGGACCCTTCTTCACGTTGTATTACAAAAATTTGTTGAGAACCATGTCATATCCATTCCTTGCTAATACAGTGAAATTACCAAAGCATAATGTACTAGGCATAAATGCCTGCTTTTCGAAAGAACTCAGATTCATAACATCTAAAAAGTCCAATTGCCTAGCAATCTTAAAATATGCAATCCTATCAAGCACCGTCTAGGGCAGAATGAAGGGTCCATCTTCAAATCCATATACTCTTATCATGGTTGCATCTTCTAGACAATACCATTCTCCCCAATTGTGGTTGATAGGTCCATCAAAATCCGTAGGCCTTAAAAACCTTTTTATTTCATTGAAAAATGAGTATTCACAACGATGATTGTAAAATCTGTATAGTGGTTTCACAAAAAACTCTTCAAAATGTAGATAACAAGAATTAGCAAATCTGCAATCTCCGGTGGCAGTCCAAAGTTGTACTGGTAATAAGCTTCCTTACTTATCAAATTGTACAACCCTCAATTTTTTAGGCCACATCTGCAATTCTTTTCCATAATAAAGTATCATATGCATTAGGATTGAATAAGCATCTAAGTGCAAGATAGGAGCTCCACTTTTTAATGCCATCAGTCCTGAATCAAGTACTTTAAAGATGTGTGAAGCATAATAAAAAAACCTTGAATTGTGACATTGGATATCCGCTACAATTACCATGGGTACAATTGACATGTGCTCAGGGGCCTCCATTCCCAACACTTGACACACTGAAAAATATGTGTACCTCATGTAGGGTTCAAACAAATCAACATGGAATGGGGGACCATCACTGTCATTCAGTGGAATTGAAACACCATTGTTCTTAGACCTGTGTAGTGGCAACCTCCAACCCTTGTATAAACTATCCATCCTCTAGAATTCCTTTTCCAGCTCTTCAGGTACAATTTTTTCACCACACACTTCCTTTAGGTTAAAAACCTCATAGATGGCAACTTCAAATACATGTATAAACGGTTTACCTGATGGATCACAAATAGCTTTACATTTTGGATTATAATTGGCAGCTAGCATTTTCACCAATTCTACATTTACAAATACATTAGGGCAGACTAGTTTCCCTAAGTTTAACTTCAAAGGATTGCACACTGGTTCATATCGATTCCTTCATTGGTAATGAAAAATAAACAGCTCATATCCCCTAATTGGGGTCCATATGTCTCGTATATGCTTGCATTTATGCTCTAACTTTTCCATTTCTGCCCTAAGTTGTGCAGATCGCCTGGCCTTAGGTCCTGAGCCGGGAAATTGATCAATTAAGTCTTGGTTTAACTTCCTCTTAGCTACCCCCAGTTCCTTCTTTGCTTCAATTGTTTGCTTTTTTCCTCTAGGTTTTTTACACTCACTCTGTTTCCTACCTTTTGCTTTTCCTGAGCTAGTGCTTTCCATTTTTATGAATCACAAAACTAGAAATTTAATTGTAGGGAACTTACAAGTTTATTTAGAATTCTTTGACCGCAAGATCCTTTGGCCCTTCATCCATTCCTCTGCTGCTAACTGTGCAAAATTTGCCTTCAATTTCTTTTCTCAATTCAGGAAATCATCAACACATTTGGTAGTAATACTGTCATTAATGTCCTAGCTTTGAAGACGAGCGTAGTTGATATTCGAATTTACCCACTCTCACATCAAATGTTCTATCGGCAAGACAATTGAAACTTTGGGCGATCCTTTTATTTAGGCTTGACTAATGTTCATTAAACATTCTTTTTGTCAGGGAGACATTAAGTCGATATCACATAATCTATCCATTTGATTCATATAAATGTCACCAAGATTGACCCCAACGAATATCTTGATCTGTTTGTGTCTTCATCGGCAAGACATGGTATATCACTAAGACATTCAGTAATTTTGTCGATGTTATAAGTCTCCCCGATGATTATTCCTTCGATCTCAAGTATGTCGCCAAGACTCCTTCCGATGTAATCTTATCGGCATGACATAGTGGGTCGGGAGGACATTTTGAACTCATTCTAATAGAGTTTGTCTTGGTGATAGTATGTTTCTTTGTTTTGTCGGAAACACAAGATGAGTGTTTCGGCAATGATATTTCATCGGCGAGACAAATGCACTCAGCCTGACTCAGGGATCTTACTCTGATGGCATTGGTCTGACCGATACAACTCCTTGTTCTTTGATTGGTGAGACCTATATGCTCGGTATGACCTTTTCATTTCACCTCGATGGAACTTGTCTTGTCGATGATATGGGTTATTTGAATACTAGATTTTGGAGGTTTTCATGATATCAAATGGTCAAGAATGATGTGATCATATGCGATCAGTGTAGAATTTTGTGTGTTGTCACTTGTAATTAATCTATTTGATTATTTTGAATCTTTTTAGTTTTTGGATATCATCATAATTAATAAATTTAGAACTTATCAACTTCAAATATTTTATATTTTTAAAATTAGAATTTAGTTTAATTTTACAATATAAAAAAGTTTGTATGTAAAAATGAAAAAAAAAATACAATATAAAGAATACTTTTAAATTTAAATTTTAGTATTTGATTGTTGAATTATTTAAAAAGGAACATGTACTTCTATTTAATATTTAATTCATTTATATTACATAATCATTATAATTTAATTAATTATGAATTTAATAATTATATAATAAATATTCTATGAATTTTAGAAAATAGAATTTAGTTTAATTTTAAAATAAAATTTAAGTTTTGCAAATATTGTGTTGATTTGATTATTTATTTGCTTTATGATTGATTATTCAAATTAAGAATAATGCAATTCAACTCAAAAATATAAAAATAAGTATGTAAAACATTTTATGATTTTTTGAAGTTAGAATTTAATATGATTTTAGAAAATGAAATCACTTGGATGCAAAAAAATAAAAAAAGTTGCTTTTATATATATTTTTATTTATGAATTTATTCTCAAATTATAATTAATTATTGTTGAATTATTTTGAAAATAATATTTAGTTCTATTTATTTATAACGCTAATAGTACTTAATTTCACATACAAATAAAAATATATACTAACTTTTCTTTGTTTAATATATTTATCATTGATGTCAAATTTATAAATTAATTCAAGAAATAAATAACCTTAACCCCAAGATTTATACTAGAACTCTAATTGAACCCTAAACCTAACCCTAATTCAACCATAACGATAGGATTTAATTACGGATAGGGTTAGAGTGAGAATTTAATTATGGTTGGTGTTAGGGTTAGAATTAGGGTTAGGGTTAGGATTCAATTATGACTATAGTTAGGCTCAAATTTATAAGCTAATATTAAGATATTCACAACTCTAACCCTAACCTAACCTTAATCTCCATCCTAGAATGCTAATTAAACCCTAATTGAACCGTAACAATAAAGTTCAATGAGAGTTAGGGTTAGGGTTTAAGTAGGTTTATGGTTGGAATTAGGGTTTAGTTACCTGGTTAGGAATAACATTGAATCAATGTTATGATTAGGGTCAAGTTCAAGTTATAGTTAGGGTTTAGTTAGGCTTATTTTGGTTAATCTTACAATTGGGGTTTAACTAGAATGCTAATTGAACCCTAATTTAACCCCAACAACAAGGTTCAATTAGAGTCAGTGATCGAGTTCAATTAGGCTTATGGTTGGAATTAAGGTTCAATTAGGGTTAGGGTTAGCATTCAATTAGTGATATGATTAAGATCAAGTTCAAGTTACAATTAGGGTTCAATTAGGCTTATTCTAGTTAAGTTTACAATTAAGGTTTAATTAGAGTTAGGTTTATGGTTCAAATAAGGTTCAATTAAGATCTAATTAAGATTTAATTAGGATTATTATTACTATTTAATTAGGGTTAGGGTTAATGTTAAGTTAGGATTAAAATTATTAATCCAGAATAAAACTTGGAGCTAAGGTTAGGGATATGGTTCAATAAAGGGTAGGGTACAATAAGGGTATAATAATATTGGTTACTTTTTAAGTCATGACCATGCTAGATGCCAATTTGGTTTAAAAGGCCCCTTTGTTGAAGCCCACACAACATTTATTTCTATATACCTTATATATTGTTTAGATTTTTTATCATTGTGTTTGACCTCATGAGAATGCTTCAGAGTAAAGTACACCTTGCAAATCCACCTACACCTGGAGAACCATTCAATCTCTCAAAATTTGACTATTATTCTAGAATGATTATCCAATTGGATTTGTCCAAAGCCTTTGATAAGTTGACTTGGTAACTTCTATACTGCATATACCTGTTGTGAACTTCAACCAAGGGAGTACTAATTGCATAATGAATTGTATTCTTTTTCAATTTGATTAATCATCCCCCATAGGTTCTTCTTCACCAAGTAGGGGATTAAGTTAAAGAGACCCATTATCATGTATTTTTTCCATCAAAATGGCAAAGGCCCTTAGTATAGAACTTATACTAGCCAGTATGTTACAAAAAATTACATGGCTGTCAATTCTAGCAGCACAAGCCAGTACATACAGTTTGCAGATGTTACCTAACTTACAAGATAGATGAGTTTCTGGAGGACATGCAAATAAAGAAAACTTTTCAGTTTATTTAAATGCCCAGTGTGGAGTATCTAGAATTTATTTTTAATTTTGAATATGATATTGACATATATCATTGAACTAAGATTGATAATATTGTTCTAATTCATTAGCAATAATTATTGGATCTGTGTGTAAAATATGGAGATTTGTGTTTGACTACAAAGAGTTATCTCTTGTGATTTGCAAATTATTATTTTTGTTTGTGGGATTCTTACACAAGAGAATATATTTATGTATTTCTTGCAGAGTCTATTCCAATTGATCATAATAAAAAAAATTCCATTACTCTACAATCAAAAAAACATGCATATGGGTTCAATTGAGGTTTTTGATGTTTGATCAAGGCCTTTTTCAATACACTTCACATTATAATTTTTATGAGGCTTATAAATGAGTTATCTATTACAGAATGGAATAAAAAGTTTATTTTCTATCATAAGGCATTTTTTGGAGACATTAGGCACCTATAAGAGGACTTAGGACTATATGCTTTCATTTTCATTTGTGCAAAAAACTATAAAATTTAAGTAGGTTGGTTATACATGACTCTATGTGCAATGAAAGTTCTAAAGATCTTTCCTTTTTAAAGATGATTTTTTTCATATATGTTGAATGGTTAAGGAAATCTTTGAACTCATTAATATTTACATAATATTGGCAACATGTAAATTGTGATTTCTTCATGGCCTAAAAGCACAACCAAAGCATCTCAGAATTTTGAAGTGAGAAAAATTCTTTTGTTATAAGGGTCATGTTGCAATGGAAGACAAATTTGACTCTATCAATGATCAAATTCCTAAATTTAGGTGACAATTGCTTTATCCTAACCAATTGTTCCTAAAACACAACAAACACAATAAATACAAACAAAACTATTCTAAAACTTTCTGGCAGGAACTTTGCTGCTCTGCAACTCTTGTTTTTGTTGTTGAGCAAATAACAAATTATAGTCTAATACAACTTTTCAACTTAAAAAGCAATGAAATAAACCATATTTTGAATATATAGATTTTTCAAATAAAAATTCCTATTATGTTATTTTTCAATATTAGATTTAACATGCTATAATATTAAATTTAATATTAGTTATATGAATAAGATTCAAAATTTTGAAATGATTTTATTTTTTAAATTTATCTAAAATTAATTCTTAATTTTTTTTATAAATTATTAAAACCTTATTAATAAATTATAAGTTATTTTCCAAATAAATTCATTTAAAAAAATTACTTTTAACGTTTAAAGATATGATAATTCCAAGTTTAGATTAAAAATCTATGTTTCACATCACACAATTGCACAACCAATAAAAAAGATATGAAAAAACAAGATACATAGGAGAGTATTAAGAGAAAGATTAGACAAAAAATAGTAAACATAAAGTCTAAAAACATAATACAACAAAAGAGTAATAAAAGAAAAAAAGTAAATAAATAAATACAAGTAATGTGGGAGGTGATTTAAGGGAAAAATAGTAAGAAAAAAATAATAACAAAAAATAGAATAATATTAAAATAAGAATTCAAGATAGGCATGTGAATGTTATAAAATATTATAACAATTATAAAAAATGAGTTACAATCAAGTATGATTAGGAGTAGGAAAAAATTAAAAGTAAAGAGAAAAGTACAAGATGATATAAAGAGGCTTGGATAAAAATGGATGAAACAAAATCCATCAAATGTCATAAAATAAAAGAAAATAATATCTCATATCTAGAAACTAAATGCTTACCTTGACACAAACCATAACCAATGCATAGTACATGTTGTAAGCACTTTATTAAAGAAAAAATTGACCATTTTATAAAAATCTCATGTGCTACCATACATAATTAGATTTGAATTAAGGTACGAAGTAGAGTGAGAATTATACACATAGATAAGAAAAGTTGTAATAAAGAAAAAAGTGTAATTAAAAATCAAGGAAGAAAAAAAATGAGCCCAAATTTAGATAAAAAGAGATCTAATCAAAATATACTATAACTTTAATCCTAATATAAATAATTATTTTGAAATATTTTAATTTCATGATTATATATCAAAGTTACTATTATAATTATTAATTTTAGAAATATAATTGAAATAATTAATTAGAGGCTTAATTTTATAATAATAATTATTAATATTATAATTTTAAACCTACTTATTAGTATTATAATTAAAAAAATATTAAAATTATGGTTAGGATTAGGGTTATGGTGAAGGTTAAGGTTGGGATTAGAAATAGGGTAAAAAGTAGAGTTACAATTATACTTATAACCACAATTAGTGTTAGGGATAGAGTTATGTTTATAATCAAGGTTAGGGTTATGTCAGAGTCATAAGAAAATTATGGTTAGAATTAAGGTTAAAAAATATGGTTAAAATTAAGGTTATAGGTAGGGTTACAATTAGGGTTACAATTATGGTTAAAGTTAGGGTTGGTGTTTCAATTGGGGCCAAAATTGAATTCAGATTAGGGTTAGGGTACAATTAAGATTATGATTAGGGCTAAATTAGGGTTAGGTATAAGGATCAAATATGGTTGCTATTAAATCTACCAAAAAACTAATGGTTATTATTAAGATTAGGGTTAGGGTTCAATTAGGGGTTAAAATTATGGTGTCAGGATCATCAAAATTTTATCCATAAGCATCTTCAATCTTCATATTATTATTCTTTGCCTTCTCATTTTGCATGTTAAATGAAAAAACTTGGTTTTACACCTTATTTAAGTCATTTAATCCTTGATTTTTGTCTCCAATAGATTTATTCAAAACTGTAGACACCATCCAATTGAACTATGAGATTCCTCTCTTCTTCTATTAGGATGTAAGAAAAATCATTTGAGAGGTCTTTTTGGAGCTTAGCCATTCTACTTTCAAGGAGATTCTTTCTTTGAAAAGGTTTCTAAAGATTTGGATATTCCACTCTTTTAGTCTAAGTTTTATGAATTTTAACTTTATGTTGAGCATGCACATCTTAGTGCGATGATCAACTGTTTGGGTGAGCTAGGAGTCAATGACAACCATTTCAAAGTTTGGGTTTTCCAACTACACTTTTTGAAACTTGAAAGACACTCTTCTAGGGATTTTGTCCTTATCTATGAGCTAGTAATTTGAACCAACTTTAAATAGGGTTATGATTAGGGTTCATATAGCTTTATGGTTAGGGTTAAGCTTCAATTTGAGTTAAGGTTCAATTGATTAAAAATAGGTGCCTTGAGAAGGATATATCTTGGTGTACTTTACATATATTTCTAAAATATAGGCATGCTAGTTGATTTGTTACAAAAGAGTTTGCATATATTTTATTTTTCAATTGTTTTCATAAGACATTTTTTTTTTATTAAGAAGATTAAATTATTAATTATTAATTATAAATAAATAAGATTCATCAATAAATATGTATTAATTTTGTGATATCTTTTTTTATGAAATTAGTGTATAGTAAAATTTCTCATATTTATAGTGTTTTTTTATTTTTAATTTTACTTTTAAATAATTATTTAGGATGCCTCGCCCAATATTAAATTTTGAAAATGAAGAACAATGAAGAAAATATGCTCAAAATTACATGAGACAAAGACATGAATAAATGAATAATTTAGGAAAAGAAGAATACATCGTGTACGAGAATTTGAAGATGAGCAATACATATTAAGAAGTTTACAAACAAATGAGCATTTAGACCAATTTAATGAGATAGAAAAACAACAAATACAAGTATGCAATCGTGAATTAGTTGAAAGGAATTATGAATCTCATGAGAATATAGATAGTAAATTTGAAGGAATGAATTCAATTACAATAGATCATATGTTACAAACACCAGATAATAGAGTTCAAGATGCAATAAATTTTGAAATTGAAAATCATGAAGAAAATAATAGTCCACAATAGGAGTTAACCTCTCAATTGAGAAGACGAAGATGACTACAAAGAAGACAAAATGAAAGAGATCTAGGTACATGCAATGACAATAGAAATGTGCAAATTGATTTGAAATATTTACAAATTATATTTCAACATGGTCTGGATAAACTTGCAGCACCAAGCATGTGTTACATTTGTCAAGAAAGTTACTCTACAATGAAGGTTGTATGAGTTCTTGAAGGCCCAATTTGCAATAGATGTCGACAAGAGAAACATGAACATCAATTTTTGACATTAAATAATATGAATCTTGGTCCCACAACCATTAGAACTTGCAAAATTAACACAAATTGGGGAAATGTTGATAGGGCATGTAAATCCAATACTTCAAGTCACACATGCAACTGGAGGTCAGTACAAATATAAAGAGCATACCATAAGTTTTCCACAAGAAGTAAGAGAAATAGCTAAAATTTTACCACATCGAATAAAAGATTTACCAATTATTATAGTTCGAAGGAAGGACCAACACAGAACAAATTACAATTTTACAGTCAATAGAGAGAGGGTGTACAAGGTATTGAAATATAAGATAGAACATGATAAGTTTTATAGAGATGTGCAAATTAATTAAAATGCTCTTAGTTAATTCACATGCAATTAAATGAAAACATTTTTGACAAATTAAACTCTATTCATATGGAGTTTGATTCAAAGATTTAACTAAATACATGCACTACAATTCAACTAATTAAATACATGCACTACGATTCAAGTTTTATAGAGATTTAACTAAATATATACAAAAAGCCTAGGAAAATGCACAGGCACTACAATTCAAAGGCGAGACTGACTAAAACATCTACACTACCTTACAATTCATTAATATTATTCACGAGCTTAGAAAATACCATGGCACGGTGGGCTGAGTCAGGATTCCATTCCTCCCTCGGAGTCTTCGTCCTCAGAGACTTCCGATTCCACCCGCTTCTTCTATGCAATGTAATTTGCAATCACCGGGCAGTCTGCTCTGCAGTTCTGGTGAGCTGATCCCTTCGCTTTCTCCTCTGGGTCCCTGGAATCGAGTGGTATCCATTCTTCCCCAGAGTCTAAGTCCTAGTCGATGTTGTCTCCTGATGCTAACTCCTCTGCCAGCCCTTTGTCTTGAACATATCGCATTACCTAGCCACGAGGTTGGTTGGTGATTAGCTTGGCTACTCTGAGTAGGAAGGTGATGCTCCGGTCCCTTTCATCCATCATTTTTCAAACCCTTCTAGGTCAATTGTCCTAACTAGAGGGAATTTCATGATCTCCTTTCCTCATATGCTCAACACGTAGTAGTTTTGGGGCATTGGGATGACATTATTTTCGTCCACATTATCCAAGGTTGCATCAATGCCTCCCAACCATGCATGAATGAAGACCATCTAGGTCAGTTTGTGTGCGGTTTCCTTTGGCAATTCCATGTGGAGGAGCACCGCCAGAAACATTGCTAGTATTTTTGCATTGGACCAGAACCTTTGATATGCTTTTAGGAACTCCGGTCCTACAACCTTCTTGGTTGCCCAGAGTATCAACGGGTGGGATGAGGCTAGTAGCCCATTTAGCCTTTGGTTTGTCACTTCTCCTTAGAATGCTTGCATTTGCTTGTCAGAGTCCAGGGCCAGAGGAGTCTCCATCCCTTTATCGCCTACTTTTATCACCAAGTAAAAATCCCAAGCTTCTGCACGCACACACTATTCCTGCAAAGACAAGTTGTGTTTTAAATGACCCAGGTTGGCCTTTTTTCAACTACGGTGACTAGCAGTCTTCATGATTAATTTTCTATGATCCTGGCGGTTGGAGCATGTAAACTTGCGGGCACTCTGCTGGAGGTACTGGGCATAATTAATGCAAAGTATTTTGAGATCCACTCAATCTTGGCTTTTCCTTGAAACTTGTTCGATTTATTTGCATCTTTCCCTCTACTGTTGAGCCCTATCACATCCAATTAGACCCCAAGTTTGTCTTTTCTTGTTAATATAGTAAGTTTATTTTTTACCTTTTTATTTAATTATTTATTAAAAAATAATTATTTTTAATAATATTTAGATTTTGATATATTTTGACTTTACATTTAGTTTATTATATTTTAATTTTTAATATAGATTTAAGTTTTAAATTTTTTTAAGTTTTAATAATTACAAATAATTATTAAAATAAATTTAATTTACTAATATTTTGTCTTATTGAACTTTTAATTATTGTCCCTTTAATAACTGTTTTATTTTTTGCAGGGAACTATTTTTTAATGACTGTCGATCATCCATCAATTGATCCTGACCATTCCCCGCAACCCCGTGATGACCTCACCACTAAGTTTCGGCTGATTGCGATATCATGGGCGAGCACCACGTGTCTCAGCCAGTGGTGCCGAAGGAATAATCAAAGTGCTTTAATATTTATGTCAAGTTTTAATACATTATATGACAGGTTACTAAAGCGGCTGTGAGATGCACGTGCTCAAAATCGACGGTGATGTTATAATCTTGATGAAAAGTTTCTTGATGGTTATGTTCAGTGCTGGTGACTGCTATGAATGAACATGATTGCTGATGGTGGAGATCAACGGTTACCCACCATCACGTGATACAAAGATGCAAGGTGTTCATTGATTGTGATATCACGGGTGAGCACCACGTGTCTCAGTTGGTGGTGCCGAAGGAATAATCAAAGTGCTTTAATAGTTATGTCAAGTTTTAATACATTATATGACAAGTTACTAAAGTGGTTGTGAGATGCATGTGCTCAAAATTGACAGTGATTTTATAATCTTGATGAAAAGTTTCTTGATGGTTATGTTCAGTACTGGTGACTGCTATGAATGAACACGATTGCCAATGGTGGAGATCAATGGTTGCCCTCCATCGCATGATACAAAGATGTAAGGTGTTTATTGATTGTGATATCACGGGCGAGCACCATGTGTCTCAGCTGGCGGTGCCGAAGGAATAATCAAAGTGCTTTAATATTTATGTCGAGTGTTAATACATTATATGATAGGTTACTAAAGTGGTTGCGAGATGCACGTGCTCAAAATCGATGGTGATGTTATAATCTTGATGAAAAATTGCTTGATGGTTATGTTCAGTGCTAGTGACTGTTATGAATGAACACGATTGCCAATGGTGGAGATCAACGATTTCCCACCATCGCATGATACAAAGATGAAAGGTGTTTATTGATTGCGATATCATGGGTGAGTGCCACGTGTCTTTCCTTGGCGATGCATAATGTGGTGGGCCCTTGGTGCTGAGATGGAGATTACATCATCCTTTTGAAGGAAGTCGTTCGATGATCTGACGAAAGGAAAAGATCGATGGTTATAATTTGAATTCGCTTCAAGCTAGATGAGACAAATGCACTCGGGCTGACTCAAGGATCTTACTCCGATGGCGTTGGTCTGGCCGATACAACTCCTTGTCCTTTGATCGGTGAGACAAAACAGGTTTCTTGTTGATGGAATTTCATTGGTGAGACCTATATGCTCGGTATGACCTTTTCATTTCACCTCGATGGAACTTGTCTTGCTGATGATATGGGTTATTTGAATACTAGATTTTGGAGGTTTTTCATGATATCAAATGGTTAAGAATGATGCGATCATATGTGACTATGATGGATTATACTCAAGATAAGGTTTTCTTTAGGGAATCAACGAGTGCAAAATCACTGCAAAGGCTAGTTGGTTTGTGATGAATGTTCTACTGTGGGCCTCTAGCCTATCCTAGGGCTTTGTAGTCATTTTTTTTATTCTTTGTTATCAATTTTTCAATGTTCTATACAACATCCAATTTTCTATTTGCGATCTGCTTTAAGTTGGTCATTAAAAAGAGATATATGGTTTGTTTCCTTATAGAAATAATGCATTTATAACATTCATGTGTTTTTCATTTAAAACAATGGCATTTGGTAATAATAAGAAGGAAGTGTGAAGTTTGAAAAGTCATATTTTCTAGTTTATTTTTTTGTCTTTTTTGAAACAATTAAATAAGTTTGATGCATAAGAGGATTCAATAAGTTGTTTAGAACAGTAAAATTGTGTCAATGTTTGTGATGAGGAAAAATGAATTGGAGAGTGGTTCAAAACTGGTTACAAGGTTTGAAAGGGATGTTTAAGTTGTACTTTTTAGAGTGATAAGGTTGACATTAAAATTTTCAAATATTTTTAGTTCATATTTTTAAGATAAAGATTCTTTTAAACAAAAAAAATGTTTTAAATTTCATACTTGGAAAAAAAAAATGCAAATGCAATAAATGAATAATAGAGAATCATGCATGGGAACAAAACACCACCTACAAATGCAAATAAGTTATTGAAATGTTATATACTGATTTTATCAATTATTTTATTTCGATTATTAATCATGAGAATTTCAATGTTTATGTTAGATGATTATATAGATTGAAATTGAAATTGAAATTTAAATGCAAATGCAAATAAAATGATTTTGAATTTATTATTATGAAATTTGGGGATTGTCATTGCTGATGAGAAATTGAGTGCAAGTGAACGCAGGAAAAGGTTGGCTATTTAAGCCATTGAGATGGAGTGAAAAATAAAGTAAGATGTGTCGTTATGTGAACCACACCAAAATCTCTTAATGAGAATGATTAAATCACCTAATCACTACTTTACTCTTGAATGAAACCTCGGGTTAAAGATAACCTAATTGGGACAAGAAGTGCATTCAATGAAGAGATAGATCTTATGATGAGACTAAAACCTATTAATTTGGATTACGTACTGGATTACTCTTTAACACCTATAAGTAGAAATTAAACTTGACTGAGTTGTCATTTGGATCTTGACTATTTCCATATAGAGTGGGGAAATCTATAAACAATCAGACTAGTCAATAATTAAGGATTCCATCCTAAGAATTGGAAGGGAATATTGGGTTTACGATTTTCCCATGCGATTGAATATTGGATTTAATGAAACTTTGTAAGGATAGAAGCATAGGAGGGATGCCTAGTAAGTTAAAGGAAGTTGTATTATTGACAAGACTTTACTTTAAGTAGCTCTTATTAATCATGAGAATTTCAATGTTTATGTTAGATGATTATATAGATTGAAATTGAAATTGAAATGCAAATTTAAATGCAAATGAAATGATTTTGAATTATGAAATTCAGGGATTGTCATTGCTGATGAGAATTGAGTGTAAGTGAACGTAGGAACAGGTGAACGAGAATGTAGGTGAGAACATTGTTCAGGTAGAGTCGTTTTAGCCATTAGATGTTTATGAGGATGATGGAATCTCACACACCACTTAAATAATTGGAACGTAATTTGTATGATTAAATGGTTTAATCTTTAATTATTCTAATGGCTATGCATTTGTTGAACAAAATTGCGAAAAATAATATGTTTGTTTTAATGGCAATTTAAATATTATTGTGAGAAAATTGATTTTATTCAATTTATTATTTCTTTATTTAAATCTATTATTTTCAGTTGAAAATAATAATCCTTGTATTCTAAATTATTTGAAAACAAATTAGAAAACAAAATACGTTCAAAATGGAATTTGAAAACAAAAACAACAGTTTACAATTTGGAAACAATTACTTCACAATCAATTTTGAATGCACTCGTAAAATGGAACTTGGAGTTAAAACCAATTTTAGTTGGGAATATTATGAATCTATTTATCAACTTTAAGTCGTTGTTTTGAAATTGTTTGGATTTTATGTAGTCTAAGGAATGAAGTTTTGACTTTATTTTGAATATAAATGAATTTATTTAAAGTATTATCAATATTTTGAATTAAAAGTTTCGCTCTTTACATGGAATGACATAAAACAGATGATAAAGTCAAATATATTATTGGTCTTTCCCTTTTTGATATTAAATTTTATTATATAGATTTATATAAATTACCATAGGAAATTTGGGATAATTTCAATAAAATATTTGGAGCAAAAATAGTTAATTTCAACTATTCAGATTCAAAATGAGAGATATAATCACTATGTCTAATCACATAAAAAATTTGAGATCTCTCATTAAACAACTGGTAGAATTCAAGGCTCTATTAGATGATGAAGATGCTAAGGATATTTTGTTAAATAGTTTGAAAATACAACAATGTTATTTCTATGCTTAGTCCAGTAACTTCTCAAACACAAGAAGATCTGATTTTGGCCCTATTAGGAGAAGAAAAAAGAACAATGGAAAAGATTTAAAAGTTGATTCTCAACATGAGAATGTATTATACTCATGAGGTAATAATAATTAAAAAATAAAAATGAATGTTATTATTGTAATAAAAAGGATCACATAGTGTGGACTTGTATAACTCGAGCCAATGATG
The DNA here is from genome assembly GCA_007115665.2 of Sequoiadendron giganteum. Taxonomy (NCBI): domain Eukaryota; kingdom Viridiplantae; phylum Streptophyta; class Pinopsida; order Cupressales; family Cupressaceae; genus Sequoiadendron; species Sequoiadendron giganteum. The sequence continues at coordinate 398,919,713 of CM021108.1, forward strand.
TTCTTAAGGGAGAACTTAAAGAAAAATCAAATGATGTTAGCTTAGCCTATACATATTTGTTTGTTTCAATCAACATGTTTTGTTGTGAGGAATGTAAAACTTAAGGGAGGGTGTTGGAATATTAAGATTAACATTAATAAATTCACCTTACTAACTTGTTTATTTTTGTTATTAAATAAGTAGTTACATTCTTATAAGATAGTAGTTCAAATGGGAAGGTATATTTGAAAGGCTTTGTAAACGCCGTATTGTAATATATTCCCAAATGAACTGTATGATATAATTATTATTTTGAGTGTGTTTGTGTGTAGATATAAGTTCTCTTGAATTTTCCAATATATTTTGTATGCTCTATTAGCCATGATTTCATGATTAATTTTCCACTTTCGACACTACTTCTTACTAACTTTGCCATCCAAATTTGGCTCTTAGACTAAATATTTCATAAAGGTCCATTTTAATTTTCTTACTATCACCTTTGGCTGAATTTTTAAATTGGTTCAACCATGCAAAAAGTGTGGTTACAATTTTCTAATTATTTCCACTTAAATGTTGGTTACAATTTTCTAATTTTCTTTCCATTTAGCTAGTCACAATTTCATACTATCATTAAACCTTGAAAATGGTAGTTTACTTCTACTTAAAACTTGTGGTAATTTCATTAATCTCTTGCTACCTCTGGTGTTGAATTGGACTAGTTATGTCATCTAGGATTTGTTCCTCAATTTTTTTTTACTTTTTTCAAAAAAAGGTTATGATGGTTATACTTGTATTACCATGAATGGATATAAATTTGAGGATTTTGGGTGTTTTCATTCAATTTTTCATGTTTTCCCCTTAGCTCCTACTTTATGTGTGTTTTTTTTGGATATCTTTTGGCTAATAGTATTTCATGGAACCTTATTAAAGGTGGTACTTTTTGTAACTCTATAGCCCAACTATTCAATGGTCATTTTTCTAATGACTCCTTTCTCACTCTCTTGGAGGACAAATGTGACATTATTTAGGATATTCAATGCCTAGATATTTTCTAGAAAGCTTTAAGGTCAAATATATAGTGGCATAAAACTCAATGTTATAGGAAATCCTTCTTAGCCAAGCCCAATTGGTTCAATTCCTATGGATAGAAGGGGGTTGATCATAAGGAAGTGTTGAGATTCCTAAGCATCTCTTTTACCTTTTAGGTTTCTCCTTCCTCTTTAAGGAAACATATCATTTCTAGAGCTGAGAAAAATTATCATATTAAATTATGAAGCCCCTTTCTTTGGCAAGGAGATTCCATGTGTGTTCAAAAATTCTTGTTGCACACATTTCCATTACTCATGTTGCTAAGAACCTTGCAAATCCTCATATTTGAAGATTGAAGAAATCCAAAGGTATATTTTATGGCCTCCCTTTAACCAAGGAAAATGGTTTCACAAAGTATCCTAGGAGTTTTATTATTTCCCTCATGACTCTAATAGGCTTGGCTTGCTTTATATTCACTACTCTAAATGGCGCCATAATAGGCTTTGCTTGCTTTATATTCACTACTCTAAATGGCGCCATAATTTTAAATTTAATTAACATACTCTAAAACCTAATGAAACCAGGTTGTAGCTCGTCAAATTGGAGAAGTGAAAGGTCAATACCAGCATTGAGGAAGAGTTTGGAGGAGTGAAAACAAGGTCAATACCAGCATCGTGGAAGAGTTTGGAGCTAAAACAAGGTCAATATCAGCACCAAGGATGAGGTCGAGGGCACTAAGGGAAAATCAATGAGCAAGGGACAACGAGTACTGTAAGTTTGGCACCCCCATTCTCTTTAACCTATAATTTTCATGCTTAGTTTCCAAAGATCTTCTCATACATTGGCCCCCCATTCTCGTAAAATGGTATAAGATAAGACATAAAAATAAAATAGCTTAGTCTTTCACATTTTTATAGTGATTACTAGAGGCACATAGACCAATTCTTCATAATAGAAGAATTTGATCATACTGTTCCAATGATGGCATTATGAGAAAACCTTAGGTTAAATGAATAATTCCTAGCTAAGTTCTTGAAATCATGTCCAATCGTATAAGAGAAGACCGTTGTTATGTGTACTTGGATAACATGGAGAAAGGCTCTTTCAGCTCTTTCATCAATCTATACATTGTTAAATTTTAACACCTAAAAGTGAGAATGACGAATCTTTCCTAGGATGGTGGCCAATTATGCTTCTCAACACCTAGATTACAAAATCCTTGTCAATATCATTGCCATCACAATAAAACCTATTGCTTGAGATATAGTCATAGAGGTAAACAAATTGATTTTCTTGATAGTAGATACATTCTAGACAATTCAATCCTTACATCGAAGATTGTTGAATGGGCCCAACAAACTACTCATGATGCCCTTACTATTAAGTTAAAAGTTTGACAATGCATATGATTGCATCAAATTCCTTTCATTTATAAAAGGCTCAAATGGATTTATTTTTAACCCTAAATTATTATCACACATTCAAAATTACAAAATACCAGTTGAATGAAGAACCTTCATTTGAAGGTGATGTCGTCATGACCTTTGAATGAAGAACCTTCATTCAAAAATGATGCCATGTCAAGACTTTCAAATGAAGGTATTTTTTATTTTAAATATTTCATGTCCAAAATGCTTTATAAAAGGAACCTTGGCATGAAGGACCTTCAAATGAAGACCTTAATTCAAAGGTCCTTAATTAGAAGATCCTTCATATGAAGGTTACTTTAATGACATCCCATTATAGCTCTTAGAATTGTTAGAGATATTTTTGTTTCGAAGTAGAGATTGGACCATCAAATAGTGTCACCATGACTCTACCAAGATATCCATCAAATTGATAAACCCTAACTTAAAAACCACAAATTCACCAGAAAATTGCCCCTGTCAGCCCTAGGGAATCAATTCAATGCCAAGTTTATTGCTTTAACAGACCCTAAATGCAATGAACTTTTCTACTTCTCCATCAAACTTTTCTTCTCAGCTTGTTCTCTTTTAGCTGTCTTTTGGGCCAATTTGGCCACATTTATAGTCAAGTTTGTAGCTTCTGTAGTTGAAGTTTCAGAAGCTCTTTTAATTATGAACCCTCCCCTTAGGTTTGGGATATTATTAGTAACATAGGGCATGGGCCAACCTAAACTTAGGAAGTAATAAAGTTAGGCAAAATATTTAACTCAATTTATAAAAAGGGGCCTAGCCTAGACGAAACAATGAGACATAAGTCATTTTAATACCCACTCCAAAAAGGTAACGACCGAATATATCTCACCCAAATTTTTACATGGAACATTAGGATTTTTATGAAAGCCAAGGTAAAACCTAACCTTAGGTTCCTCCCAAACAATGTAACAAGCCAAGACAAGGGAAAAAGATAAATGGAATTCAAAGAACAAGATTTGAAACTCCATCAAATCCACCATGATGCTCACCAATCCATCGAGTTATAGTTCCAAGATAGTGGTTGGATTGGTGGATGTCATTTCTATTTAGCCCTCAAACCCTTACATAGGCACAATAGGGTAGTCCTTGTATTTGATTGTTTTCTCCCACAAAATAGTGATTGAGAACTTCAAAACAAATGCAAATGAAAGGGAACACATATGTTTATCTACACCAATGATCTCAGAGCATTTCAAGCTTTTATGGATCCATACAACACAAAAGAACTTCAAAAAATTTGTAAAAACATAGAAAATTGCTTCAAGAATGTGGTATCTGATATGAAATTTTGGTATCAACTCCTCCAAAAATTGCAATGGGATGGGAATACAATATGATAGAAGTGGGATAAAAAATGCATCATTTGAAACATCAAACCAATATGCAAAGATGAAAGAAAGTGCTAACCTCTTAAACTGAAAAAGTTTCTTTTAAATTTAAGTTTTTTGGGTAGCCAATTCTTTTAAGTTATCAAATCCTATCATCATACATAATCAAAATGTTGTTGTTTCAAATGACTATGAGCACTAACTTTCACTATTTGAAGATGTTGAAACCTTGTCATAGAGAATTAGAACATTGATGTGACCACTCATCCTACCTTAAAACATACCAAAAGTCTCCTACCAATTAGACATAGGAAGATTTAAGATGACTTAAACAATTTTTATTGCCAAAGCATAAACTTATGATGACTTTACCAGGCCTAGTACACAATCCCTCCCCGTTAACCACTTAGACATATGGAAATTAAATGTAAATTTTCTGCTATTTTTAGTCATGTAGGTGTCCAATAAACCACTTGGTGGTGTTTCCCTTCAAGTTTATTTACTTGAATGAAGAGAAAAAGTCCTTTGATTACAATTAAAGAATACATTTGATGCCTTGGTTGTGTAACTGGTAGACCATAGTCACATTTAACACTTGTTACAAAGTTTCAGAGTTAAAACATTAAGTAGATTTGATTTGTGATGGACACATTTGGACGGTAGTTACAATAACTTGCAATCTATCAAGACTTGATTACCTTATAAATTGTCAAATTCTAGCGATGGAATGATAGATTAATGATAATGTCACCTTCGGATTACATCACCATGAAAGAACTTCATCCAACATCCTTATGAGTGCAGGTACCACCAAATAGGTATTTGCCAGATTTATCTTCCTCGGGTGAGGGAAATTCAGGAAGAGAAGAGGAAAGCGAGACATGTAGTAGGTCTAAAAGAGGGAGATCAACTAGAGGTCAAAAGATTAGAAGAAAATTTCATAAACACATGGAATTTTTTCTTGCTGAAGGGGGGTCATGTTCTTATGGTGATGAGAGCATAGGCAACATTGAGGTGCCCTTGAGGTACAAACATCTACGAAAACAATGGGTACCCAAGGAACTTCCTCCAATAAACACTGATCTTTGTGTCAACGAGAGGATATGTCACATAGCACCATCGTCATTAGATGGTTTGGGCCTATTTTTCATGGATGACATAAAGGTCTGTTACGAAAAAGTTACTAAGTTGATGGAGTATGTTGGACCCTATTACAGTTACAAATATTGGATGTAGTTGGTTCGATATACATAAAGTATGCGTAGGTATGCACTATCAGCAAATTATATACAACTAACAGATAAGGATCAAAATAAAGGAGTGACTAGGTACATTGACTGGAGGCCAAAAGCATCAAGGAATATTGCAGGGTTTATAAATAGTAGACGACCTGGGTCAACAAATAAGCAACCAATTGTATATTTGAGGTGCGAGAGGGAAACCGTGTATTCATATGTGCGATCAAATCAATAACTGCAGTGAAATAGTTGCTAATTGATTACAATTTGAATCACTTAGATACAAACACAATTACTATGGGGGTGGTATGTACTATATACCATTTTACCCAACCTCCAATTAATGACTCCAATATAGCATTTTATTATTATGTTTTTTTTCGTAAGTCTATTGGTTTCATTTCGGTAATGTTTTTTATATTTAATTTTTGGCACAACAGGACATTGATCATATGAGGAAGGCTCTGACCCAGAGTTTAGATCATGATCCATCTTCAGGTGCTTCTATCTAACAGGTTTACCTCATTGTAATTGTACAAATTAGATACGAGCAAAATGTTTTATTATTATGTTTTTTTCATGAGTTTATTGGGTTAATTTCGATAATGTTTTTAATATTCTTGTTGTAGTCGGCTGATCAGGGAAAGGCACTAGCAGTACAAGAGAGCATCCATATGGAGGTTCAATCACTATTATGCGATGATGACATCGCATTTTCCACAAACCCTGTGGATATGATGAGGAAGGCCCAAAAAAAATACAATGAAGAAATCCTTAAGTTGGTATTCATAGTGCCTCAAACAGATGAGATAAGAGAAAGGGTTAAAATATTGTCTGGGAGAGTGTAGGACTTGCAAGTAAGCTGTCATGAGATCTTTAATTATAACATAAGTTCATTCATGGTTCTATATTTTGTACTCTTTTATGTCATGAACTAAAATATGTGTTGTTTTTACAGGATTATTTGCATCCTCATGATGTTGTTGGTCATGATCAAGGTACTGCAAGTGTTGCTCAGGAAGTAGGGGTCAGTACAAGTGTCAATCTTGATCTTCCTGTGCATACAACACATCCTCCGACCCCATCATTCATGCCTATATTGTCGACTGAAATGCTGGCAACACATACCATGCAGGCATTCGGTAGTGCACTGTCTGGCAGCAAACACATGCCACTACATGTGTCAGTACCTATGGATATAGAGACTGTTAGTACTAGTGATGTTTTAGCAGCATTTCCTAGATCTTCTCGTATTACTAGTATGGGAACATTGCCGGTCACATTTGTGGTGACCGAGGATTTCCTTCGCATAAAGATAGAGAAGGTCCTAGGTACTTTAAAATGTTTTAATTATTATTATATATAATCCAATTGAAATTTACTTATTGATCACTCCTTATAGACTAATGATCCCATGATCATTTTGCAAGAAATGATGTTTTTTATAAACATCTAAGTGATCTTACATTGGAGCTCTTCGGGCCCACCATACATACACGATGGAATGCCCAAAATCAAGATTTAAAAGATGAGCTCATTAACCGTTTAGTTGTGTTGTTTGGTGATAAAACATTCAACTAAACCAAGGTTCTTAAGAAAGCTGGTACCTATCTAAAGTATGTGAGGGACCAATATAGGTCACATTTACAGAAGAACAAAAATTACGAGCGTCCCCCCATGATTTCAGAGAGGGAGTGGAAGGACTTGGTGTCGGATGGAAAGGAGAAGGCTGAAAATAAAAAAGGAAAGACACCACCGGGCCAAGGAAGGTATGTGATACTATCAACAATTTAATTATATACTGATTACTCTTTCTTTTTACATAATCTAGCGTATTTCAAATTTTTCATAGGCTGCTCGACACATCGAAGGCAACAAAGGAAAGACTAGAAAAAAAGGGGCAACACAAACTTGGCTCTGGTGGTTATATGAAAATAGCCACACGATTTGTAATTATCAATAAATGAAATATTGCATCCAAATAATAAATTGCAAACAATTTTGGTTTTATCACACCATAGAAGCAAAATTCATGATCACATGCAAAAATGCAGGGCTGTGATTTCAATAGAGTGCCCACAGAAGAGGACCTGAAGATTGCCCTCCACCAAGGCTATGGAGCCTTGACTGAATAGCTAAGAGTCTCGACTGGGCAAACACAATCTTCCACTGCATCCAACATGCAGGTAAATAAACTCAATAAAGTTTATTTCAAATTGAATACTTGTGCAATCTATTCAATATTAATTTCCACCATAATAATGTGCCTATTTGTTTTACACAGATAAGCAATGATAATACTGCACATGACATTGGAATGCAGCCTGGTGAGGGTGGAGCACAACCTGCAGATGAAGGCCATGGTGTGCATCCCGGTACTGGATGTATTCATGTGCTTTACAAAACATAGTATGGATTAATACAATTAAACATTTTTAATTGCATTTGGTGTATTAATCAATGTAACCTTTTGTGTTTCAACTTTAGAGCATGTAGAACATGATCAACATGTTTAGCATGATTAGGCTAGACAAGATCAAGAATATGATGTGGCTTTATCAAGTAAAGAGGACCACTCTAATGTTCTTTTAAACATATTTAATTACAATTGGTGTTTTAATTAATGTAATCTTTCGTGTTTCAACTCCAAATCAGGATTTAGAGGGTGTTCAACATGTTGAGCATGAGGCTATAAGACAATATCAGGAACATGATGTGGCCCAATCAGGTAAAGAGCACCACTCTGATTTTCTTTTAATTAATGAAATATGTGTAACAATAATAATAAAACATATCAATTTAACATTTCTTTGCTATTGCACCAAACCCCCCCTTGTAGCGGTGTCCACGTTGTGAGTACACGACTAGGCATATATTAAGATCACAAGTAGAGCTCAGAACAATTGAAGGGGGGACAAATGATTTTGAAAATGATACTCCACTTCAGATTTTTTTAGCTGCAAAAAAGAAACAAAAAAAAAGTGATTGTAATCATATTATGACAACCATATTTTTGATAATATGTAAAAACTAAAAAAATGAATGTTATATGTTAATGAATGAAAGTGAATATGTTAATGAATAAATGTTATATGTTAATGAATGAATGTTATATGTTATTAATGGATGATTGAATGAATGTTATATGTTATTAATGGATGAATGAATGAATGTGAATATGTTAATGAATGAATGTTATATGTTATTAATGCAGGATGAATGAATGAATGTTATATGTTATTAATGGATGAATGAATGATTAATGTTATATGATCGGGTATGGGGAATTGAGAGTGATGTGAGGGGGGGGAGGGGGGGAAATGAGCTTCCACCTTCACGTGGTTGGCCCTATTAAGTAGAGAATATTAAACTATTCTCAAAACAAAGAGAAGCTCAATAAGGTAAGTAATGCACTTTTCAATATAAGAAATGCATCGTTTGAAGCATCAAATAAATATGCAAAGATGAAAGAAAGTGATAAATTTTCACTATGAACATTATGTTGTGTGTGGATTTGGATCATAATGTAATTTTTTTAATTTTTATTTTAGTGGTCTCTAAAATTTGACTTTTGTGCATAACAGGTTAGTGGAAAATTTGATAGCTCTGAAGGGTTTAGAGGCTCAATTGAGATAGATACATGGATATTTGGATCTTGTTGTTGATGGGAGGCTTCCACTTAACCATAAAATTTTGTACCATCTGCAGGTATGCTAAAATATCTCTACTTACACTCATTCAACTTACTGTAATATAATATCTGACAAAAATCTCCTTTTCATTATACTTAGATGGATTTTCATGCCTTGTTCCAAAGCACATGTTTTAAAATAGGCAAGAAGGATGCTGGCAAGGGTTAAGGAATTTGGCTTTACACCTGCCAATTGCATAGTTTACTTCATTCATCCAACATATTGCCAATGTGTTTCACAATTGTTGGAATCATATACTATAATTACAGAACTAGTAAAACTAAAATATGTAAGTTTCAAATATGGCATTACATATCTTTCTATGAAGTTTTGAAAGAAAATATCAAAATATAGAAGTATTAACAAAACAATCTGCATAATTTCTAAGAGATTAGGGAATTTTTTTGCAAAGTTATCTTGAATATATTTAAGACAAAAGTAACTTATAGAGATTGAAGCAGAATATTGGTAGTCTAAAATCACCAGTCAACACATCTTAGTAGTATCTCAATTCAAGAGAACTAGGTCCACTATCCATTAGCTAGTAAAACAAATAAAATTAATTCATAAGATTATTCTGTTCTAATAGGGTTGACTGGTTGCTTCTTTCTTTTTGATTGTCAGGAAGTCATCAATATACACTTGGTTTTCCCGCCTTCTCTTGCCTCGTGGCCAGAGAGTTTCTGCAGAAGGCATCAAAGTAACCTTCAAGGTTGACAATGGAAATAAGTACAAGGTCAATATAACTTAATGCTAATTGGGTATGATTTTATTTGTTCAAGACCAATTTAGATTCATTTTCTGCTCACACTACTTTTATTTACATTTATGTTTTGCTAATATCCATTTTCCTTTACATTCATATTCTTCTATACATATTGTGTTTACATTAATGTTTTCCTTAATTTAATCTAGGGGAGAGGACCTAGTACTTGAGCAACTTTCAATGTCATGTTGTTAGGATTTACTGTGAAGCCAATCCAAAGTTTTTCATTGTTGCTCGAGGCCATATTGCAGTGCTTTCTCTAGGAAGCCCACATGATCCCCATAAGGTATCTTCTTTTTGTAGTCTCTAAATTTCTTAGAAGAAATCAAAAACCAGTTTGTCTAAATGTGGCTCCTTGTTTACACATTAATATCTCTTTTGGCAACAATAGATCAAAGTGGATTCATGGGGTCTTAAAGAGAAGGCTCTCAAACATGGAGATCAAGAGTGGGACCAAGTAAAACCATTCATAATCATGCTCATATTGTTTTATTGACTGTCTAAGAGCTAAGCATCCAGGATAACATTTTATATTTTTCTATTGAATTTCTAGAGTGAATAATTTTGGGTTTGCAATCCTATTTTTTAGTACACTAGCTAAGTATCCAAGATGCACTGCAGGTACTCTTTCTCATCAAATTTCTCATTTTCCATAAATTTAGATTCTAGTGTGTAGTTTAATATTCACCAGTTTGATTTTTTCTTTTTTAGCAAATTTAGAATCCAGTTCGTAGGTTGTGCTTGTTGTCCATGATAGTCCCCTTGATCTCATGACTCATCATAGGTTTTATATTTTTCTCCAATTGTTGATCAACATAAAATTTTGCCATCATAATATCATCCATAGCCTCCATATTCTACAATTATTCATTGCTCATTTCTCATACATAGTAATCAAATAATGTAGGCCTAGAGCTTGGACTGCAGATGTATGCAAAAAATGATAAATCCCTACCTCTGTAAGCCTAATTAAATACAACAACTAGCATGTTGTTTGATATTTTAAATAGTCATATGACTGTCCTTTTTCTACCTTGTAAACACTTACTCAATGCATACAATAATTTATTGAAATGCAAAGTTGAATGGCCTCTTAACTCTTGACACTAATGTCATTGCATTTGTCCAAACAGGGTTAATCATATTGTGATCTAAATTTTCATAATGAAGTCTTCCAATTTGTCCTTTATATCTGAGAATTGATGACAATCCATCTTGTCTTTTACTACCCCTATTAAATGCTCATGGTCTTGGCACATCAACTTTCTCTCTTTGATTGACTTGTCCTTATGTCCTATCATTATCCCTATGGATGCACTTTGGAGCCTCCTCCTACTTTTAAATATCGCCCAGAGTCACCCCAATAAGTATTTCAATCCATCTGTATCTTCATCAAAAAGAGATCATATATCGCTAGGATATTCTACAGTTTCCCTGATGTGGTGAGTCTCCACAATGATTGTTCTTTCAATCTCAACTATGTCACCAAGATTCCTGCCAATGTAATCTTATTCGTATCACATAGCGGGTTGGGTAGACATTCAGAACTTACTCCGATGCTATATGTCTTGACGATATGCTTCCCTCATGCTTCATCGATGAGACAAGATGAGTATCTCGCTGATGACAATTCATCGCTAAGACCACAGGCCAGTCCTCCCGATATATCTTCTCAGGCAATTCTGATCACTATAACAGTCTTTATATTTCACCGATATGCCTACATTTGAACAAACAACTTTCACCGATATGCGTTCGATGAATTTGCAATATATCCGACGAACTTTCGTCGTAATGACTTGCCTATTTCATCATGCGTTCGATGAAATTCTGTTGTTATTTCGATATGTACTATGTCGCTAAGAATCCTGCCGATGTAATCTTAGCGGCATCACATAGCGGGTTGAGTAAACATTTAGAACTTACTCCGATGGTATATGTCTTGCCGATATGCTTCCCTCGTGCTTCGTCGATGAGACAAGATGTGTATCTTGTCGATAAACCGTCATCACTGAGATCACAATCCAGTCCTCCCGATATATTCTCTCAGGCAATTTTGATCATTATAATAGTCTTGATCTTTCACTGATATGCCTACATTTCAATTAATAGTTTTTTTTTTTTAAATTGCATTGTTTCGTCGCATTTACGACGAACCTCAAAAAGTGTCCAATCTAATTTGCAATGTATTTGACGAGCTTTTGTCGTAATGACTTGCCAATTGTGTTGTGAGTTCGACGAACTTCTATCACTATTTCAATTTGAAGTATGTCGCCAATAATCTTGCCGATATATGCTTATCTGCGTCAGATAGCTAGTCAGGTAGACATTCAAAACTTACTCCGATGGTATATGTATTACCGATATGCTTCCCTCATGCTTCGTCGATGAGACAAGATGTGTATCTCACCGATGAAACTTTATCACTGAGACCAAAGTCTAGTCCTCCCGATATATGTTGTCAGGCAATTTTAATCGCTGTAACAATCTTGATCTCTCACTGATATTTGCAATATGTCAAAACTTTCATCGTAATGGTGATGAACCTCTGTTGTTAATCGAAAATTTTGGCCAAGGTATGTCGACCGTGCTCCACATGCTATGCATCGTTAGATCGACGACACTGTCATCGTGGTTCTGATGAATGTATGTTGATGCTCTGACACTTCAACGGAGGCACGCCGCTCGTGCTCCTGCCACTAATCGTCGCTCGATCGACGAAGTGGGTGTCTCGATTCTGACAATCTTACATCATGAGTGCCATGTTTTGCAACCCATCAGAATATAGACAAAATTTGAGTGACGACGTTGATTTCTGCGATTCGTCGGTCGATCGACAAAACAGCGTCGAAAGTGCGATGAACGTCCGTTGAAAATTGGAGTCAAATTCAGTAGTGAATGTAATTTTGTTCGGACTCAAAAATGTAGGAGCAACATATGAATGAGCAATGACTACAATTTTTCATGACATGATGCACACATTCATGGAGGATTATGTAGACGATCTCTTAGAAAAATCAAACACAAGAGAGGGACATATAGATATCTTATCTAAGATTTTTGTTAGATTGGAAAAATTTAAAGTTAGACTCAATCCCAAGAAATGTGTCTTTGGTTTAAAATTCAAAAAGATCCTAGGCTATATTGTATCAGAAAAAGGAATCAAAGTGGATCCAGCGAAGGTCCAAGCCATCTTAGAGATGTCACCACCAATGAACATCAATCAACTACAATCATTACAAGGATGATTACAATCCATCAGGAGATTCATTGCACAACTAGCCGACAAGATTTTTCTGTTCACGCATCTCTTAAAGAAAAATGTTTCGTTCAAATGGGAAGACAAGTGCGAAGCAACTTTCAATAAGATCAAGCATTATCTAATAATCCCACCAGTATTGATCCCACCAGTATAAGGTGAACCACTCATATTGTATATTTCTGCCACATAAGTATCCTTGGGGCATTATTGGCACAAGAGGACAAAACGGGAAAAGAGCGAGCAAAATATTACATCAGCAAGACATTGACAAGCCATGAACTAAATTACACTTTCATTGAAAAGGCTTGCTTGGCAGTAGTGTTTTCTTCCCAAAAGTTGTGGCACTATATGTTAGCTCATACAGTCAAACTTGTGGCTAAATTCAATCCCTTAAAGTATCTTTTGAGCAAAGCAACCTTAACAGGCAGACTGGCTAAATGGGTAATGACCTTAAGTGAGTTTTGCATTCACTATATGGATCGAAAGGAAATCAAAGGGCATGTCATAGTGGATCAGTTGGCAGAGGTACCTCTACAAACATAACATCCAATAAACATCAAATTTTTGGATGCAGATGTGTTCACAACAACAACCAAGCAATCATGGACACTTTATTTTGATGGGTCTTACACACACCATGGCTCGGGGGCAGGCATTATTTTTGTCACACTTCAGGGACATACCATTCCAAAGTCTTATCAGTTGATGTTTCTTGGTACTAACAACATAACCGAGTATGAAGCATTGCTAATTGGAATGAGAATAGCATTGGATTGGAAGATCACAGAGCTACAAGTTTTTGGTGACTCACAACTTTTCATTAATAAAATAAATGATGACTATCATACTAAAGATGACAAGTTAATTCCTTACAAAAACATGGTTGATGATTTCATGAAGTATTTTATTGAGATCAAGTTTAGGAAAATTCTGCGGATCGACAACAAAGCTGCAGATGCCATGGATACAATTGCATCACTACTGCAATATTAGAGAACCAAGCTTGATACAAATTCTTGGTGGAACAACTATTTTCCCTTACCTACAAAAAATTCTAAAACTCAAATAATTTGTTCCGATTCCCCCTTATACAACAAAATCTATGCCTATTTGAAAGATACTATCTTACCCCCGAACTTGTCCTAGAATCAAAAAAGAAACTTCATATGACAATCTTCTCACTATACCCTAATCGATGATACGCTATACCAACGTGGTCTTGATGGTACCCTCCTTAGATGTCTCGAACACGATGAATCTGAAAAGGTCTTACAAGAGGTTCATGGTGGCATTTGCAGGACTCATTCAAGTGGACTAACCTTGGTAAGAAACTTGTTAGAATGGGTTACTATTGGCCAACCATGGAAAAGGAATCATTCACTTTTGTGAAGAAATGTCTAAAATGTCAGATTCATAGAAATCTCATCCACGCTCCTGCTCAGGAACTACAACCCTTCACTAAAACATGGCCTTTTGCTCAATGGGGACTAGATTTGGTTGGAAAAATTCACCCATCTTCATCAAATGGACACAAGTTCATTTTCATGGCCACTGAGTACTTTACTAAGTGGAGTGAAGTTGTTCCATTAATAACAATCACTAGCAAAAAAAATTCATCTTTCATCCTAAATTATATCATATGTCGGTATGGAATTCCCAACTCCATTATCACGGATAATGGAAGACCTTTTAAGAATCAAGATGTTGACAAAATTTGTGAAAGATTTCATATCCAACATAGGTTCTCTACACCTTATTATCCATAGGGAATGGCCAAGTAGAAGCTTCAAACAAGATAATTTTGAAGATCATGAAGAAGATGGTGAATAATGTCGGTCGTGATTGACACGTCCAGTTAAACCCAAATATTTGGTCATACAGAACAAGCATTCACACACCGAAAGGTGCCACCTCATACGCCTTGGTTTATGGAGCAAAATAAATCTTACCACTGGAAGTTGAAATTACCTCACTACGAGTTTCACTGAAGGGACTCATAACTGATGAGGATTATAGAGTTTCAAGACTGCAAGAACTGGAGCTACTTGATGAGAGACGAAAAAATGCAACCAATCATTTGAAGGGTTATCAACAGATCGTGTCCCACAACTACAATCATAGAGTTATACCATGCACATTTCAAGTGGGTGACTTGGTCTTGAAAGAAAACCCTCGCAACCAACAAGATCGAGAAAAGAAAGGCAAGTTCGAGCCCAATAGGCTGGGTCCATTCGTCATCATTGCAGCATATGGTTCAGGGGAATATCAGCTATCTATGCCAGAAGGGGACCTGCTTGAAGATCCAACCAAAAATATCCATCTGAAGAATTTCTATGATTGAAAAATACAAAAACTAGTATAAAAGTCCTAGAAAAATACCAAAAACAACATAAAAAGTCAGGAAAAATTCGTAAAAATTAGAAAATGTCTTGAAAAAATTGTCATCAGGGTGAAAATCTGGTAAATAGGCATCCTTTTGACATACAAAAAAATCAAAAAAAGAGAAAATGCAAAAAAATCAAAAAAAGAAAAAAGTACAAAAAAAGTGAAAAAAAGAAAAAATTGTTGCCTTGATGAAAACTTGGCAAACAGGCATTTGGTAATAACAAAAAAATCACAAAATCAGAAAAAGTGAAATAAAAACAAATGGTGAAAACCTGACAAATAGGCACTATTTGTGATTTAGTCAGGTCTTCCATCTATTAGGTTACATTCTGCATCGTTCATTCATAAGCATTTTTATCAACATCAAATCCATCCCTTGCCATCATATCTGCATCATGCACAGAACATTTTTCCTCGAAATGAAAAGGATTTCATCATGGCTTGATGATCATTGTTTATATTCTTAGTGGTAGTGTTATGCCTTGCATAACCACCCCATCTTTTGCCTTGGTCAAAATGGGTCACCCTTTGTGTTTTTTGTACTTAGTTGTTTTTGAAACAAAGTTTGGAGTCTAGTTTTGCCAATACTTTGTTTTTCTTTTGGTTTCTCTGTCGGAATCAAAACTGGAGCTGAATTGGGTTCTGAAAGTTCTTTTGAGGCTTGTTTTGGTTCTATCTCGACAGTCTTTTCTTTGCCTTTGTTTTTGGTCTTTAGCAGAAGCGGAGCCGGAGTGGGAATTGGGATGGTTGTTATCAAAATTTGCAAAATCAAATTCTATTCCTATGCCGCCTGCGCTACTTTTTAATGTTTGTTTTGTCTCGGTTTTTGTTTTTGTGTTTTATTAGGTTGGTCTTTTATTTAACTTTTTGTTTTATTTTTAGTTGTTGGACACGGAGCCGGAATGGGAATAAGGTTTGGAAATTTTATAAATGTAAGATCCCGTTTCAATTTTTGTTCCATCCTCGCCATTTTTGTCGTTGACTTTTTGACTGAAGTTGCACTGCAGACAAGTGTTCGTTCTCTTATAGTTCCAACTCCGCCTTTATTGCGTTTTAATGCATTAATGGTGGTTGCCGGTGTAGGTAAAAATTCGCATATTTACTTCTATTAAGGGTTAAAGCCGATCATTATTGTTATTATTTAAAGTCTAAGAGTGCGAAGAGCAATAGCAGAGTTCGTTTGAAGAAATTGATCGAGATAGAGAAGGGATATTGTGTGCAAATCGATTCAAAAAGTTAGCGCGGGTTTGTTTACGTTTCAGGTAGGTCTTTTATCTTTGTTGTTCATTGTTTATTTGCAGTTGTATTTGTTATGTTTTGCTTTATATTTGCTCACGTGTTCAATCATTGTGTTTTAAAACAAATTTCTGATCATCGATGTGATTGAATGAGCAGGTTCTTGTTTTGTCTTGTTTGTTTTGCTTTAAATCTTTGTTTTCTTGTTTTATCGTGTCGTTTCTTTTTTTGGGCATTGTCGCTTTCACGTCTTAATCGTGATTGCATCATGTTTGTTTTCAATTTTGTAGTAGATTAGATTAGATTAAGGGTTTTTAATGGCGTTTGTTAGATTAAGAATCTACAGTGAGGTAGATTAGAGATTTTACAATGAGTTAGGGTAGACTAGATTTATTGTTTAAATTAGGGTTTCGTCGTTCGGTAGAAGGGCAGGGTTTAAACCTGTGCCCTAGTTGTTATTAGGTTTGTTAGATTAGGGTTTCGATGGTCTCTACAATTACTTTAAATGATTTAAATAAATGATACCCTAAAATGCAATTGTTCCCAACGGTCATATGAGGGTAGAGTTTTAAAGCTCCTTTGCCATTTTATAGCAACCTAGGTTTTAATCATGAAGTTATGTTGAAAATGAATAAATTTGATGATGCCATGATTAGCATAGGTGGAGGCGGGATTGGAATAGATTATGGACCTAAGAGTTTTGTTTTACAAAAGTCATCGATTCCATTTTTATCCCGTTTCCGATTTCGAGTTCTAAAAGGTTTCCTTGAAGTATAGGATAAACTGGCGGAGGCGGGATCGAAACTGATATTGAACTTAAGAATTTTGTTTGCGAAGGTTATCAATTCCGTTTTCATCCTGGGTCCGACTTTGCATATAGTGGGGAAGTATTTTTTTGAAGTAACGATAACCAAATCGAAGGCGGAGGCAGAATGGAAATAGAATGTGAAAAAAATGAAAATTCAAAGAAAACCAAATCCGTTTTTTGTTCCGATCCCGCCAGTTTTGTAAAAGAGATTCTTTTGAGCTTCTGTTTGGTTCCGACTCCGATGTATGTGTAATAGGTATGTTTTAAAAGCATGTTTTATGATGATATCTAAAGATCTAATTAGAGGTTTGCATGCAAGAGAAAGATGATGGAGGAGACTTGGTGATAGATCGGCTTGTAGAAGTCAAAGAAGAAATAAAAGCTACAGGGAGAGAATTGATCAACGTAAAAGGTATGAAAGAGTTTGCTGCAGTTGAGTTGGATCACATCAAATTTGAAGATGACTGGATTGATGGGCCAGATATGGATATGCCACAACAAGTCTTCACCAGTTATGATGAGTTCATGGCGGATCTGGCTTCACATGCATAAAATCTTGCATGCATGATGTTCTTCTTCCTTGCATGTCACATGCATGATGATCTTCTTCTTTGCATGTTGCATGCATGCAGCATTGACAGTCTTGAAGGCGCATGACTTCTTTTCTTCTATTTTCTATCTTCTATTGTTAGATCAAACTGAATGCATAATGTAAGAACTCAAGATCAAAGTTGATCTGAGTTTCCAAGAAAGTTGATTGTTCCTAAAAAGGTGGAAAGCCTAAGATAGAAGTGAAGTTCGAACTTCTTTTGTATATCTATAAATACGAGATGGGTATCACATTGTAAGGGTCAACTAATTGAGAATTGGATTGGCTTACCTAGTGCTAGGAGATAGAATTTTATAGAGTTTTGCAGAGATACATTGTACTAGATCCTTTTACAATTAATAGAATTACAGGTTTACGAAATATGGAGTTTACATTGAATTGTGTTGTTTGATAAGGTTAATGAGTTATAATCCACCTGAATGCCAGTAATTGTGCTGAAGCATGATAGTTTCTTATGTGATGAAAGTCATTAGAAGAAACCAGGTTTAAAGATTATCTTGTTAAATTGTCATTGAATTAAAGTTATTGAAGTTTGTTGATCTATAGTTTTGATGATGAATGAATGTGTGTTGTTTTGAAATCTTGGAAATACTTGTGATATGTGAATAGTGGAATTGAATTAAGCACCTAAGATGTATACGATGGTACAGTCATACTGTGGGTTGTGTCATGCTATGGTTTTTGTGATCGGTTAAGAAAACATTCATTGTTAAAAGTATATGTCTGGATATTAGATAAATTTAATTCATACTTGCTGATTTACCCCTTGGATGTATCTTTTTATTTTATTTAAAACCCATTGATTTACAGGAATTATTTCGATAAAGAGAGTCATAGCTTGAATCCTTTGTTACCAACACAGGCCCCTTGAATATTACAGTTGCATGAACCAATTGAGTGACATCAGACAGTTGAGAACCAACTACCAGGACCTTGGGAGTTAGGCTACTACATGTTGTCTTTCTCTTTTAGGAGAAATAGAGTAGAAATATTTTGTTTTAATGTTGTTTGTGTCATTTTAACGATCAACAGAAATTGGTGCTAGAAGGAGGGATTGAAAGGACAAGCTGGCTCATAGAAGATCTTTTTTTCTAGAGGGATACGAGAGGGTGCTCAAATCCTCTACTAATCGCGAATTATTTGAAGAACTTCAAACCCCGGTTAGACCAAGACCTCATGCTCGTAGGGTAGAAATACCTACAATACCACCACCACTTACTCCACCAGGATTTCCACCAATTCCATCCACACCACCACCAAATAGGCCTTTGTCACTAGCAATTCGGCCTTTATCACCACCACCTGCCCAACCAATCCCACCAATGGCTTATTTTGTGGGTAATCCCTCCCTGTTAAGGACTATTCCAGGCGGATTCCATGATTTACCAAAGAACCTAGAGAAGTTCTGTCCGAAATACATGCATGGAGAATCAAGAAGTGGAGAGGAACATATACAAGCATTCAAAGATGCCTGCACAAGAGCTCAAGTTGCTCATCAAGATGTGGTATGTAGACTATTTCCTTACTGTTTAGAAGATATGGCATATAATTGGTATCTAAATCTGCCCCAAGGATCCATTCTGGGTTGGATAGATTTAGAGAATTCTTTTATAAATCAATTTAGGGTATATGTAGACCCTGCCATACTATATCACTAGTTTTCCACTATTAGAAAGGAGCATCATGAACCATTGCCCTTGTTCAACACTAGGTTCCATAGAATGTATCGTAGGCTACAAGAGCCTTACCCAGTGCCGGAAGCCATGGCCATATAGGCATATCTAAGAGTTGTTGATCCTTTGATTGGTCTTTTCTTACAAAGAACTTATCAACCTAATGAGATTGACTCACTATCTAAGATTTATCGTTTGGCTATCAAATTGCAACAGCAGACAAATCTGCAACCTGGAGGGTTGGGAGTACCTTTTCCTCCAACGAATTATCAGATGCCTAATCCACCGTTATACAACACTGTCCCAGGGATGTCTTATTCCCATTATGGACCTATATCTGAGTTGCAAGCTCCACCAACTATGCCTTTCTTTGGCAATAGCATGCACGATACCACACATCAACCTCAAGGTCAACCACCACAAGAGGGAGGATCAACCCATGTCCATTCCCCTGCCATAGTCCAAAATGTGCAGAATGATCAAACTATTCAACTTACAAGTGAAGTAGAGACTCTCAAAAAGACTCTCTCTCAGATGTCAAATGGCATGGCACAGCTCAGACAAAACCCTCCCAATAATCAAAACTAGAATTACAACAATCAGGGAGGTTATAACTATTAGGGCAATTATGCTAATCAGAACAAAAATCAGAACACCAATAGGAACTTCCAGAGTCAAAATTCCTCAAATCAAAATTATCAAAATCAAAATAGAGGATACAATCAAAGGTTCAATAACAACAACAATAATAGGTAGTGGAACACTAGACCTAACAATGGAAGAGTTCCCCATAATTATCAAGCAGGTGAAGAAAGATCAAATACTGCTAATGTTGTTGATTTGAATTTTATGACAAATTGGTGTAGGTTGCATGATACAGCAGCCCATTCTGAGGTCAATTGCCCAGAAATGGAGAAGATGGTGAAAATTGCATAGGTTGATGCCCACCCTCAAGCAGGAAATTTCAATCAAGGCAATGGGCTAGTCAGCACTGCCATGACTTATGAAACCATTGAAGAAAATTATCAATTCCCTATGCAAGGGGATAACAAGCCGGAATAAGATGTCTATGATGCTAAAGTTTTCCAATCTAAGGGTGGTCACTTTTTGAGGAACCAGAATAAAGGGCCATTCACTACATTTGCACCCCCTAACAACATGGTTCCACCAAATTAGAATGCAGATAATAATCCACCCCCACCAAAGGGACCTTCTGATACTCAGAATAGAGGTAATCAACCTTCTTTTCATAAGTACCAATTTAGGAATGATTCAGAGTTTGATTTTGTTGCAGAATTGCAAAGGCAGAAGACATCATTGTCTTTCTTTGATATCATGAAGTGGTGCCCAACTCAAAGGGAGGTGGTATTGAAAGCTTTGCAAGAAATAGATCGCTTGAAAGGGAAAGGTAAAGTGACTCCTGCAAAGGAGACGAATGCTGCTATGTATAGAGGTAAGACCAGTACCCCACCTTTCTTGTTAAGTTTGAGAATCTTTGGAAAGAATCTACATAATTGCCTATTAGATTCTGGAGCATCAAGGAATGTCATGCCTTTTTTGATTTGTAAGAAGTTGGGATTGAGTCCCATTCCAACCAATAAAAAGGTGATTCAGTTGGATAAAATCGAAGTTAATGTTGTAGGTGAGTTGAAGAACATGCATGTGTAGGTTGGATCAGACCCAAGGATCCAGACCTATATAGATATTCAAGTTGCTGACATCCCAGAAATATATGGGATGCTTTTAAGTAGAGAGCTAATGAAAAGCATAGGTGGATATCTGTCCTTGGACTTCTTGCACATGTGGTTACCATGGAAAGGGGTTGCCACTCAGATAAGAATTGAAAGTGAACCTAGGCTCAGACACATGATTACAGAGTATGATACTCCAAATGAGGTAGCATTCTTTGAGACTGAGATGGGTGTTTACAATCAAGAGGAAGTCCTTACCTTCTCTGTAGTTAGTCCTGAGGATACACTATCCTTAGACCACACTGATTCGATGATTCACATCAACCAACAAGTTCTAATAAGGAAATTGCAACAAGATAGGCTGGTTTTAGGAACAAAAACCAATTTGAGTAATTTATTGCTTCCTAATTTGTGTAGAATACACTATCATAACCATTCGAAGTTGACATGTCAGTCATGCATAGATATTCTAAGGCATGTAGATCTTACCCAAGCAATAATTTCAAGAGGTAACTGAGACTCCCATCAATGAGTTCTCTTTCCAAGCTAAGGATGCAACTATTCTTACACGGGTTAGTCTTTCTCTGGTTTCTTTACCAGTAGAATAGACTCAGGTCTTAGGGTTTTCAGATCATGAAAAAGAGGAAGTGGAAGTATCTCAGTTTCATTTTAATACCCCTATTCCAGATGCTTTTCCAATGCCAAGAGAGTTAATAGAAGATGAGTTAGATCCTGACTCAACCCAAGAAATCACTTAGGAGGAAGTTGTTGAACAAATTAAGGAACTAGGAAAATCATTAACTGAGCTCCTTCTCAACATGAATTCTGATAAACAGCAAAAGTCCGAGCCGCCACATGTCACAAGTGACAAAATCCCTATAGTTTCTAAAAAGAAAGAGCTTCTAGCAAAAGACCAGTTATGGATTCTTAAATTTGATGGTTCTAAATCTAAAGCAGGAAGTGGAGCAGGAATTGAATTAACTAACCCGAAAGGGAATACTTATTTTGCTTCTTATAGATTGCATTTGGTTGCACCAACAATGTGGCTGAATATGAGGCACTTGCAAGAGGACTTATGTTTGCTCATAAGAAGAAGGTAACTGCTCTTACAGTGATGGGAGACTCTGAGGTAATTGTGAAACAGGTACGTAGCCAATACACTTGCCATAATAAAAGATTGGCTGCTTATAGGAATAGGGTTTGGAATTTAATAGAAGATTTTGATGCCTTTGGGATTACTCTTATTTCAAGGGAAGCAAATCAAATAGCAGATGCTCTTGCTGTTGCAGCAAGTACATTAGAGCCGATGCAAGATTCAAATCTAAAGAGGTTTTCTGTGGAGTTGATTTTAGTCCTTGCAATTCTTGACAATGTTAGACACTTCCAGGTGTTTAGTGGTGATCAACATATTTTGGCCTTCTTGGAGTGTTCTGATGTATTTCAAGGACAGATAATTGATGACGTTGACAAGGATCAAGGAGACTGGAATCCAGAAAGTGACAATACAGAAAGTGATAATCCAGAAGGAATAATGGATTTAAAGAGCAATAACATCCCAAAAGGGATGATAGCATTGGAGAGGATATTTGATTCAGATCCACGAGCTTATCAGAGAATGCCTACAAAGAGTGAGGGAGGCAAGTATGAATCCATTAATTTGGCTCACTCAGGGGTAGAAAGGAATGTTCATATAGGGAAGACTTGTCTTCAAGAAATAAAGGATGAGATAATCAAAGTTTTGAAGCAAAATATTGAAGCAATTGCTTGGAGCTACGATGATTTGAAAACTTTTGATACGTCTGTCATCACACATACAATTCCTCTTAAGCCAAAAGCCAAGCCATTTTGCCAAAAGCAACACCCAGTCAATGCATTAATCGAGCCTCTGATCCAGAGAGAAGTACATAAGCTTTTGGTTGCAAGAATAATTTTTCCAATTAGACACTCTACCTGGGTGGCTAATCTAGTTCCTGTGAGGAAGAAGAATGGGGAAATCAGGTTATGTTTGGATTTCAGAAATTTAAACAAAGCCTCTGAGAAGGACAATTATCCATTACCTTCTCTTGATGAAGTATTACAAAAAGTTAATGGATCTCAAATGATGTCTTTCTTAGATGGATATTCAGGATATAATCAAGTACTGGTAAGTCATGAGGATAGGATGAAGACTGCTTTCACTACAAAGTGGGGCACATTTGCCTACAGGAGGATGCCATTCGGGCTAATCAATGCTGGTGCTACTTTTCAAAGAGCGATGGATGTAGCATTTAAAGACCTAATAGGAAAGTGTATAATCATCTATGTTGATGATCTGACCATCTTCTCTAAGAGTAGAGAAGATCATGCTGCTGATTTAGAGAAAGTACTAAAGAAATGTATCAGTTATGGTGTTTCTCTCAAACCAAAGAAATGTGTGTTTGGAGTTTCTGAAGGGAAGCTCTTGGGTCACATTATATCAGAGGAGGAAATTTCCATAGATCTTGATCGAGTAGAAGCCATTTTGAAGTTGACAAGGCCAGGAAGTAAGAAGAAGATGAGATCTTTCTTTGGAAGGATTAACTTTGTCAGGAAGTTTATAATAGGGTTTGCAGAAATTGTTAAACCACTTAATGAAATGATGAAGAAGGATGCGAAGATTGAATAGAGTGAAGAGGCCAAGTCTACTTTCATGCAGATTAAACAAGCTATATCTGAGGCACCTGTTCTAACAAGCCCAGATTATCTAGAGCCCTTTTACATTTATTCTTTTGCTTCTGAGCATTCATGTGCAGCAGTCTTGACACAGAGAAGAGAAGAGAATGAGGAGAGGCCTATTGCTTTTATGAGCTCTCCGTTTAAGAATGCAGAGGTAAGATATTCATTAATAGAAAAATAGGCTTTTGCATTGGTGTGAGCAGTGAAAAAGTTCAGACACTACATAATCCAAAGTCAAGTAATGGCTATAGTCCTAGATCTAGCTATAAAGTCCCTCCTGATGCAAAGTGAACTAGGAGAAAGAAGAGGGAAATGGATGGCCATTTTACAAGAATTTGACCTGGAAATTCACCCAATGAAGCTTGTAAAAGGTCAAGGTTTGTCAAAGGCGATGGCTGAAGTGGACATAAGTATAACTTGCCAACAGTACACTGTTCAATCGTTCACAAATGATCCTTGGTATACAGACTTAGTCTTTTTCCTCCTCAATAATAAGTGTCTAGAAGGGATGAATGCTACTCAAAGAAGAACACTGAGGATGAAAAGTGCTCATTATATGCTTAAAGGAGGATCAATCTATAGGAAGAATTTCCAAGGGATCTACTTACGTTGCCTGGATCAGCAAGAAGCTAAACATGCTATAGGTGAATTTCATGGGAGACATGGAATAGGACATGGATCTGTTGATGCGTTGGCTCATCAAATTTTAAGGTCAGGTTACTATTAGCCTTATGTGTTTAGGGATGTGTATCGACATTGCAGGACTTGTCATGTATGTCAAACTTCTGCATCAAGAGAAAGAAATCCTGCTATGCCCCTACAACCGGTTTATGAGGTAAGGCCATTTTCCCAATGGGCACTTGATTTTGTAGGAGTAATTAATCCAAATTCTTCTGTAGGTCACAAATTCATCTTGACTACGATGGATTATTGCACATGTTGGATGGAGGCTTTGCCTTGCAAGAATAGCACCACGAAGGTGGTTATTAAATTTTTGACAGAGAACATCACAACTAGGTTTGGAGTTCCATTTGCTCTGGTATGTGATAACGGCCCTGCTTTTTCTTTCGCTGAATTTATTTCATGGGCTTATGAGCATAAGATTGTGTTAAAATATTTTTCCAATTATTACCCTCAGGGGAATGGAGTGGCTGAGTCCACAAATAAGAATTTATTGGAAGTAATAAAAAGGTTGTTAGAAAGTAACCCTAGGGACTGGCATACCTAGCTGAGATTTGCCTTATGGGCAGATCGAACCAGAATCAAAGCCGCCCTAGGTAATTCACCCTTTAAGTTAGTTTATGGCCAAGATCCAATCTTCCCCATACATTTACAAATACCTGTTCTGAAATTTATGTAGGAGTTTTATAATAAAGATGATAGGATTGAGGTTAGACTACTTAATTTATTAAACATGGAAGAACAAAGAGATGCTACTTTGTAGCAATTCTCTAAACATCAGGCTGTCGTCAAGCGCTGGTTTGACAAAAGAGCCAAAGTGAAAGCTTTAGGATATCAGACCTTGTGCTATTATGGGATAAGGCTAGAGAAAGGAAGGGAGACCATCAGAAATTCGATAGACTTTGGTTAGGTACCTACCAAATAGCTGAAATCTTAGGGGAGAATTCCTTTCATTTGAGTACCTTAACAGGAGAACTTGTTCCATTACCAATTAATAGCCAGTTTCTCAAACACTATTTTGGTGTATAGAAAGTCTGGTGTTTTGAAAAGGAATGTACTATATTGTATCATATGTAATTAAGTTTTTGTTTTTAGTTTTTAGTTTTTGTTTTGTTTTGCTTGTTTTTTTGTTTTGTTTTTGTTTTGTTTTGTCTTGTTTCATTGGGGATTCTTATTTTTCTCATCTCAAGTTAGGGGGTTGTTATTCAAAGTATACTATTGGTACTAGGAGAGAAATTGGTTTAGGTATTCTCATTATAATCATTGAAAAAGATTTCATTCTAAAACTTATGTTTTATTATCATTCTAATTTGGGTTGGAAAAGTTATTAAGGATAGAAGATGTAAATGTGGATATCTCATGAATTGTGATCAAAGATCTATCACCAAATTAGAGAAACATCTACATGAGTAATTACCTAATTGTTTTAGAATGACTCTATCTTTGTTTCAAGTGAAAAATCAGATTCCAAAACTATCATGAAATCCATTGTAGTACTCAACACACATTTTAGATTCATTGAATCTGAGTATTGAGAGATGCATAAAAGAATTTCCATCCATAAAAAGAAGAAGAAGAAAGAGAAAGAAAGAAAGAAAAGCAAGCTCAATATCAAGTGGGTAACCAAGTATCTCTATCGGGGCTATGGACGCCTATTTGGCAGTAGAACAATGCTTTGAGAGGACTAGAGGTATCTCCGTCGGGGCTATGGATGCCTATCTGGCAGCGGAGTAATACCCAGGATTTTATTGCATGATAGTTAAAGGACTCAACTTATGTAGCTTGAAACTTAGATATAATTGTTCACAAGCAGAGAAAGTATCTACAAAGAATGATGCACAATATAAGCACACACTCAGATTCAAAAATAACTCATGAGCACATAACATCTGAGATTCAAACTCAAGATTATCCTACAAATATCTGATCTCATTCAAGGTAAGGTGTTTATAAGCCAAGTAGTTTTTGGGTGACTAAAATTTTCTTTGGGTATTTTGAAAATAGGTAAACCATTTTCCCAACCGAGTCACCATTTGTTATGCCTTGCAACCACCCCATCTTTTGCCTTGGTCAAAATGGGTCCCCCTTTGTGTTTTTTGTACTTAGTTGTTTTTGAAACAAAGTTTGGAGTCTAGTTTTTCCAATACTTTGTTTTTCTTTTGGTTTCTTTGTCGGAATCAGAACCGGAGTTGAATCGGGTTCTGAAAGTTCTTTTGAGGCTTGTTTTGGTTCTATCCCGACAGTCTTTTCTTTGCCTTTGTTTTTGGTCTTTAGTAGAAGCAGAGCCGGAGTGGGAATTGGGATGGTTGTTATCAAAATTTGCAAAATAAAATTCTATTCCGATGCCGCCTCCGCTACTTTTTAATGTTTGTTTTGTCTCAGTTTTTGTTTTTGTGTTTTATTAGGTTGGTCTTTTATTTAAATTTTTGTTTTTTATTTTGTTTTATTTTTAGTTGTCAGACGCGGAGCCGAAATGGGAATAAGGTTTGGAAATTTTATAAATGTAAGATCCCGTTTCCATTTTAGTTCTGTCTCTGCCATTTTTGTCATTGAATTTTTGACTGAAGTTGCACTACAGACCAGTGTCCATTCTCTTATAGTTCCGACTCCGCCTTTACTGCGTTTTAATGCATTAATGGTGGTTGCCGGTGTAGGTAGAAATTCACATATTTACTTCTATTAAGGGTTAAAGCCAATCATTATTGTTATTATTACAAGTCTGAGAGTGTGAAGAGCAATAGCAGAGTTCGTTTGAGAAAATTGATCGAGATAGAGAAGGGATATTGTGTGCGAATCGATTCAGAAAGTTAGCGCGGGTTTGTCTGCATTTGAGGTAGATCTTTTATCTTTTTTGTTCGTTGTTTATTTGCAGTTGTGTTTGTTGTGTTTTGCTTTATATTTGCTCGCGTGTTCAATCATTGTGTTTTAAAGTAAATTTATGATCATCGATGTGATTGAATGAGCAGGTTCTTGTTTTGTCTTGTTTGTTTTGCTTTAAATCTTTGTTTTCTTGTTTTATAGTGTCATTTCTTTTTTTGGGCATTGTCGCTTTCATGTCTTAATCGTGATTGCGTCGTGTTTGTTTTTGATTTTGCAGTAGATTAGATTAGATTAAGGGTTTTTAATGGCATTTGTTAGATTAAGAATCTACAGTGAGGTAGATTAGAGTTTTTACAGTGAGTTAGGGTAGACTAGATTTATTGTTTAAATTAGGGTTTCGTCATTTGGTAGAAGGGCAGGGTTTAAACCTGTGCCCTAGTTTTTATTAGGTTTGTTAGATTAGGGTTTCGGTGGTCTTTGCAATTACTTTAAATGATTTAAATAAATGATACCTTAAAATGCAATTGTTCCCAACGGTCATATGAGGGTAGAGTTTTAAAGATCCTTTGGCATTTTATAGCGACCTAGGTTTTAATCATGAAGTTATGTTGAAAATGAATAAATTTGATGATGTCATGATTAGGATAGGTGGAGGCGGGATTGGAATAGATTATGGACCTAAGAGTTTTGTTTTACAAAAGTCATCGATTCCATTTTTATCCCGTTTCTAATTTTGAGTTCTAAAAGGTTTCCTTGAAGTATAGGATAAACTGGCGGAGGCGGGATCAGAACTGATATTGAACTTAAGAATTTTGTTTGCGAAGGTTATCAATTCCGTTTTCATCTAGGGTCCGGCTCCGCATATAGTGGGGAAGTATTTTTTTGAAGTAACGATAACCAAATCGGAGGCGGAGGCGGAATGGAAATAGAATGTGAAAAAAATGAAAATTTGAAGAAAACCAAATCCGTTTTTTGTTTCGATCCCACCAGTTTTGTAAAAGAGATTCTTTTGAGCTTCTGTCTGGTTTCGACTCCGATGTATGTGTAACAGGTATGTTTTAAAAGCATGTTTTATGATGATATCTAAAGATCTAATTAGAGGTTTGCATGCAAGAGAAAGATGATGGAGGAGACTTGGTGATAGATCGGCTTGTAGAAGTCAAAGAAGAAATAAAAGCTGCATGGAGAGAATTGATCAAGGTAAAAGGTATGAAAGAGTTTGCTGCAGTTGAGTTGGATAGCATCAAATTTGAAGATGACTGGATTGATGGGCCAAATATGGATATGCTACAACAAGTCTTCACCAGTTATGATGAGTTCATGGCGGATTTGGCTTCACATGCATAAAATCTTGCATGCATGATGTTCTTCTTCCTTGCATGTCGCATGCATGATGATCTTCTTCTTTGCATGTTGCATGCATGTAGCATTGACAGTCTTGAGGGCACATGACTTCTTTTCTTCTATTTTCTATCTTCTATTGTTAGATCAAACTGAATGCATAATGTAAGAACTCAAGATCAAAGTTGATCCAAGTTTCCAAGAAAGTTGATTGTTCCTAAAAAGGTAGAAAGCCTAAGATAGAAGTGAAGTTCGAACTTCTTTTATATATCTATAAATACCAGATGGGTATCACATTGTAAAGGTCGGATAATTGAGAATTGGATTGGCTTACCTAGTGCTAGGAGATAGAATTTTATAGAGTTTTGTAGAGATACATTGTACTAGATCTTTTTACAGTTAATAGAATTACAGGTTTACAAAATATGGAGTTTACATTGAATTGTATTGTTTGATAAGGTTAATGAGTTATAATCCACCTGAATGCTAGTGATTGTGCTGAAGCATGATAGTTTCTTATGTGATGAAAGTCATTAGAATAAACCAGGTTTAAAGATTATCTTGTTAAATTGTCATTGAATTAAAGTTATTGAAGTCTGTTGATCTATAGTTTTGATGATGAATGAATGTGTGTTGTTTTGAAATCTTGGAAATACTTGTGATATGTGAATAGTGGAATTGAATTAAGCACCTAAGATGTATACGATGGTACAGTCATACTGTGGGGTGTGTCATGCTATGGTTTTTGTGATCGGTTAAGAAAACATTCATTGTTAAAAGTATATGTCTGGATATTAGATAAATTTAATTCATACTTGTTGATTTACCCCTTGGATCTATCTTTTTATTTTATTTAAAACCCATTGATTTACAGGAACTATTTCGATAAAGAGAGTCATAGCTTGAATCCTTTGTTACCAGCACAGGCCCCTTGAATATTACAGTTGCATGAACCAATTGAGTGACATCAGATAGTTGAGAACCAACTACCAGGACCTTGGGAGTTAGGTTACTACATGTTGTCTTTCTCTTTTAGGAGAAATAGAGTAGAAATATTCTATTTTAATGTTGTTTGTGTCATTTTAACCATCAACAGGTAGGTTGTGTCTAATCAGGGTCAAAGTCCAACTCATTGGGGGCAATAAATTTTTGAGCTTTTGAGCAGGAAAACAACATGTATGAAGTATCAAAATATAAGATCAACAATCAAATGTCCAATCAAGTCTAGTCAAAATAGCTTTGAGACCTGTCACACATGAAACTGAAACAAACTGGATGATCTTAATCTGAATACACTAAATGGAACACTTAAAGCATAAGATGAATTATTGTTTTGAAATTTGATGACATCATATCTCTGGAGTGGCTCAATGATGTATTGAACTAGAGTTGCAAGGAAGGAGTATGATTTTTCTTTATCTGTTGTTTGTGTGTTGATCATTATTACTGTTCAAATTTGTCATGCGACATTCTCTACAATGAATCATTGATGACATTTTGGAATTTGCATAGGAAAAAGGTTAACTCTTGTCTATTTATGCAAGCAATACTCAGGTCATCTTGGTTCAATTATACCTCGATTCTTGTATTAACTTTCTATATCAAAAATCATGAAAGTTGTACTCGGATCATCATCAGTGCAAATATCCTCTTTGATGCTTGTACTAACTTCCAACATTTCAAAAATCTCAATGATGATAAACAAGCATAAAATAGCTCTCAGAATGACAACATTGCATAGTTAGACTTGCATGGTTAAGATAGATTGCATCAATATTAGTTTGTGCATGAGCATTATCATATCCATCACATCTCATATACATAATAAAATCCATCTCATATCATCATAAACCATCATCCAATCCCATCTAAATCTATCCATCCAATCTAGCACAAATCATGTAATGATATCTTTGGTTTTGTTCTAGCCTTACTGCAAGCCTTCATCATCATTGGGATGTATCCTTCCCTATCCTTGTGCTGTTTCAGGATGTATCCTTCCCTCATCAACACTCTCATCATCATCATCATCGATATGTATCCTTCCCTCATCAAAAACACTCTCATCATCATCATCATCATTGGGATGTATCCTTCCCTATCCTTGTGTTGTTTCGAGATATATCCTTCCCTCATCAACAACACTCTCATCATCATCATCATCATCGGTATGTATCCTTCCCTATCCTTGTGTTGTTTCGGGATGTATCCTTCCTTCATCAACAACACTCTCATCATCATCATCATTGGGATGTATCCTTCCCTATCCTTCCCTCATCAACAACACTCTCATCATCGTCATCATCATCGAGATGTATCCTTCCCTATCCTTGTGTTGTTTTGGGATCTATCATTCCCTCATCAACAAAAATCTCATCATCATCATCATCATCGAGATGTATCCTTCCCTATCCTTGTGTTGTTTTGGGATGTATCTTTCCCTCATCAACAACACTCATCATCATCATCATCATCAAGATGTATCCTTCCCTATCCTTATGTTGTTTCGGGATGTATCTTTCCCTCATCAACACTCTCATCATCATCACCGGGATGTATCATTTCCTATCCTTGTGTTGTTCCGGGATGTATCTTTCCCTCATCAACAAAACTCTCATCATCATCATCATCATCGGGATATATCCTTCCCTATCCTTGTGTTGTTTCAGGATGTACCCTTCCCTCATCAACAACACTCTCATCATCATCATCATTGGGATGCATCATTCCCTATACTTGTGTTGTTTTAGGATGTATCCTTCCTTCATCAACAACAATCTGATCATCATCATCATCGGGATGTATCCTTCCCTCATCAACAACACTCTCATCATCATCATGAATCCATCTCGGCTTGTAGTTTGACTGGGGCATAATCAAATCAAATCATATTCCTATCAATCTTATAATAGCGGATTTCATCATATCATCTTTATCGGACGATGAATTGGACATCAAATCAATGCACATTTCCAAAGATCATCAAAAATTTCAAAAAAACAAAAAATCATCAACAATTTCCAAAAAAATAAAAAATCTAAAAATTCAAAATTTTATCCGATTCATTGCCCTAGGGGGCATGTAGGCATTAGTTTTTAAAAATTCACATCTGGGGAAAACTTTTTTCTTTGAAGTAATGTGAAAAACACATCACTTCAAAGAGGAGGAAAATGTATACACCTAAAAATGGTCACATTATAATAAGTCTGGTAATTAATTAAATACAAGTTATTTAATTAATATTCTAAATTCAATCTACATATAAATGAATTTAAATAATTTATTTATATTGTTCATTTTCTACATTCCTCTATCTTAATTAAATAATTTTAATTACTTATTTAATTTAATCACTTTTCCATTTCTTCTTAATTAATTAAATGAATTTTACAATTTATTTAATTTAATTATCACATTGCTTTATTTCAAATAAAGTAAATATTCTTCTTTTTCCAAAATCATGTTTTCCATTTCTTCTTAATTAGTTAAATAAGTTTTACAATTTATTTCATTTAATTATCACATTGCTTTAATTTGATTTTTCAATTCAAATACGTAAATATTCTTCTTTTTCCAAAAATCATCTTTTCCATTTCTTCTTAATTAATTAAATAAATTTTATAATTTATTTAATTTAATTATCACATTGCTTTAATTTGACTTTTTAATTCAAATAAAGTAAATATTCTTCTTTTTCCAAAATCATCTTTTCCATTTCTTCTTAATTAATTATATACACGGTTGAATCCTAATAGCAATATCATAATTATATACATTTTACAATTTATTTAATTTAATTACCACATTGCTTTATTTCAAATAAAGTAAATATTCTTCTTTCCAAAATCATAAAATCATCTTTAAATCTTCTAAAAAGCCATCTCACATATAATTAAATATTTTTAAATATTTAATTAGAAACTTCTTATCCACATCCCACTTATAATTAAATATTTTTAATATTTAATTAGAAGCTTCCAAATCCACATGTCACATGAAATTAAATAATTTAATCATTTAATTATCTTCAACCAACAATCTAACTCAATAACTAAACTTGACAAATGACAAGTTTCCTCTATTTTTGAGTGAAAGGTTTTATGGGAAGGAAACATCTTCCTACTTTCTTTCTATTTTCCATCTTTTTTTCCAACTTCTCCATCTCTCACTATTCATCTTACCAGACTGAATCTCAAACGTTGATCTTCTCCAACTAAGCTTTTGCCTCCAAAACCCTATAAATACAACCTCTTTGTGCTTTGAAAAGGACCTTAAAAATCTTGAAAATATTAGATCTTTGTGAGCATTATAGTTGCATTTATCCAACATTTAACCATCTTGTTTGCTTGAGCATAGTATCTTATCTATCATAGCATTTTAGTTTCATATATTAGTTTAATCATCTCATATCATTTAGCAATAGAAATACATGTTGCATAATCTCATTGTCTAAGTTGTCATTCAACCAAGCTACTGCTTACACCAACTGAGAGCCAACAACTTACATTTGAATCATTGGAAATAGAGGACAATGAGATGTCTTTGAAGAAACTACAGTATTTAGAGTTTGTTTGTCTTTAAATTAGATTTCTTTAATATAATGTCGCATTGGTGTGTTTTTTTAACTCTTTAGTTTATTCCGCTTATTCACACACACAATATTCAACATAAGTATCAGACAGGGTTTGGAATTATGCTTCATACATTGCTGAGGATTTACATGAGGACTTGATGGAATTGAAAGGTAAACTCCTCCATTGTCTTGTAGACACTATTATTTGTTGATGCATTTATTGCTATAGAAGAGCAGAAAGGTAATGAGGAACTACATAAAATTAAGAGAAAGAGATAACATGGATAATGAGTTGTTGGTGTAGATGTGGAGACATATTTGGGATGTGCATTGTCCATATTCTGATTATGCTATATTTTGCAATTTTTTCAAGTTCTTGGTGCTAGAAGAGTTGAGTTTGAAGCCCATTGATAGAATTTCACAAGGTGTTAAATAAATCTTGTGGCCCATAGAGTATGAGGAGGACACTAAATACAAATTCAATTGGGGAGATTGGTATCTTCATATTAATTACACAACAATCGGAGTTTATGAATCCCTAGTACCACCTCACACGTTGCCAATATATGTGTTTGATGATTAATAGATTTATCACTTTAATTTTATACTCTTTTTCCCACAACAATGACAATATAACCAATATTTGAGTCATTGGAAATGTTATTTGCAAGTGCTCTCTACTTGATTTACAAGGCACAACTACCTTCAATAGATATGTAATGAATAAAAATATAGGGTGTGTTTTTAACCAAAAAATAGAAAAGGAAAACTAACATCTACCCATAACCATAAAATAGATGCAATGGCTTCAATTTAAAATGGATGTAAACAAATGACTCAAAGTTCATTTATCCCACACTCATAAATGATATTGAAGAAAAGAATGAACAATATATTCACTTTCATAAATGAGTTGATCTGAATTCAAAGCCTCATAAATAACACATGCACAACTTCATATAATAGAAAAAATAATGAAGATTAATTACAAAGACTCAAAGTTTATTTGTAATCAAAATAAAACATTAAAAAATGCACAAATTAGAAATATATTTTTTATTTCTCCAATGCCAAAATACAAGTTCACAGTCTCAATATTTTTGTATAATAAAACTATGCAAAAATGAAAGCCATGCTACTCCCTTTTCCCCCAATAGCTAATTTTTATTTATTTATACAATAGCCTTCGATGAGTTTTTAAAGGCCTCATAACCATTTCTTTAAAATCCCTTGCAAATGAAAAATATTCTCCTTTTTTAGATTAATTGCTTCTTGAAGAAGTTACAATGACCATTTCTTTCTTGATATAATAGTCTCTTTGATTGAATTTTTACTTTCACATCATTAAATGAGGAGGTTATTAAACTTGAACAACACGCAACAAGGTTAGGAAGTTTGAGAAACCTGTGACAAGGTTAGGAAATTTGAGAAACCCGTGACAAGGTTAGGAAATTTGAGCAACGCGTGACAAGGTTAGGAAATTTGGAAATTTTGTGACATGGTTAGGAAATTTGGAAAATCCATGATATGGTTAGGAAATTTAGAAAATCCACGACATGGTTAGGAAATTTGAAAATTCCACAACATGTAAGTTTCCAGCCTTTTAAAATTTTCATACAGAATTTAAATTGACTTTAATAAAGTCTCTCATCAGAATATTCAAATCTCCTAACTCTTGAAATAAAGGTCGGTAAATAACTTTATTACTTCGTCCAAATTTCCACCTTAGAAAAAAAAATTCCTTATAAAATTTGAATGTCACAAGAAGCTAATCCGATGACGTTGAATAATTCTGAAAAATAATGCATCAATTATTTTTCCCAACATTATGATCTGGTGGAAAGATGAAAACCTTCATATCTTCAACAAATCAACTCCATTTTGCTCGAAATTTGGATAACAAGAGGATTGAGTTCTTTTGAGAGAAACCCATGATTATTTTAAGTTCCAACACTCTGAAACTTGAATTTCAGCCTCATTTGCAACTTGGCAAGGAAAAATGTAAGGTTTAAAATCTCTCAAACGGTGAGGCATTTGGGAATGAAAACTAGCCAAATTGATCAAAATGAGGTTATGAAAAAACCGATCAAAGGATTTCATACCAACTCTCATAGATTTTGAAAATTAATTATTTTCATGATGTATCAGGCTCAAGGGCATATAAGGGAATGCATCAAAAAAATTTAAAAAAATTGAATTTAAATTTTTGGGCCACAACAGGCTCTGATTGGGGACAAGGACTGCAAAGGATGAAGCAAGGAACCTAGAACTTCAAACATGGATCAATGCTTAAATCCATTGGGCAATAGAGTCAAGAGAAATAATAGGGGAACATAAGGAGCCAAAGGAAACCGAAAACAAGCAAAACAAGAAAGGAAACTACACTACTGGCACACCAAAACCTCCTAATATGTACATGGCAAGAAGACCCTACCTTAGATGGCTGGATGTAGATCATTCAAATCCATTAACAGGCTAGGAAAAATAAATACTTGAGTGGAAAAGAGAGGTGTACCTATGAAGCAGTTGCAAACTCATAAGCCATCCCACGATTTGAAACAAAAATCTAGAATTTGTAAACCAAAGAGACCTCCTGAGTAATGCTCTAGAACCAAATAGCCAATTAGCATCATAAACCCTTGGAATCTCCTTAACATATTCGTGCATATAACCATCCCTCCTTGTAGCACCCAAACCGACATCCCATGCCTGGAAACAACCAATTGAATCACTAGAAGACCAATCATTAGCCATATGTGTCACATGCAAAACTGGAAGTGAATCAATATGAAAATCTACATTGCAAATAATTTTTTTATGTGACTTAAAATCATCTCCAACTGGATGGATCTCTCCTTTGTAAGGTTTGGCTCAATATTTTTGTGCCTCACTAAATCATCCTCATCTATGACTTGCAAATCAGACATAATGACCTCTTCTTTGCTTAAAAAATCATCCTCAAATGCATTGAGGCACCAATTTGGAGTATACACAATATGAGACTCATTGCTTCCATCTATTTGGCCACTTTCAACATGGCTACTTTTCACCTCATCTTCCAGATTTTGTTTAAAAAATTTGGTATCCAAACTTTCAAAATGAAAGGATTCAAAAGTAAAATCATTCCTAACCTCTTCTTGCAGCCGTACTTCCATACCATCTTGCTCAAAAAAAGTGAAGACTTTTATATTCAATTTGCATGCACTCTGGTGCAAGGGTATTCAATACCTTATCTTTATGTTGTGCATCCACAAGTTGCTCTTCTTCACTAGAATAAGTAAAATATTACATTTCTACTATAGACAAGGAACCTGGAACAACTTCATTTGCATTACTTTCTCTGTCATTTGATGGGCTTATGGATTCATCATTATCTTGTTCATAATGGAAATAATATGCTTCAACTCTTCTATTCATATGAGTCTTGGTCCTTACAC
Organism: Sequoiadendron giganteum; assembly: GCA_007115665.2. NCBI lineage: Eukaryota > Viridiplantae > Streptophyta > Pinopsida > Cupressales > Cupressaceae > Sequoiadendron > Sequoiadendron giganteum. Next base: position 398,956,395 of record CM021108.1, read on the forward strand.
TGTTTACCTCATTGTTACCAAAATGTTTTGGATCAAAGACAATGAGATTTAGACATTCAATAGAAGGAGGTTGCATATATGGGAAATCTATAGGCTGAGAAATTGGCTCTGTATGATACACTTCCTTATAATTTCATTACTCAAAATATTTATTGTTTTATTTGTTTTCCATAAATGACTTAAAATCAAGTCCTCTTCTATTTTTACAATCTCTTGTTGAGCAACTTCTATATCATTTATCTTACTTTGGTTAAAGCAAAATTGAACATCAGGATGCAAAGAAGAAATAAAAATGCAAAGCTGAATTTTCTTACTTGGTTGAACAGAGGTAGGATCTTTCTGAGCAACTTATTGAACCTATCCACAAAGTCTCTGATTAATTCATCTTCTTGCTTCTGAATATTGAAAAATTGGCCCAACAAAGTCGCTTCATCAATAGGGCCCTTATACCTTGCCAATAAATTAGTCTTCAATGAATCCCAATCGGTAATACATTTATCTTCTAAATAACAAAACCAATTTTCTACAAGCCCGATGATAGATTCAATAAATAATATCACAAAAACATCTTCTTCACTTGCCCCCAAAATGCCACATGCAACTATGAATGCCAGAATATGTTGTTCCGCATCTTGATAATTTTCTCCACTAAACTTCGGGAAGTGCTTTCTTGATCCTTCAGGCAATGGTGAATATTATGACAAAGAAAGAGGTCCAAAGTGATTTCCCCATGGATGGGAAGAAATTAATGCCGTCATGTAATTTTGAAAAATAAATCAGATAGGAGTCTTTACTAGAATAAAATGCTTCTGAGTACATTCCACCTTATAGAGCCACCAACCTCCATCCTTAGGGAGGCACCTTAAAATTTTGAGAAAAAAAGATACCAATATTTTGATTCTTTCCCCAGCGGAGTTGCCAAAAATATGTTGGTTAACAAATTTTTCACTTTAATTTTATACTCTTTTGCTCACAACAATGACAATCTAACCAACATTTGAGTCACTGGAAATGTTATTTGCAAGTGCTCTCTGCTTGTTTACAAGGCACAACTACCTTCAATAGATATGCAATGAATGAAAACACAAGGTGTTCTTTTAACCAAAAAGCAGAAAAGGAAAACTAACATCTACCCATAACCATAAAATAGATGCAATGGCTTCAATTTAAAATGGATGCAAACAGATTGTAGACACTAAAAATTGACCACTTTCATTTGGCCAATTTACACCTAACTCAACTAATGTCATATCCTCTATATTAATTAAATAATACCCTATTATTTAATTAATATTCATTATCCCTTATCCCTTTATCCTAATTTATTTCTTTTATCATCTTTAAATCTTAACCTAAAGTAAATAATTACCTTTAATTATTTACTCCCATCACTTATCCCTTTCCTCCAAAAATTAAATGAATAATCTATTTATTTAATTCCTCACATGTCTCATCCTCCATAAAATTTCTCTTATCCTAATTAATCTGCATAATCCCAGATTGAGTATGTGCACATTCTTAATCCTTGATTAGGGAGGTGTCACATCCTCCATAATATGCAAGAGAATCATTAATCCTCATTACCTACCTAATCATTGCCCTAATCCCTTACTTGCACAACCTAATAATTGATTAGCTATCCTAGCCTACCCCTTGGTAAACTCTCCCCATCCCCCAAGGAATTTTTAATTCCTTTTTGTATTCTCAAGGTCCTTTTGAGGAATTTTTAATTCCTCTCTCATCCCCCAAGGAATATTAAATTCCTTTTCTCTTTCCCAAGGAATATTAAATTCCTTTTATCCTTTCCATGCACATTAAAAAGGAATTTTTAATTCCTTTGGTCAACTCTTTGATTTCAATCATTGATCTTATCCCAAGAATCAATTTTGGCCATTCATTCATCTCCCCTCTGGCTAATGACTAAAAGACTTAGTCATTTTTCATTTTCAACCATTCTAATCACACACAACCAAATTTTAACCATATGCAACCACAATCCATCATCCCAAGCCTTCAATCACCATAGCCAAATCCATCATCCTTGCATCCAAATCAAGTAATATCAAGCCATTATGTTGTCAAAATCAACATAGAGCACATATATCAAGCCATCACAAGGGGCAAAAACCTCCATCAAGCACATACAAGGTGAAATCAACTTTATTTTCATGTTCTTATTTGAGTTTCATCTTTAGCCCAATCTTGAGTGTTTTGTTTTATTTTTATCTTCTTGCTCGAGTTTGTTTCTTGCATTTTAGATGGGGTAAAAAAACTGCACACATTTCTGGAACACTCGGTGGGACCCACGTCACAGGTCCAACATTTTATGTTTGTTGTTGTTTGAGTTTTGTAGGTTCAAGTTTACACGCAGGGGTGAATCTTCCATGACAAGCAAATTTATGCCTTACAAAGACTAATCTGCAGTCACAAACAAGTGAATTTTCTTTCATGGGCGAATTTGCTTAGGAAGAATAGGCGAATTTTCTTTTAGGGGCTAATTTTCTTAGGAAGAATAGGAAAAATTTATTTTAGGGGTGAATTTTCTTAGGAAGAACGAGTGAATTTGTGGATAGCCAAACACAACCTGGATAGGCGAATTTGTGGATAGCCAAACATGTGACCTACAGATAGCCAAATGTGCTCCCTACAGATAGCCAAACACACAACTCAGATAGGAAAATTTGCGAATAGCCAAATGCACAACCTATTGATAGCCAAATGTGCACCCTCTGGATAGCCAAATGCACAACCTAGATAGGAAAATTTATGGATAGACAAACACACAACCTACAGATAGCCAAATGTGCACCTTGCAGATAGCCAAATGCACCATTTGGATAGCCAAATTTGTGAATGGGTGAATTTGCAAATGGACGAATTTGTGAATGGGAAAATCTGTGAACGGGCGAACTTAGCTCATATAGAGGTGAATCTGAGGTAAACCCAAGACTTGAATTTCCAATTTTCAGCTTCCGTTCGGTTTTGGTTTTAGATACTAATCCGCTAAATTTTCTATTTGTGAGTGTCCCTAGTTTTGCTAACATTTTTGTGCAGCTATTTCTTGCTTGTCCAAGACTGGCAGTTGGAAACTACTAACTCATTTTCTATAAAATGATCAGTCCAAGACCTCTTAGTTAGTATGTCTGTTGTTTTTCATACTAGCTAGGAACACATAGATTAATTAAAGGGTCAATTAACCTTGTTTATTGTGCTTGTGAGTGGACTGTTGATGTATCCAATCCCCTTGTGCCATTTGGCGATCTTGGGTGATGAGAAATCATAGTTCATTCTAGTCCAGTTGAGTCTACCTAGGAGGTGCTAGTGCATCTAAGCTCTCCCCTTATGCTATGTGCAAGCCTAGGGACCAATCAAAGCACCTAGTATCTTCTTCCTTTAGCAGGACATGCTTGGTATTTCATCACCCAAGGGACAATTCCAACCACATGTTACCTGTGAGGTATATAACGGGGGGAGAACAAAATTTGTACCCCAATCCAGACACGTTGTGTTTGGCGAAGCATCGAAGCTAGGGTGATACCTAGATAAGACACAAAGAGTTGATCCAAGTTTCCAGTACCTCATTGGGGCTCTCGACTCATGCTTGTGACGGGCTGGTGTTCACGGCTGTGTCTTATGTACCTTGTGTATATCGAGGATGCCCAAGATAGCCTTGTATATCCTAGATAAAGACCCATGTTTCAGTTGTGGCTTAGTGTAGTACAGGGGATGTGCACCGTACCCTGAAGTTACTCACCATGTACTCCCTTGAGTTGAGATAGGAATCCTCATCATGGAATACAATAGTCCTTGAGTGAGAGTGGTACGGTGAGCCCGTGGTGTCCGTTGATGTCCCTATACCATTGGAATGCTAGCTATCTGCCTTCATGAGAAAGGATGCTCCAGAGAACCACCCTGGTATCACAGAGTATTAACCTTGGGTTATCCGCTCAAGGTGCTAGGCCTACACCAAGTTTGAAAACCCATATCACTAATTTTAGGATTGTGCTACTTGGCCTATCTTCTTTGTGCAATACGAGTGCTTTTACTATCAATTGAGTCAATCCAACCTTTTGTCTGATGGTTTCATGCTCGTCATCCTTTTCCACAGTCAGCCCCTACCTTCAAAGGCGAATTTTCCCCCTACAAAGGTGAATTTGCACTATAGATAGATGATTTTTCCCTACAAAAGGGAAATTTTGCATCTCAGTCTAGTCTAGGTCCTCCATTTAGGTGAGTTTTACTTTTTCAGAGGCAAATTTGTCTATAGATTACTTTCTTAGGCGACCCCATTTTAGCCTATTCCCTCAAAAAAGGCGAAGTTGTCATCCTGTTGGGCGATTTTTCCTTCTTGAGCAATTTTTCCATCTTCTTGGGTAATTTTTCCATATTCTTGGGTGATTTTGCTAGCTTCTTGGGTGATTTTTCTAGCTTCTTGGGTGAATTTGTTGTCTGATAGGCGAATTTTCTTAGCAAATTCACCTATTTCATGTGTCGATTAATTCTTGGGAGAACTTGCTTCCCTGGATAGGTGAATTAGAAAATTCACCTATTTCCTGTGTCACCTAGGTCTTGGGTGAATTTTCCACTTAGAACGGGTGAGTTTTCTAAAGGAATAGGTGAATTTTCTTGGTCTGGACAGGCGAACTTGTAACCTAAACATGCAAATTTGTGACACACAGAGGTGTATGTGCTTCCCATACAAAATCCAAAAATTCAATCCTTCTCATCATAATTAGCCTGCATCTTTCCAAGTCCAAAATCACAATCCGATCATTTCTCCTCTTCCTATTCATCCCCCAAACTATCAAATTTTCAAAAAACACTAGGAATTTATTTACCCTAACTTGTTGGGGTCATAACTTTCTACTCGTTGCTCAGAATTTAAAACCATTTACACCATTGGAAAGGTCTCCAAGAGTACTAATTCAATCCCAAAAGAGTGTCCTTTGAAGCTTATTTTTATGGACTAAAATAAGTTTCAACCCTAAATTCCGCTTCGAAGACCTCCAAAAACATGCTTTACTACAACATAGAAAAAACCAAAAAAAATGAAAATTTTGATTTTTGTTTTTTCTCAATCATGTCACTCTTGGACTATTCTAGACCATAATCTAAGCTTCAATCTAGTCCTAATCTGAGCTCCAATACAATTCTAAAATGATATTTAATCCCATCATCCTAATCTGAGCTTCAATATAATCCTAATTTAAGCTTAAATCAAATCCCAATATGAGCTTAATATACATCCCAATCTGAGCTTTAGTCCCCAAGATCTTTTGATATCAAAACAAATCTTAAGACCCCTTCTTACAAATTCTTCTAATCCATTCTCTTTATCTTGTCGTCATCTATTATTTTCTTCTAATCATCTATTCCCATCTTTTCAATCCATATCCATCGAATCAAACATCATGAAGTTTTATCCTCCTCCCACACAACCAATAATAGTACTTAGGGGAAATCCCAATTATGTCGACGATGATAATGAAAGTCTTGTAAATCACGATGAGTATGAAATAGATCCCCTTGATGCTAGTATTACTAACAAGCTTTCCCCAACCATCTTCCAAAATCCAATCACTCCTCTGAGCTATCCTATCACACCTTCATCCACACCTAATAACAATCCTTATGCTCCCTTTGATAAGAGATATCTAGTATCTTCCCCATCCACATATTTTTCATATCCTTCATTTACATCTCTCTCTTATCCACCATCCCAATATCCCTACCTTAATCCCATATCCACATCTTCCCATCCTAATCCAACCTCCACATCCTCCTATCTTAATCCACCATCCCAATATCCCTATCTTAATCCCACATCCACATCTTCCCATCCTAATCCAACCTCCACATCCTCCTATCTTAATCCACCATCCTAATCCTCCTATCCTAATCCAACATCCAAATCCTCCTATCTTAATCCACCATCCCAATACTCCTATCCTAATACATCATTTCAATCTTCCCAACCTAATATAGTATCCACATCCTCCCATCTTAATTCACCACCCCCATGGTCCTATATCACTCCACCCTCCATTCCATTATATTTTAATCCTCTTGTCAATCCACCCTACCTTAAACCTCCATCTAATATTGATCCACTCACCAAGCCTTATCCTCCACCTACTCCTAGTCATTTATCCAATCCCATCCACTTATCTAATCCTAATCCACAAATCCCTAATCCTAGTCCTCCACCCATCCATAATACTTCATCCATTCCCATCACCCCACCTAAACCTACAATTCCTAAAGACCTCATTTTAGATGTTGTCCAAGGACTCATGACAAAGAAGACATCCTCAAATCCATATCTTGAAATCATGGATCCATCCAATACCACTTCATCATGTATGACCAACAGTAATGAGGATCTTCTCCATCCCACACCTATCATTACTATTACCACTCCTAGCACCACCCAAATCATTGAACCCATCAAACCTGTCGAATCCATTGAATCCCCATTGCCTACTCCTAGTGCCACCCAATCCATTGAAGATACCCAAATCCAATCCACTCTCTCTAGTCTTGGTATCACTAAAATCCAATCCCATGACCTTCATGAATCCTCCATCCTCCCATCTCCCCCACTTGAGGAGTCCCTCCAACTCTCCTCCATTGTCATGCCTCCCACACAAGATGAGTCATGCCAAGAGATTGATCCAAATCATACCAACATATCCCCTCCTCCAAATCAAGATCCTATCATCCTATCTACTCCATATCCATATCATATTCCCCCATCCATTCTATCTCATGATCCCTATCCTCAATCAAGTCATGATCCTACCATCCCATCCACCCCACCTCAAGATCATACTAGCTCATCCACTCCATCCCATGACCCCCTTTGCATCCAAGATCCAATCACTCCATCTCATGAGCTGTCACAAATCTAGATCCTATCATATCACCTAATGCCTCTCTTGATCTCTTATCACTCACTCCTCCAGACTAAGATGCTGCCATCCCATCATCTCCATCTCATGATCTTTCATCACCGCCTAGCCCTACCATCCCAACACCACTTTTATATCACCTTGGTAACATTGCACTCATCCATGGTGGTTTTCTTGCAGAAGAAAAACAAAGAATATGCACCACCCATCCTCCTCCACCTGCTAATGGACTTGCATCATGCTTTCAAAATAATAAGCATTCTACCATACATCACATGCTCAAGATCATGAAATATCAAGGAAAAGGTTTAGGCCTTCATGAGCAAGGTATTTTAGAGACCATATAGGTCAAAGAACACCTGTGTGCATGTGGTCTTGGATATATCTCCCAAGACTCACAATCCAAGAATTTTGGTTCAACTTTTGTACATCCTAAGTGATCCTCTTCTAAAGGAATAAGAGGCATTTCCCATCGCTCCATTAAACCATTTGTTTCCATCCCCCCTCCTCCATCATATTACCTCAAAACAACCACCCATCTTCCTCCTTCCTCCTCCAAGTCCATTTTGGGTCCTTATGTCCCTCCATCCACCATCACCCATTTTCCATCTATTGCATTTATTTTGGGTCTTTATGTCCCTCCATCCACCATCGCCCATTTTTCATCTACTGCATTTATTTTGGGTTCTTATGTCCCTTCATCCACCATCACACATCCTCCATGTACAAAGTCCATTTTGGGCCCTTATATTCCAAAAATACCTCCTACATCTCATCCTATTTATCCTTTCATCCATCCATCACCTATCCCTAGCACACCTCATAAAAATCCTAAATTCATAACCCCTAATTAGGATCAGCCAAGGCACCCCTCGATACATGTTATCTTACACCATCCATCCACACATCATCATCAAAAGCCTACCTCCATCACTCCTTCCATGTCTCCTCCATATCATCCATCTTCTCATACCCTTCCCATTGCTATTAAAAGCATTTTGGATGCCAAAATAAAAATGCATAAATCCAAACATACACATGAATCTAAAGCTCCTCATGTCCCATCCAAAAGACATGTTGAAGAAAATACAAATCCAAATCAAACCCATAGACCACAAAGGCCCACTAAAGCGAAAATCAAAACCATATGGATCCGAAATAAAAAAGATGTAATGCATTCAAATGAAACATCTGTAACAACATCCAAAGTTGCTAATCCAAAAGCTAATGATTCACATCCTCCATCTCCTGAATCTATTTTGGGTCCTTATGTCCCAAAATTTACTATCCCAACTCCTCCATTATCCCCACACTCTCCATCCATTCATCCTCCTATCATTTCACATCCACCACCATATGTGCCAATGTTAGTCCTGAACACATTCCCTCATAACACATCCACCCCATCATTCCGTCCATACACTTTCCAACATCCCATCCATTATCCAACATATCTCCCCCATCCAATCCCTTTAATCCATTATCTTTCATAATGCATCCATTCTAATAAGGTTGTACCAACATCCAATAGTCGCTTCAAACATGGGCTCTTATTACCTCATATGGAACTTGATTCTTGAGTCCTTCATCTATCCCCTTTATGAAATATCTTCCAAATCCATTTATCTGCATCCCTATCCTTATCCACCTCCATCCACATCCTCTCCAAAAAATCCAAAAAATCCAAAAAAATCCAAAAACAAAATGCTTCCAATGGTGAAAACTTGGCAAACAAGTGCCTTGGATAAGTACCATGATGAAAACCTATAAAATAAGTGTCACATGTAAATCACCCATCCGGTTTACTTCCACCCTTGGGGGCAACTTCCACCTATGCATCCCATTCATCCATCTCCTTCATCCCACCTATACACCTATCCTACCCATCATATCCCATTTATTTCCAATCCCTTCATCCTCTTAGTGATCTTGATAAAGATAGGGGCACATATCTATATATGCTTTGGACCCCTCTTGGCATATATCCACCCATCCTGCTATGATCCATCTCCATTCCTTATCTATACATCGGGCCATCTACCATCACTCTTGCCTCATTACATATGATATCTCTAGAGTGGGGTATTTAATTCTTTGTGACATAGTCCTTGGAAACAACATTCATCCATCCTAGAAATCCATTCTATCTCTCCATCCTCCTTCTGTTAATACTTCCCATCCCTCCATCCCCTGATCCATTTTCATCTTCCCATCCATCTATTAATCTCTTCCATCTTCCAAATCCTTATCTTCCTATCCACCCATCAACTAGTCCTTTTCCATTTTTTTCATCCTTATCTCCCCATCCCTTTATCCATCCATTAATCCATTCATCTTTCCAAATCCTTATTCCTCTATCCATCCATCCCAACATTTTTCTATCTCCCCATCTTTATCAATCCATCCATTCAAATCTATTTTCATTCCATCTTGCAATCCCTTTTCATTGGTATCTAGCTATAGGCTACCCCCATGCAATCCAATTCCATTCATCTTAGTATCATCAATCATATCTATTTCTCACATATTTCTAACCTCCTATCACTCTTCATCACTCATCTATCCATCACACCATCATCCTCATTCATCTTTTGATGATTTGGATAACTGTCCCATCCACGAGCTCCATGCGATCACCACCATCATTTTTCCAGGTCTATCTTGTCTCATCATATCGATTCCATCATTGTATCCACTTATCATGGTCATCTCATCATCCCTTATCCATTGTATGTCTTTTGCCTTTAGTCAAACTACGTTCCCCCTACACTTTCACATAGGCACGGTCAATCATTTGATCATCCCCCGAGACATTTATCCATCTAGCCTCTATCATCCATCATGGTCTCCATTGTCCTCTTTCTGATTTTATCCATTTTATTTTATCAAACTATAAGGGCTTTGTACTTTCACGTAGGCAAGATTGATCTTTGATCAATCCCCGAGCCCCTAGGTCTTTAGGGTGTGTCGGTTTTGCATCTTGTTGTCTTGTCGTGTCATCAAGCATGTACCTATCTAGCTAGCACATATAAACTAAGGTTGTTAGTATCATGAGGTTCAATTGGTTTTAGATATCCGACATTATGTTGATCCTCTAGTTTAGCTTCCATTTATCGTCTTAACAGGATGCATCCTTCCTAACAGACTGCATCAATCCCATTCACCATTTAGATCCTATGGAAAAGGACATTTGAAATTTATTGTGATCTTTTGATGCTTTTGTTTTTTGTTTATCATTTTAGCTTCCTATTATACCTCATCAGGGTCACTATGATCCATCATATCATGGTGTTCTTTGACTAGTAGAACTAGGGGCATATCTTGACATTTTTGTCTATTTTTTCTTCTTGGTGGTCCTGCGTAGTACCCACCAAGAACCTTTTTGGGTCTTGTGTTACTTTGGGGCATCCTTTGTGTTTATGGTTATCCCAACATCAGGCCCAACCAAATCCCCTATGGCCTTGGGATTTTGGACTAATCTTTTTTTGTTGTGCTAGTCCCATGCATGTGATACGAAGTCACCTTGGTTCCTCATACTCTGGTGCATAGTATCTCATGCTATATCAAATTAAGTGCTCATTACATGGAAGCATAATGCATCATAATTAACTTTATTGATTTTTTTACTATCCATTCGCCCTTCATTTCTCTCCCTCATCTATCTATCCTATCTTTTTAATCACTCCACTATCTTCATCCTCATCATATCATCATCTTTTCAATCTGCTTAGGATAATATAGATTGGTTATCCTAAGCATGTTTTCTTCCATATTTTTCATTCATTTCAACAATATCACATCTCAATCCAATCCTAATCCATTCAATCTAGCTTAAATCATCTAATCACATCCTTGGTCGTGTTCCCCGCTTTGCTACAAGCCTTGATCCACTCATTAGCATCATCATCGCCATCATCATTAGGATGTATCCTTCCCTATCTTTTTGTGTTGTTTTGAGATGTGTCCTTACCTTGTCAACAACACTCTCATCATCATTGGGATGTATTCTTCCCTATCCTTGTGTTGTTTTGATACATATTGTTCCCTCATTAACAATAATCCATCCATCATCAATCCATCTTGGTTTGTAGCTTGATCGGGACAACATCATATTTATCCTTGAATCCCTTTGTTCTTTATTTCTTATCATCTTCTCTTCCCAATTTCCTATCACTTATCATCATCTCTTATCCATAATTTTGCATCATCTTCCCCATCTACTCTCTAATCATCTCATCCATTTTGAGAGCACACCCATGTTCTCTTGAACCCACATGTCTTGGGCATACTCAATCCCTAATCTTCATCTTCACTCCCATCATCTTTCCTCCTAGTCACTCCTTTGAATGACTGGGGCATCTTCCCTAATCTAACCATCTTCTCTTAGGTGATATGTTTTAATTTTTTTTGAAATGATGCTACTTTGTAACACCATCTCAAAGAAGGGCAAAATGTAGACACTAAAAATTGACCACTTTCATTTGGCCAATTTACACCTAATTCAACTAATGTCATATCCTCTATATTAATTGAATAATACCCTATTATTTAATTAATATTCATTATCCCTTATCCCTTTATCTTAATTTATTTCTTCTATCATCTTTAAATCCTAACCTAAAGTAAATAATTACCTTTAATTATTTACTCCCATCACCTATCCCTTTCCTCCAAAAATTAAATAAATAATCTATTTATTTAATTCCATACATGTCCCATCCTCCATCAAATTTCTCTTATCCTGATTAATTGGCATAATCCTTGATTAGGGAGGTGTCACATCCTCCATGATATGTAAGTGGATCATTAATCCTCATTACCCACCTAATTATTGGCCTAATCCCTTACTTGCACAACCTAATCATTGATTAGCTATCCTAACCTACCTTTTGGTCAACTCTCCCCATCCCCCAAGGAATTTTTAATTGCTTTTTGTATTCTCAAGGTCCTTTTGAAGAATTTTTAATTCCTCTCTCATCCACCAAGGAATATTAAATTCCTTTTCTCTTTCCCAAGAAATATTAAATTTTTTTTATCCTTTCCATGCATATTAAAAAGGAATTTAAATCCCTTTGGTCAACTCTTTGATCTCAATCATTGATATTCTCCCAAGAATCAATCCTGGCCATTCATTCATCTCCCCTCTGGCTAATGACTAAAAGACTTAGTCATTTTTCTTTCTCAACCATTCTAATCACACACAACCACATTCTAACCATATATAACCACAATCCATCACATTCATCCCAAGCCTTCAATCACCATAGCCAAATCCATCATCCTTGCATCCAAATCAAGCAAAATCAAGTCGTTATGCTACCCAAACTGACATAAAACACACATAATGAAACAATCAATAGGGCCAACCAAGTCATCAACTTGGACAAGGTATAACACTCTTTTATCTTTCATTTTGTTCAAGTTTAACTAGGCTAATCATTGAGGTGTTGTTTATGTTTTTCCTTGCTTGCATTTTGTTTCATTTTGAATTTTAGGCTAGGAAAATTCACCTGCACACACAAATGACTCAAAATTCAATTATCCCACACCCATGAAAGATATTCAAGAAAAGAATCAACAGAAGATTCACTTTCACAAATGAGTTAATCTGAATTCAATGCCTCAGAAATAACACATACACAACTTCATATAACAAACAAAATAATGGAGATTAATTACAAAGACTCAAAGTTCATTTGTAATCAAAATAAAACATTAAAAAATGCACAGATCATAAATATCTTCTTTGTTTCTCCAATGCCAAAATACGAGTTCATAGTCGCAATATTTCTATACAATAAAACTGTACAAAAAAGAAAACCATGCTGCTCCCTTTTTCCCCAATAGCTAAAAAAAAAATCCCTATACAATAGCCTTCAATGAGTTTTTAATGGCTCTTCCTTTGGTCTCATAACCATTTCTTTAAAATCCCTTGAAAATGAAAAATATTCCCCTTTTTTAGATTAACCGCTTCTTGAAGAAGTTACAATGACCATTTCTTTCTTGCTATAGCAGTCTCTTGAATTGACTTTTAAATTTCACATCATTAAATGAGGAGGTTATGAAACTTGAACAACCCATGACAAGGTCAGGAAATTTGTGAAACTCGGAACAAGGTTAGGAAATTTGAGAAACCCGTGACAAGGTTAGGAAATTTGAGCAATCCACAACAAGGTTAGGAAATTTGAGAAATCCGCGACAAGGTTAGGAAATTTGAGCAACCTATGACAAGGTTAGGAAATTTGGAAATTATGTGACATGGTTAGGAGATTTGGAAAATCTGCGACATGGTTATGAAATTTGGAAATTCCATGACATGGTTAGGAAATTTGGAAATTCTGTGACATGTAATTTTTCGTCCTTTTAAATTTTTCATACGGAATTTAAATTGACCTTAATAAAGTATCTCATTAGAATATTTAAATCTCGTAACTCTTGAAATAAAGGATGGCAAATAACTTTATTAGTTCATCCAAATTTCCACCTTAGAAAAAATTGTTCCTCATAACATTTGAATGCCGCTAGAAGTTGATCCGATGATGTGGAATAATTCCAAAAAATAATGCATCAATTATTTTTCCTAGCATTATGCTCTGGCTGAAAGATGAAAACCTTCATATCTTCCACAAATTAGTTTTGTTTTGCTTAAAATTTGAACAACAAGAGGATTGAGTTCTTTTGAGCAAAACCCATGATTATTTTAAGCTCCAACACTTTGAAACTTGAATTTTAGCCTCATTTGCAACTTGGCAGGGAAAAATGTAAGGTTTAAAATCTCTCAAACGGTGAGGCATTTGGGCATGAAAACTAACCAAATTTATTAAAATGAGGTTGTGAAAAAACCCATCAAAGGATTTCATACCAGCTCTCACAAATTTTGAAAAGTAATTGTTTTCATGATTTGGCAAGCTCAAGGGCATATAAGGGAATGCATCAAAAATTTTAATTTTTGAGCAATAGTGTCAAATAGACAAGCATTTATGGAGATAAGATGGCAATTGGATGCCATGGACAAGGATAAATTCAGAAAGACAAAAAGATATCCCTTGTGAGCGTTGATTGTGGGTTTGCATACTTCACTCACTCCTCTAATAAGGGCATTGAGAGGTTCGGCTCTACTTTAAACAATTAAGGGTTGAAACAAGAAGTCGTAAGGTTTTCTGGAATTGAGGAGGTAATGTCTGCTAAACAAAGAGCAAGATGATTGTGAGGAAAGTACCATGATTTCTTCTTTTAGGAAGATGTGATTAGAAATTTATCCTCTGATAAAGAAGTTATAGCAAGAAAAAATGCATGGAGGCAAGCAAATATGTGCAATTAAAGAAAAGATGTTGAAGGTAAACCCCTTCTATGTTAGCCCATATGCCGAGGTGGAGGATGAACTTGTGAAGGAAAAATTAATGCTTGGTGACTTCATTGACAAGAGTTTCTTTGAGAAAGTAAAGAAAGTTGAGATAAAGGCCAAGGTGGCCAAGAAGAACCATGATTCTCAATTGAAGAGCTATTCGGCCCAATCCTCTACTCCAAGTATCCATGTGCGAACAAAAGAGATAGGTGGAAAAATTGTAGTCACTCCACTAGTGGCTTATTCAACAAGTGAACAGATTGGTGAGACTCCAGTCCCTAAGGTATCTAGAGAGCACATTCCCATGGAGCAGGAGGTGGATCAAGAATTCCTTGAAGACAAGGATGATGCCTTGAATATAGTGGTTCCCCCTAGCAAGATTGTAAAGTGGGAATACAATGAGGTCAAGGATGACAATGTCAGAATAAAGGCATGCACAAATTTTATGTGTGATGATGATTTTGTCAAAACCAAAGAATTCAGAGACTTTTTCATCCATGTCAAAGGTTCTGACATTAAAACAAGGATTGAAGAAGTAAAATAGAAAGTTGATCCCTTCTTACAAGAAGAAGCTAAAAAGGAGGAAGAGGATAAAATAATATAAGAAATTGCTAGCATGTCACTTGATGAGGCAAGAACATTGTTGAAAGGGAGTGGGACACTCTTATTGCTCAGATGGGACATATCATCTGCTATTGCACTAGATGCAATTAGGAAGGATCCTGATGCCTCTATATCTAAGGAGGTTTTGAAAATAAGGTCTTTGGCTCATTTTTAGCCCCAAGATACATACACTTTCCATCTAGTCTATGACACCAAAAACAAGGAAGCCTAATTTCATTAAATATGTGGAAAAGGAGATTGGAGCAATAGTTTTCAGGAGGGAAATAGAAATGACTACTACTGCAGCTGCATAATTGACAATGCATGCTACAATGTTGACTGTAGATATTGCTTAGATTATAGAATCCAACTATAAGAATTTGTTGGATAGATACAAAAAATTGATGGATGAGCATAATAAAGTGCTTGCCACTGCACAAAGGAGTTTGCCATCTCCATCAAGTTCTACCTCATATTTGTCTACATGGGATAGATAAAACTTTGTCATAGAGGATTCAAAATTTTAACAAAGAATTGAAATTAGAAAGGGAGGATACAAAGAAGGTCAACCTATAAATAGTTAAAGTGGAAAATGCCTTTTTGAGGATGTATTGAAGTATAGAGTGACCAAATTTCTCAATAGGTATGATGATGTGTGGGCTGCCTACAAGAACATCCATGAGGCAAACATCAAACATTTGTAGGTTTAAAGGGATTTTGAAACTAAATGGAGCAAATGGAGCACTAGAGTAGGGACATTTAAGGAAATGATACCTAATATGCAGGAAGATCCTAAAGCTCCTACTAATTTTCCTAAGATATTATAGGCTATTGATCAAATAGGTAAAATTACAACTTTCCAATGGAAGTTAGGGATGTAACTCTAGAACAAATTAATAATGTTTAGAGAAATGGAGGATTAGGGCATGCCCAAGATACTAAATAATAGAGGTGAGTTGATGGAGTTTGTTGAGTGGAAGCATGAATTGGTAGAGTGGCTACCATAGGCCAAGGCGATGTTAACTGTAATTGATTATTCCATGTTGAACCCCCACATTGACAACATGGCTAGGGTTGAGATGAGAATGGATGTATTTATTAAAAAAACCAGATCTCTAATTGATGCAAGGTATGATCAGCATAATGCAAAGGTGCAGACCCTGATGGATATGAATTGGCCCATTGAATATGAGTACAACATATGGTTGGAGAGGTTCATAGAATGAACCTATATATGAAAGGGTGATGATATACTTGGTGAATAATAGATGGGAGAGAAACAATGCATAGCCTAGAGTTAGTATAGATTAGGCTTTTTTTGAAGTACTTCAAAATATTGTTCTCTCTTAACATAAAGATATGTGGCACAAGTGTTGACTTGGATAGGTCGATTGTCTCTCTTTTTGTTGCTTTTCACACTTTATAGTTTTTCTAACTAGGCGTGCACATGGTTAACAATTTTTTCCTGTGAGGAAGATATTTTGGTTCTATTACAACAAGTAAAAGATGCCTTTTGGAAGGCAAGTGTATCTTCTTTAGCAAATAGAAATAAATTTTGTCTTGTACACTTTCCCCCTTATTTCAATGATGCAAATATAACCATCTATGGGAATCTTGAAATTGAAATTGAAATGTATGTCAAATGAAAATGTGACTCTAATTGTAATTTAGCCGGATGCTTGTTGCTCTTATATTTCTATAAATGAGAATTCAGGGCCAATTACATAGGTCTTTTGATGGTTAAGAAAAATTTGAGCTCATGTAAGAGTTTTTTTTTATATTTTCAAGCACAAAGAAATAGATTAGTGTGTATTCATAGGAATGTATTTAGATCTATAATAGGCTTAATTTTTCTACAATAGCAAAGATATATGAATGATAATTGCAAGTTCCTGGAATATTTTCTCTCCTCTATAATTTTGGCTTTTGAATTATAAATAAAGGAATCAAGGTTCATTTATTCATCTTCAATCACTTTGCTTGAATGTGTGATTTTATTTTTGTTTTAGTTCAAAGAGCTAAATAAGTGCTTACATGAGATCATAGATTTGTAAGTGAAATTCAAGGATTGTTAATAATTTTCTATCTCTAGACACATCGAGTTTTATGTTACAAAGTAATATACAATAGTCTACAAATGCTTGTTTCCATTTGCTAATGTATTACAGTTTATTGCATGTGTGAGTCTGTTGCCTGATAGATAAAGCACTGGTCCATTTATTTGGTTATCTTTGATGTTAGTGAGCATGCCCATGCCTAATAAAGAACAAAAATCTTAATTAAAAATTCTAACACACCTGAAATTGTAGTATAGTGGTCTGAAGTGTTGCTAATTTCTTGCTTTAGGTACAATTCATTAAAGGGTCAACCAAATCTTTAGTGAATTTTTCCAATTAGCTTTTAATAGGAATGTATCTGTTTATTTCAATGTCTATGATAAAATGGCACAAGAGTATCATCTAAACATTTTCAGGATCACCCTCCTAGGTTTCAAAAAGCTCGAAGAGTAGAGGTCTAGTCTAGCAAGCTAGTACTTGTTCGTTGGCCAATCCTTACATTTGCTTATCATTGGATTCTAGCAGATTCATAGGCATATGGTGAGATTAAGTTTGGTTCTAAAAATATAACCAACACCTTTCATTAGATATATCTCCCAAATTAGATCATTATTTTAAGGATAAGTCTAATATGACATGTTAGTGTTTTTAGTAGCCTTATGTGTGCAACGATTCATACTAGACTAAATATTACCCAAGTTGTGTAAGTTTTTAGTAGGTTTATTTCTAACCCTAGTAGGGATAATTAGACTTATATTAAGAGAGTGCTTGATATTTCAAAGGAACTTCTAATTAATTTTTTATTATAGTACTAATTATTTGGTTAATACATTAGACATATAGGCTTTTATTGATGTAGTTTGTGCAGATGACTTGGATAGTTGGAGGTCCACTAGTATTAATGTATTGTCTATGTTTGGTAGTGTAGTTAGTTGGATGAGTAAAATATCAACTATTTTTATTTTTTCCACCATGTAAGTAGAGTAGATGACTACTAAACATGCCTATAAGGAGGTGATATGGCTACAAATACTATGTTTAGGTATTGGTTTTGATTTTAAAGTGGTTAGAATTATTTTTTACTATTATAGTGATGTTTATTTATCCAATAATACCATGTATAATGCTTGTACCAACCATTTTTATGTTCATTATCATTTTGTTCAAGAGATGATAGAGAATAGTAAGATGATATTGCAAAAGGTAGACCACTAGTATAATGTTTCAAATTCCTTCAAAAGACTAGTTGATAGGCTGATACTAAGGTTGAAATAAAATGGATTTGATGTTTAATAAACAAAATCTTAATTTTGTCTATGTTTCATTCCAAGGGCATAAAATTGTAAAATGTATTATGGCTATATGCACAAGGGTTGCATACAGTGACTGAGTAAAATGAAATCTAGATAGAAAATGAATTCCCATTATAATTACTAC
Organism: Sequoiadendron giganteum; assembly: GCA_007115665.2. Taxonomy (NCBI): domain Eukaryota; kingdom Viridiplantae; phylum Streptophyta; class Pinopsida; order Cupressales; family Cupressaceae; genus Sequoiadendron; species Sequoiadendron giganteum. The sequence continues at coordinate 398,974,748 of CM021108.1, forward strand.
AAATTTTTTGAACACTACTATAAAATAATACATGATATGTAAATAAAAATACTACAAGGACTATGCAAAGTACTATAGGAATAGTGCAAACTACAATATTGTAATCTAATACAAAATTGTACACAAGTGACAGTAACTTTAATACAATAAAATTTAAAATTTAAAACCACAATAATTTTCTTAGAAGTTGAAAACATGTAAATGAAAGAAATTTATAATCAATAGTATATAATATTATGCTAAACCAATCTATTTTTATTCATGTTGTTTACACCTCTAATATGAAAAATAAACTTTGAGGAAGGATACATTGGAGAAAAAATGGTCCGCAATTTGTGGAGCGCGCCTTCTAGGCATAACGAGAACTTTTTGAAAAAATCAATATGTTATGTAAATCGTAGAGGTTTCAATGGCGAGCATTGGCCTCGCTCGTTGCTCCAACATGGGTTAAATGGTGCTCCTCGGCATATTCCCCTGTCACAAGGAGCTTTCAAGGGTGTTCGTCCCTCTGGGTACTTGTTACTTTGTGGACAACAACCACCATTTGACATTTGTGAGTCAGATTCTCCCGCTAGTGGGAAGTCTTCTGCTTCTTCTTGCCTGAGGCTCTGGTTTGAGGTGGTTGTTGACTTATGTTCTTCGAAATATTTTCCCAACTCTATCCCCCTCAAGGCTAGGGCTCCCTTCATTTGAAAGGTTACATTTTCTAATCCTTCCTTTTTTCCCAATAATATACCTATTCCTCATCTAAAGATCTCTTCAAAATACAATGGTCCTTCACCTTTTACTTTTCCAAACTCTATTAGTATCAATAATATAGTTTATCTAGATCGCAAGGGTTTGAGTTCCAACACGGTCTCTCCAAATATTCAGAATTGCAAGGGTTTGAGTTCTAAAGTGGTCTCTCCAAATATTTAGAGTGTGCATGTAGATTCTTTGGATAATGGTAATGCTAAGTCTACCTGGGGTCAGAATACGCATGGTCCTCACTTCAAGGGGAAGCATAATTTTCCAAATTGCAACAAAAAGGCCTAGGTTCTGAAGCAAAAAAAGGTTGCAGGATAGTGATGCAAAGGCTGAAGTTAGCTTTTATATTAAATATTCCATGCTCTAGTCACAAGTTTAGGATCTTAAGGAGGTGATGAGGTAAAAATAACCTCATCATAATCCAAACTAGAAAGCTTACTTTTGCTAACTCAATCCTAAGCCTGTGCCAATTTATTAAATTTTAGGAGAAGTAATTGCTTATTTTAAGGAAAATTATGCTTTCTTTCTTTCTTTTGATCAATTGAGGAAATTTACCAAAGCAGGTTTAATGGGTTGACTTGAGCATTTTTGTAGGGAATAATAGGTCATCATGCGGCTGTTACAGAAGTTTATCCAACACGTGCCTCAAGATTAATGTTGCAAGCCACTCCTAGATGCCTAGATGATGCGCCGAAGATTTAGTTTCCGCTCTTTAAATATCTGTTATTAAAAACTTTATGGCTCTTCTCAAGCCTTCCATATGTTTATGAGCTTTAAAGACATCAAAGTTAGTTTTAAGTTGAGGAAGACTTTTTCAATGGCTAGCCACTCCATCTTAAATTTAGGATTTAGTTAAAAAGTTATCTATAAAAATGTAATTTCACAAGTGATGAATAAGACAGAAGAAGTATTGTTATGTTGTTCATATAGTTTTTCAAAGCACTGTTAAAATGAGTTATAAGATTTATGTCTACTGGTAACTGTTGAATTTTGAATGATGATGACTATTTATAATGAAAGGATTTGAGAACCTATACCTTATGTGATTCTAAGGACGAAATATTAGCCTGTGAACTGGCCACTCAAGGGGAGCTAGCCTAGATAGATAAGTATTTTACTGTTAAGTTATTTTCTTTGTTTAAGGTAAATTGTTGTTCAGTAGGAAGTAACAAGTCGTGAAGAGTCAAGTCTATAGTTCCAGAGCACCATTATTTTTAATTTGTATAAGTTATTTTCTATAGATGATAAAGTCCTTTACTGTTTACAAAGATGTTTAATTGTTTATTTCCTTACTTCTTTTTTTTCTGTAGTACATCAGTTGTTTAGTTTGCTTGTTTCCATGCTTTCTAGTTTAGTTGTAATGCTTTCTAAATTAGTTGTCTTATGCTTTTTAATTTAGTATTTCTAGATTTTCTTAGAGTAAGACTATTCTCTAGTTAAATAAGAATGGCTTTAGATTAGAACTGTTTTTCGTAGTTTAAAAGAAAAACAAAAAATATAAAATGGGTTATCCAAATACTCTCCTTCTGCAAACTGCCTTGGACACTACCTGGTTGACTAATTGACACTCAATTATTCTAAAGTAGTAGGACCTAACGACAGCCTATCACTTTTTGGCACCGTTTTTGGGGATCCTTAAAAGATTTTGTGCTTAAGTGTTACTAGGAGACGGTTTGAATACAAAGTTTTATGCCAAAAATTTCTCAGTCGGCTTCCTTTTCTGCATGGTCCGGAAAAGAGGCCCTCACGGACGTTTTATACCAAAGACCCCCCCAAAATATGTACCAATCATACATAGGGAAGCCCAAGGCTCAGACGACCACACTTCTAAATAATTATTTGAGCCTACCCCACCCAAGGCTTTCCATTATTTACCTGTCGAAGAACTGGCAAAACAACCAGTTATAGAGGAATTTTTTTTTGAGGAACATACTCTTCTGAACATCATGGGAGATCATAGAGGTGAACCTAACCACAATGAACCTCATCCTCCTAGAAATTTTACCTATCCTATTATGTTGGATGTTGATGATGATACTGTTATGAAGAAAATTTCTCCAGCTTTCCTTCCAACCTTTTGTGGTTTTTCCTCGGAAGACCCAAACCAATTTCTCTTTGAATTCAAAGTCCTGTGTCAGACTTATGATTATAAGAACGACAACCAAAAGTTGAATCTCTTTCCATCGAATTTGAAGGACTCAACAATGCGTTGGTTTATGGGATTGGGTTTTGGTACTATAACATCTTGGGGGGAAATGGAGATTGTCTTCTTGCAAAAATACCAGAGTTACTGTAGGGTAAGTGATCATAAGGAGGAGTTGTTTAAACTGAGACAAAACAAGGATGAAAGTTTAGAATATTATCTCGATAGGTTCCTCTTCCTCTCCAAAAGATGTGGAGAAACAACCATTAGCGTAGAAATTCTCAAAACAATATTTCTTAAAGGTTTTGATGATGACGCTCGAAGAAATCTTGATTTAATGGGAAAAGGTGATGTATCTCAATTAACTCTTGAAGAAATATGTGAGTTATGTCAGAATTTGTCTCATACTCGGGGAGGAATCCACAAAACTAATCTTTTTAAAGGGTCTAACAAGATAGGTAAGCTCTGCGAAGAAATAGAAAATCTGAAAACGGACATTCAATACAATTGAATTCCACATTAGATGGTATACAAGCTAAAACTCGCAACCCTGAGACCTTGTCAATTTATTGTCCAAGGTGTCAGAATAAACACCTATTGCATAAGTGTCATTTGGATAAAGTTAATGTTTGTCAACTGTGTGAGAAAAACCATCCTACAAATCAGTGTGAACTTTTGACGGATATCAAGAATACTAAGAAAAAAACCATTCAAGTTGAAGAAGAGATAAATGCCTTAAACCAACGTCAAGGAGGTAATTTTCCTTATGGAGAGAATTCTAACCCTGCATGGAGACCACAAAATAACTGGGCTCATAATCAATGGAATCCATCTTGGAATCAATTGCCTCTACCTCAACCTAACTGGGGAACTCCTTATTGGGGATCCCCTGAGTGGACAAACCACACTTGGGGAAATCAACAGTGGTCAAATCAACCCCAACAATAGCGGTATCAACAACATGCTGCCCCCCAATGGAATCGGGCACAAAATCAATTTTATACTGAACCTAGGAGGAATCAACAACAAAATCTATTACCTCCAGGTCAAAACCTTCCTCAGAATGAGCAGGTAAACCAACCTCAACTTCCAGTGCAACCGATTCCCAATCCTAAGAATAATCGCCAGAATACACCAATCTATTCTACCGAACATGAAAATGTTACAGGGCTTAATGCGATACACTTTGGAAATGTGCAATTGCATTCTGGGCGAACTCTACAACCTCTAACCATTGAAGAAATAGTGGAGGAAATTGAGCCTAAAAGTCCAATAAAAGACATGTCGTCTAATCAGGATACTACTCCTAAAGACAAAGAGCCTTTTTCAGTGGCAGGAGCTATTGAATTGTCTCGGGGGGAGGAAGGTCAGTCCTTAAGTCAACATAAGGAGGATCCTGTTCCAAGGGAGAAGAGGATGGCACCATATTCGGAACGTTTAAAGTTCATAACTCTAGAAGATACTCTGGAAGTATCTTCGGCTACAGAAACTGTGTTAATTCAGGAGATTAAGCAGCTGCAAATTGAAGTTCCTTTATTGCAAGAAATAAAGGAAATTCTTGAATTAAACCAATTATTCAAGTAGCTATGTATCAAAACACCAGGGAGGAAGCCAAAAAAGATAAATACCATTCATACTGATGGTTATTTAGCTGATTTTTTGTCTGCAAAGACTATTGCTCCGAAATACGATGATCCTGGGAGTCCACTTATAACTGTTACAATCAACGAGGTAGCAATACCAAATGCACTAGTGGATCTAGGAGTAGCTATTAATGTGATGACTGTGGATGTAATGGAAAAATTGGGTTTAACTAATTTATGTCCTACAACCACAGTCTTACAAATGGCAAGTCAGTCTATAGCCATCCCAAAGGGTATCATTAAAAATGTCCTTGTCAAAGTTGATGGATGGGATTACCCAGTCGACTTCTAGGTAATTCAATCGCTTACACCTAAGGATAGCTATCCTATAATTCTTGGAAGACCTTGGTTGGCCACGGTTGCTGCTAAGATTGATTGTAGGGAAGGGGGAATGACCATTTCACATGGTCAAGATAGTAAACGTTTGTTCTTATATCCCCTTGCTAAACCTACTGAGCACAAAAAGGTCTGGGTTGATGAACCTGAGGAATCAAATAGTTTAGATAGTCTAGCCTCCCTAGCCATGGTAGTAATTAAACAACACAGGGAAGAACTGGAATAAGAGTTAGTAAACGAAATAGCACGCCTTGCTACAACCCCGAATGAGGAAGAAGTGATGGATGCCCCAAGAATCTTTGGGAAACCAATTGATATAAATGGGATGGAGCACAACTATGCTACAATGGGAATGCCTTGTCCCTTAGCAAATATGATTCCCAGAAAAATTCATTTCTATGAGGATATCACAAGGTTTCACCAACTGGTACCTCATAGTTGTCCTCTTAATACGTTATTGCGACCTATGTATACTGTGACCTCGGTTCATCCTAGAACAAAATCGATAATGCTATTACCAGGAAAAACCTTGAATATCAATAGTTGGTTGATAGAAACTCAGGAGGATAAGTTGTTTAATGTGTTGGTACAAAGGTCTAAAGCTTTTGCTTGGGATTATACAGACATGAGGGGAATTCACCCAAGTGTTTGTACTCATCACATTTACACTAATATTAGTATAAGGCCTATTTGCCAGCCGCAAAGAAGACTTAATCCTACATTAAAGGATTTGGTCAAAATTGAGATTGAGAAACTCCTTCGTGTTGGATTTATTTATCCAATCTTTGACTGTAAATGGGTATCACCTATGGTGGTGGTCCCAAAGAAAAATGGGAAATGGAGAATTTGTGTAGATTATCGAGAATTCAATAAAGCCACTTATAGAGATTATTTTCCCTTACCATTTGTTGATCAGGTCCTAAACAAATTGGCTAGGAGGAAGTATTTCTCCTTTAATGATGGATTTAGTGGTTATAATTAGATACAGGTTGCTCCAGAAGACCAGGACAAAACCACATTTACCTACCCTTGGGGAACATTCACATATAGAGTGCTTCCTTTTGGACTATGCAACGCTCCAATGACCTTTCAGAGAGTCGTTCTTGCCATATTTTCTGCTCTCGTTAATGACTGTGTCGAGGTCTACATGGACAATTTTACAGTCTATGGGTCAACATATGACGAAGCTCTTCAAAACCTAGATCAAGTTCTACAAGTTTGTGAGGACAATAGACTATCCCTTAGCCATGAGAAATGCTTAATAATGGTGGAACAAGGAATAGTCTTGGGTCATCATATTTCCTCAGAGGGAATAAAGGTCGACCCTAAGAAAGTTGAAGTCATCCAATAGTTGACAATTCCTCAAACTCAAACATATATAAGAGGTTTTCTTGGACATTCTAGTTATTATAGAAGGTTCATAGAAGGCTTTAGTAAAATTGCATCTTCGATGTTCTCTCTTTTACAGAAAGAAGTGGAGTTTATCTGGACATCTATGTGTCAGCAATCTTTTGAAGCAATCAAGGAAAAAATTATCTCTGCTCCCATTCTGAGAGGGCCAAATTGGAGTATCCCCTTTCATATCTATGTTGATGCTTCTGATGATGCTATCGGTGCAGTCCTGGGACAAGAAGATGAGAACGGGGGAAAGTATGCTATATATTTCATCAGCAAAAATCTTACTTGTGTAGAAAAGAATTATACAACAACAAAAAAGGAATTCCTAGCTGTTGTTCACGCTATTAAGAAATTTTTCATTATATTAAGGGGTATAAGGTCATAGTTTATACGGACCACTTAGCTATGAAGTACCTAATGAACAAACCCATGGTTAATGGTCGAATTATGAGATGGCTATTGCTCCTTCAGGAGTTTAATGCCACGATTCTTGATAAACCAGGGAAATATAATGGGGTAGCTGATTTCTTGTCACGAATCAAGCATGAAGAAGGTGACAACACCCCTATACAGGATGATTTCCCAAATGAAAATTTATTTGCGGTTTCTGTAAAATCACCTTGGTTCTCAGATATCACTAACTATTTAGCTGCGTCAGAAGTACCTCCTGGATTCACATCTAAGCAAAAGAAGCTTCTAATCAGGGAAAGTGCCTCATTCAAGTGGATTCATGGAATGTTATTTTGTTGTGGTCCTGACATGATTTTGAGGAGATGTGTAAGAGTGGATGAAACCTACAACATTCTAAGGGCCTGTCACGATGACCCTTTGGGAGGACATTACTCTGCAAAGAGAACTTCCCACAAAGTCCTAGGTGTCAGATACTATTGGCCCTCAATGCACAAAGACATTAAGAACTATGTTCATCATTGTGATGAATGTCAGAGGGTAGGAAGACCAACTGCTTCTTCAGAAATTCTGTTGCTGCCATAGGTAGTCCTTGAACCATACAAAAAATGGGGTTTAGATTTTATCGGACCCATAGATCCTTCCTCTCGAGGGAAAGAGTATATACTGGTTTGCACTGACTACCTGACAAAATGGGCTAAAGTTCAAGCCTTAAGAATATCTAGGGAAGAGTAGGTTGCAAAATTCCTTTATAATAAAATATTCCTTAAATTCAGAGCCCATCGAACCATTGAAACTGATTAGGGACCCCAATTCATGTCCCGAGTGCTCTTGGCATTTACCAATCATTTTTAGGTAAGCCATAGGAAGTCATCCCCTTACCACCCTCAAGCGAACGAGCAAGTAGAAGTAACTAACAGAGAACTAGAAATCATTCTAACAAAAATAGTTTCTTCTGGAAGAAAAGACTGGGCCAGAAAACTCTTCGAAGCCGTATGAGCGTACATGACTTGGAAATCTACGATGGGGTTCAGCCCCTATGAGCTCATTTTTGGGAAGAAGCCTCTTCTTCCCATTGAGTTTGAACTATAGACTCTACGAATGGCTATGGAGCTAGGTCTAGATTTAAAATGTGCCCAAGTTGAAAAAGTTCTACAGCTAAGTGAATTGGATGAGCTTCGTTTGGACGCCGTCCATCAAACTGAACTAATTCAACATCAACAGAAAGTGTGGCATGATAAAAATATTAAGGAAAAGGAGTTTCATAATGGGGACTGGGCCCTGTTATTTAATTCAAGATACAAGGATCATAAGGGGAATCTCAAGACTCACTGGCTGGGACCTTATGAAGTTGGTGAAGTCTTTTCGAATGGAGTTGTTTAGTTGAAACCAATTGATGGTGACACACGAACTCTATTGGTAAATGGTCATCGCTTACGTGTCTACCATAAGCCAGTCAACAAGGAAGACTTTACAAGGATGGTTGAAATATAGGGTGAGATCCAATGTTTTGACTCTACGACGACAGAGTCTATCTAGTAATGTTGCTGTTCAAAAAAAAATAAAAAATAAAAAATAAAAAAATAATAATAATTTGAAAACATGCAATAAACGGACATGAATGCTGAGATATTTTCCTTCATTAAATATTTCTTCATTTTTGGACTTAGCTAAATATTTTCTTTATTTTTATTTTTGCAGGACTTATCAAAGAGGAAAATAACTTTTGGAGCACCCTCCAAAGATGCTCCAGAACGTTATGATGTCAGTACCGATGCTCCCGAACTTGATGTTTTCAAGCTCGATGCTCCAGACCTTGTATAAAGCTTATCATGTTGAAGAGGCATTTTGCACAAAGGTTCAAAGCCTATGAAGTTCAAAAATTCTTTTTCATATCACTCCTTTCATTCCATTGTTGCTTCGACTGCATCTTTCAACGATGCTCCATAACCTTTCATTTTGTTGCTGCTTCAGCTGCATCTTTCAGTGATGCTCCACAACCTTTCATTTCATTGCTGCTCCGGCTACATCTTTTAGCGATGCTCTAGAACCTTTCATTCCATTATTGCTCCAGCTGCATCTTTCAGCGATGCTCCAGAACCTTTCATTCCATTGCTGCTTCGGCTGCATCTTTCATCGATTCTCTAGAACCTCCATTTCATTCCTTGTTTTAGTCGCACCACACATTGATGATCTGTAACTTATGCACTCATTCCAAGGGCGTTGACCAAATTACGTGCTCTGGAAATTTTTCGCTTGTCTTCTACCACCTTTTTCAAAATTTTAAATTTTCATGATTCTTCCACCAAAATATCCCATACATTTGTCTTTCTATTTTTGCTTTAGTCATAAGTAAGCCACCCAATTCCATACTCCTCATTGATAGCTCCGTCCTCCATAGAATTCTACACCATATTATAATAACTTCGTCGTCACCTCAAGCAATACCTTCATGTTATCCTGTCAAATCTGTAAGGTATAAGATCTTCGAACGATCACATAACACAAGTATTAATTTTTGCTTTAAGTAGGTAGTTATTTTTGAATAAAGAATAAATTGGCACAAACTTCACTCCCAATTTAGCAATTTGTGCCACTCGGCGATCAACTACTTGTATGGAAAAGCCTTTCGCATGCCTCCATGTAGATTGGAAATTATTGAAGAGTAAGCTGCAAATAAGACAAATAAAGGATTTCAAAGGAAATATTGTCAAAAACCAATGTGAAAGCTTTGTGCCAAACTTAAAAATATTTTGCAGAGTGTGAAATAAGGAAATGGGGGGTGGTAAAAGAAAGGCAGAGCCGGATTCAACATAAATATTTTTGGGATTGAGCAATATCTCCAGGTTGTTCGAAGAAGCGGGATGGTTAAACTTCATCAAAAAATTTGAGGGCTATAATGAAAAGCTGGTCAACTCTTTTGCTGAGAACTACACTAATAGCGAGGTGGTACTTCATGGGAAGCATTTCAAGGTGAGTTCCAAAATCATTTCCCGCTTATCTGGTTTAGAGAATATAGGCATAAAAATAAAGGAAACCTCTCAAATTACATACCAGAAGTTGTCTGAATTATTCGTTAGAGAGGGAGACCCACACCCAATGCTAGTAATAAGTACCAGGGGGCAAAATAAAGGGTTGCAGAGAATCTCCATATTAGAACCTTGGGGCACTACTGCTGCATGGATTATAAAGTATTTTACCTATGAGGGTTAGCTAGTTGTAGTTGTAGGACCTACCTTTCGTATGTTGACCCATTTATGTCACGAGAAGGAGGAACCAACTCTTAGGGTTAACATGCCTGAATTCTTGTATGATTCCTTGAACACTTTCATAGAAAGGTATAAAATAGGGACTGGGCCCTTGAAACATCACAGGTTAATTTAGCTAATCTGCAAGTACCACGTCCATAAGAAACTTGAGGGAAAATGGGAGAATTTTTTAAAGAAAATGGAGATGCCTGCAATTGCAAGAACCATAGAATCAGGGGAACGGTCCCACCAGGCTATTCCTCCATTCAGAGCAATTTCCCCTAAGGGCTCTCCAGCTTCGGAAGCTCTTAATCCCACCACTCCTGGTGAGGATTTTCCAACCTTCTTCGGGGATGAATTCCAAACCCCCGACCTGCCGGAACATGTTGATATTATTTATTCTAGCACAAGCAAACCCAAAAAGAAGAAAAAGGGGAAGAATAGAACACCCGTCATTTTCCAAGAATTGTCTCCACTCAGAAGAAGTAAGAGGTTAGCCTCTAAATTCTCTGAAACCCCAATACAGGGTAAGGAGGGAAGTTCATAAAAGAAAAACCCTAAGCATCCACCTAAGCCCATCGATATTTCAAAGCTTTCCAGTGAAGAGGAGGTACCCCTAAATAAACAAGATTCAGGAGAAGAGTTTCCTTTTCACTCTGCACATATGGAGGAAGTCTTCAATGATGAAATTCAAAGAAGAGAACTTGAGGGGGATGGCAGTGTGCCAGAAAATTTGTCACCCATTGTGAATAAAATTGTTAAAACAGTTGAAACAAGTAGTGCCATTGTTGAATTGGAAAAGTGTAAATTAGAAATTGATCATTTACAAAGACAATTGTCTAAAAGTAATGAATGTATAGAATTGCTAAAAGAAGAATCGGCTGTGCAAATTACAATAATATATAAAAGAGATCAAGAAATAAAAGGCTTGAATCTTCAATTGCAGGAAAAAGACTCAATAATCCATAGGTTACAAGAGCACATGCAAGAACAAAATTAAAAACATAAAATGTATAGTGTTGACATTGCAAACAAAAATGCAGAGATGAAGAGAATAAAGCAAAATTTTGTGCTCATGCTTACAACTTTCGAGGAGGACAAGAAAATAAAAATTGAGGAGTTGAACACTTCCATTAGCAGGGTAGTTGAACTAGAGCATGACTTAAAGGAATACAATGTAAGAACTCAAATGGAGTCCAAAGAAGTTCAAACTGAGCTAGTTGTAACTAATTGGTTCCAGGTCCACATTCCACCTCTGCTAATGAAATGGATGGAAAATTGTTACTTCCTCAGGAATGTCCAAACTGAAAATTACAGGCTGAAGAAGGAACTGGTGCTCCTGAAGGAGTCATTTCATAAGGCCTATAGAGGGAAGCAGGATGCATGTCAACTAGTGGATTATTTATTGAATTGTAGAAGACCATCAAGAGTTTACTCTATGTTTTTGAATGAACAATGGCTAAGATGGAAATTGTTTAGGATTTATAATGATCAACCCTATGAGCCTAATGATAAAGAATTTTGAAAATATTTGTAGAATCAACTTCTGAAGACCAGGATTTAATTTGTGAATTCTTTTTGCATGACTTGTTATTAGAGAATCATACAAATTTCTTTATTAACTTGTTTGTTGGAGAGGTAGAACTGAGAGCATTTCTCTCCACCATGAGGAATCAAATTCATTGGCAGGACAGGACAAAAGAATTTGCACAGGCAGAGAGAACAATAGGTCTCCAAATAAGGTCTCCAAATTCAAGGCCTGATGGGTTTAAAGCTTCATTTTTGTCTCTCCTAGTTAATGATAAGCTGAAGGAAAAGTATGACAACAACCTCAAGCTGTGTTATGATGATTTCATGGAAAATGGATAGAAGTTGATAGGAAAAGCATGGCATGCTTGCGAAGAAAGGTTCACCCCTCTACCAACTTACTTGAAGAAAAAAGAGGTTATATCCCCTCTAAATATCAGGTGGTCATTCTGAAGGGTAGATGCCTTAGTTAAAATCCTGAAGACTCTGAGGACAAAATGGATAGGAATGAAATACATACCTCCCTTGCTACTCAATCCACCCCCGACATTCAATATTTCCACAGATCAGAATGATAGACTTTTTAATGAATGGAGAGAGAGTGTGATGTTCCATAGAGGGTTCATTCATAACCCTGAAACTTTTGATGCATCAGCCAGGGAGACACATGATATCAGTACTCTTTATGAGGAATGGAATAGAACTCAGGGGTTTAACTATGGAGCAGGAGGACCTGCTAGAAATTAGGTAGGGGAGGAAATGATGAGGTAAAAATAACCTCATCATAATAAAAACTAGAAAGCTTACTTTTGCTAACTCAATCTTAAGCCTATGCCAATTTACTAAATTTTAGGAGAAGTAATTGCTTATTTTAAGGAAAATTATGCTTTCTTTCTTTCTTTTGATCAATTGAGGAAATTTACCAAAGCAGGTTTAATGGGTTGACTTGAGCATTTTTGTAGGGAATAACAGGTCATCATGCGGCTGTTATAGAATTTTATCTAGCACGTGCCTCAAGAGTAATGCTGCGAGCCACTCCTAGATGCTTGGATGATGCATCAAAGATTTAGTTTTTTCTCTTTAAATTTTTGTTATTAAAAAATTTATGGCTCTTCTCAAGCCTTCCATATGTTTATGAGCTTTAAAGACATCAAAGTTAGTTTTAAGTTGAGGAAGACTTTTTCAATGGCTATCCATGCCATCTTAAATTTAGGATTTAGTTAAAAATTTATCTATAAAAATGTAATTTCACAAGTGATGAATAAGACATAAGAAGTATCATTATGTTGTTCATATAGTTTTTCAAAGCACTGTTAAAATGAGTTATAAGATTTATGTCTACTGGTAACTGTTGAATTTCGAATGATGATGATTTTTTGTAATGAAAGGATTTGAGAACCTGTAGCTTATGTGATTCTAAGGATGAAATATTAGCCCGCGAGCTGGCCACTCGAGGGGAGCTAGCCTAGATAGATAAGTATTTTACTGTTAAGTTATTTTCTTTGTTTAAGGTAAATTGTTGTTCAATAGGAAGTAACAAGTCATGAAGAGTCAAGTCTGTAGTTCCGAAGCACCATTTTTTTTAATTTGTATAAGTTATTTTTTGTAGATGATAAATTCCTTTACTGTTTATAAAGATGTTTAATTGTTTATTTCCTTACTTTTCTGTTTCTGTAGTACATCAGTTGTTTAGTTTGCTTGTTTCCATGCTTTCTAGTTTAGTCATAATGCTTTCTAAATTAGTTGTCTTATGCGTTTTTAATTTAGTATTTTTGGATTTTCTTAGAGTAAAATTATTCTCTAGTTAAATAAGAATGGCTTTAGAGTAGAACTATTTTCCGTAGTTTAAAAGAAAAATATAAAATATAAAATGGGTTATCCAAATACTCTCCTTCTGCAAATTGCCTTAGACACTGCTCGGTCGACTAATTGACACTCAATTATTCTAAAGTAGTAGGACCTAATGAAATCCTATCAGGAGGTAGCACTCTTCTATAAGTTTTTAGAATTGTATCCTAGATATTCAATTTTTTGCAATGTTGGATGTTTCAAAACTGGCATGGGTCTAATCAAGTTTTTTATTTAGACAAGGTGGAAGGGTTTTTTGTAGTTATTTTCTCTGGTAAGGATTTTAGAAATGTTGTTCATAGGAAAAATTCATGGATTTGTAAGGGTCATGGTCTTTCTTCTCTAACATGGACTCCAAAATTTTCACCTTCACGGTCTGTGGTTAAATACATTCCTTGTTGGATTCAACTTCAAGGCTTGCCTCTTGAGTATAGAGAGACCTAGATTATTGAAACCATGGGTAATAAATTGGGAATTTATCTTCATCAAGACCTATATTTTTTCTCTAATCCTTTGTTGCCTGTGAGAATATGTCTTCTCATTGATGTTTCAAGGAAAATTATGTCTTTGGTGAACATTAAAATTGATGTATGGGTTATGGAAGTAAAAGGTAATTTTTGAAGATCCAACCAAAAAAAATCATTATTGTCATTTTATTATTCACCCTTTCAGTGAATGTCAGTTGTATGTGTCGGTAGAGATGGTAGGTGGAAATGTTGTTTCTCCAAATGGGTCTTCCATTCCTTTTGATGAGTCAACAATTGTTGTAGTGCCTTCTCCTGCTAAAGGATATACTATTGTCAAAGGCAATACCAAAGGAATTAGGAATTGATTTTACCCCCAATGGGATGCCAACTGTTTGGACACCTATTGTTGTATTTCCATCTGCTAAAGTTTTTTGCAAGATTTTGCTTCACCCAACACATATAATGATATAGACATTCTTCATGTGTCGAGTCAATTTCTTAAATGGGTTTCCAATACTATAGCTTATCATGTGGTAGATTCAAAGGATCGGGTTTTTCAATTGTTAGGGTGTAATATTGAGGGTTTTATTTAAGCAGTCTTCTTCAAGTGGCAGGCTTTCTAGTTCTTTAACACATCAAGTGGTAGATTATGAGGTTCAATATTTTCAGTTGCTAGGATGTGATATTGAGGGTTCAGTCAAGCAGTCTTCATTAAGTGGCATTTGTTGTAGGAAGGATTCACCTTCCCTGAAATTGACTTGTGGGGATAATTCTCTAGTCTTTGTAACTCTTCAATCCATGGGTAATTCTATTATGGTTTCTTTGGCCAGCAACAAATCTATTTTAGTTTTACTCACTCTAGGTTGGGATAAGATTTTTTTTATCTCAGTTTAACTTTTTTCTTCACCAACTAAATTGTTTTATTCCTGATTTTAAGTTTGATAGTATAACAACTTCAGTAGTGTGCTACAATGTTGACTTTTGGTGAGTCAAGTATTAGTGAAGAAATGATGAAGGTTCTTGATAATCATGGAGAGGATAGCACTAATTTTATGAAAGTTCCTCAAATTTCACAAGCCCTAGGCCATCCTCAATCTCTTAATATACCTTCGGATGAGTAGCTAGAATGTTTTGTAGATGAGGCTTTTCTGTCTATAGGTGAACAAATATTAAAAGATATTTCTACAGATGTAATGGGGGAATTTGAAAAGAAATATGGACTTATATCACTCTCTATTTCTCAATCTCCCTTATCCTCCTCCACAATAAAAAAATCTCTTGCTAAGAGAGGAAGGAAGTCTATAGCAACTAAGTTGCAAGAGAAAATTGAGGTAGGAATTCAAACAACATTGGATACCAAATTGGAAGGTGATGTGAAACAAAAGATACCAAGGAGAGCATGTTGCTCTCCTAGGTCATCATTGAAGATAATATCTTGGAATGTCAGAGGTATTAATGCCTCTGACAAGAGAGTCCTTGTCAAGTAGAAGTTGGATACATGTGGGGCTGATGTTGTGCTTCTTCAAGAAGCAAAAAATATCAAATGAGAATTTTGCTAATTTCAATAAGAGTTGGTCCAAGTGGAACTCTTTCCATTCGGCATCTAAAGGAGCTTTGGGAGGTCTTATTTCATTATGGAATGCTAAGTCAGTAATTTTTAGCAATGTTACTTGTGAAAAAAATTGACAATTTATGAAGGTCTCTCACTTTGAGCTTTCTTTTTGGTTAATAAATGTATATGGCCCAACCAATCTTGTAGGTAAAAATTTGTTATGGGATAAGCTAAATCAAACTATGTATGTATTGGAGCAAGATAAAGTTATTCTTACAGCTGATTTCAATGCAATTACTTCTTTATTAGAAAAGAAAGGTGGGAGTCGTCTGTCCAAAAGGGACATGGAAAATTTCTCTGTATTTATATAGGACAATTCACTTGTTGATATCATTCCACTAAATGGTAGTTTCACATGGATGAATAGGAGGAAATAATTTCTTCAAATTGAAAAGAGATTAGATAGATTTTTATCTTCTCCAAATTGGGTTGCAAGTGAGTATGTTTTGTCTTAAAAAATTCAGCCATTTACAGCTTCAGATCACTTTGCAATCTCTTTAGTTTTGTCCCCTAAAAAAAGTAATTCAATTTGGAAATAAAATTTTAAATTTGAAGCTATGTGGTTTTGAAATCCTTAATTTATTGATATGTTAATACAGTGGTGGTTAAGTGTACCTTACATCAATGGTTCTCGAATGTATCAATTGAGTAAGAAATTGGATCATTTGAAACAACACATCAAAACTTGGAATTAGCAAGTGTTTAAGAATATTTGTTTGTAGAAAGAAGTGGTATACAAAAGGCTTTCAGATGTCAATGATTTAATTATTTTCAATGGTCTAGACAATGCATTATTTCAGGAATAGGGGAAATTGCAAGAGTGGACAAAGTTTCTCTTGAGAGAAGTGTTTTGGAGGCAAAAATCAAGGGAGTTGTGGTTAAAGGAAGGGGATCGAAATACAAAGTTTTTTTCATATTTCAGCATAGGTTAAGAGATCTAAAAATTCCTTGATCTTAATTCATGACAACATTACAGGAGCTTTGCTAACAAAGGAAGAAGCTATACAAAATGAGGGCATTAAGTTTTTTTCCAATTTGTTATCTACTAACAAGGATGTGACCCCACAACTAATAAGTGATAGGGAAGAACTTCTTCAAGTTATTCCAACATTAGTATCCCTTGAAGATAATGAGAAGCTAATGGTGCCTTTCACACTGTAGGAAATTAAGGAAGTTGTATTCTCTTTTCCACCTGATAAAGCACCAAGCCTTGATGGATTTACAAGAAGTTTTTATCAAAAGTGTTGGGATTTTATTCACGTTGATATCTTAAATGCATTAGAGGAGTCTAGAAATCAGGTGGAATGTTAAGTAAAATCAATTTAACTCATATTTCCATCATTCCAAAGATAAATTCTCCAAGAACCTTTTCAAATTTTAGGCCAATTTCACTTTGTAATATGATTTATAAAATATTTACAAAGGCTATTTATCTCCGATTACATCCTTTTTTTTCTAAAATTATATTAGAAGAATGAGGGGGTTTTGTTCCAGGAAGGGAGACTACAGAAGGTGTCATTTTTGCACATGAAGTCCTTCATTCCATTGTTGAAAGCAAGTTGTCATCTATGATAATAAAATTGGATATGCAAAAAGCTTATGATTGGGTGGATTGGTCTTTTCTAATTTAGGTGTTACAAAGATTTGGTTTTTATCGAAAATGGTGTAAGTGGATCATATCTTGTCTCTCTGGTGCTAAGTTTTCAATGTTACTAAATGGCTTGCCAGTTGGTTTTTTTGGTTCAACTCAGGGGGTTTGTCAAGGTGATCCATTATCGCCTTTTCTATTCATAATCTTAGCTAAGGCTTTGAGTAGGTCAATCCTAAAAACACATGAGCAGGGTTTGATTAAATGGATTAATATTCCAAATACACCCATATCAACAATTCATTATTTTTTTGTTGATGATACATTACTTTTTGACAAGGTTGTGGTTGCAGAAGTAGAGATTATTAAATCAGTGTTGGAAAAATATACTTTTACTTTTAGTCAAAGAATTAATGAGGGGAAGTCAAAAGTTTATGTGTTTAATGCAAAATCATTGGTTGAAAATAAAATTGTGAAGCTTTTTGGTTTCCAACAAGCTCAACTTCCTTGTAAATATCTTGGTGTTCCATTTTTTGTAGAGAAGAATAAAATTTCTTATTGGCAAAAAATAATAGCTACTATTCAATCAAGAATTTTGTCATGGAAAGGGAAGTGGTTGTCTTTGTCAAGAAGAATATTGTTGGGAAAGACTGTGATTTCTACAATACCAAATTATTATATGTTAGTATGTTGTACCCAAACCATTTTTTTTGCTTCATTAAGGCATTTTGTTTAAAATGGTCTAAAACTTGTAAAAATGATGTCAAAACTTAGTTTTTGGGAAAATAAAGTATGGGCTTCTGGTCAATGTGATGTTAGGAATATATTGGAAAATTTTGAAAATTAGGGTTTCCTGACCCTTGTTTTTAAGTCAAAAAACCCTAAAAATAGTAACTTGTTAGAATTGGTTGAAATTAATTTTGATTGGTTTATTTCGCATCATGATCATAGTGTTGAATTTAGTTTAAGTTAAAATTCACTTTAAGCCTGGTGGGTAGTTTTCACTTTTTCAGGAGAAAATTTAGGACCTTTGAGGTCGTCAATGGTAGTTGGCCAGTACCAAGTGTCAAAATCTAGGCCTGAAACTCAAAGTAGAAGATTCTATGGAGAAAGATGTTGTAAAAGATGCTTCACGGAGGAGGGGATTTTTAAATAGCAAAAATTGGAAAAAATATTCTAAGTCTAGAAACACTTTCACTTTGTAATGTGAGAGACACTTGCACAATCAATGTGCAAATCAACTTTACAGTGTTCATACATGTGAAAATGGTGAAATACAGTCACACGCACATGCCAGAAGCAGTAATGCTTCTACGTGGTCAACTCAGCAGCCAACATGGTGTTCATAGAGTGCAAAATGGAGGAAAACATCAAGTCCAGAACAAATTTGTGCCCCTATAGCTTATGGGTGCCCTTCAATTTGGAGGCTCAGATTCAGTTTTTTTGGCTGCAAATACATTCATTCTCTCTGGTTTTCAATTAGTTTTCCAATGAGCTATCAAGCAGGTCCATCCAATTTGCAAAACTCAAAAAATTGGAGGTTGAAGCAGAAGTTACGAAGAGTTTACACATCAAAGAGTCAATCAAATTTGTAGTTTATGTGCCTTTATAGGCCAGGGGAACCCTTGAATTAGACATGTCAGATGGATGAATTTGTTGATTTCATTTTCAAGGGATCTCTTTTGATTCATCCTAGCTCCACGATGCATCCGATTCTGAGATCATTAGAGGTGTTGAGTGACCGTGGAATTTGTTCTAGCAAGCACGTAAAACAAAGGTAAAATAAAAGTAGAAATATCAAATTGTACCTCTATAGGCCAGGGGTGCCTAGCCTTTTGGCTAGATAGATAAGGTTTTTAGCAGCCATCGTCTTCACAAGACCTATGTAGAATCCTTCTAGCTATTTAGTGAATTCAACCATCAGCCCTTAGGGTTTTTCAAATGCCCGTGAGTGAAGAATAAGTGGAAAATACTGAAGAATGAAAACAAGTAGAAAAAAGGCTAAGTATGGAATTTACATACTCCCTTGGAAAAGGCACCCTTCTATTGGAGGTCTTAGAAGCAGTTTTCTCACTTCGTCACTTTTAGGAACATCTCTTCTAGCTTCATGATGAGATCAATGATGCACGCATAGGAGCAATCTAGCTATCGGTGGTAAGGTTCAAAGTACATTATTTAGTTGAAAGTTGCAATTTGCAAAATCATTCTCAAGATTGTAATTGTGCCTCTGCAGGCTAGGGGAACCCTTGCATTTGCAGGCCTTAAACCAACTTTTAGATGCTCTGCATTTAGTCATTATTTGTGGAATTCTTCTAGCTACACGATGGATCCAGTATCCAATTGATGAGAGTCATCATTCATCAATAGTGATAGTTTGAGGCATGAAATGGAAAAACAAAAAAATGGCTAAGTTTGGTGTCATGTGTACTCTTCTTAATTAAGGCGCTCTTGTTTGTGAGGTACCAAACTTAGTTTTTAGCACTCAGAGCTCCTACAAGACATTTCATCAGAGTTGTTCTAACTACACAATGAATATATCATCTTAGTTCAACCGGGCATCCAGAAATCAAAGCTCAACAAAGGCTACAGTGACGTTTTCAAGTAGCTACACAATATGAAGTTAGCTAAAAATATCAACTTTTGGAGGAGGACACCTAGAAAGTTAAACTTTGACTTTTTGGAATCAACATGCAATTACAAGATGACCTAGAAAGGTGGAACTAAATTAACTGAATAAAATAATTAAAATCTTTAGTTTTATTTGTTAGTTTTTTCTTGCAAAAGGCATATTTCTTCAATATTTTAAAAAGTGGTGCCTATTTTGTAACTCAATGTCAATTTTACATGTTGAGTTAAACTTCAGTGTAAAAAGGTGGCGCATATTTCTAATCCAAGTTAGTTTTTGTTGAACAAAGTGGGGTCCAATCAGATAATTTATTTCTAGGTCAGAGTTTCTACTTGCAGTTGGCACATAAACCCTTAAAATTATTTATTAATATACATTTTTGTGTCCATTTCCCTCACAACAGGTTGAGTGCAAACAATTTTTCTCTTGTCTAAGTAGTATTTGAAGGCGTTACAAGTAATATTTTCAGATTTCCTTGCAAATATAGGTCCAGAATAATCAATAGACTTCAGACAAGCATGATGATTTTTACAGAAGCATAACCATAAAACTTCTATCTTCTATCTTAAATTATTCTATTCTTGTCTTAGGTATTCTTCACATGTCCAAGAATTCAACGATTTTTGACAATTTTGATCATTTGGGTTGGTTGTGCACAACCTTCTCTACAAAACCCATGTGCTAGAATTTTTCAGGAAAATTCGCCTTCGAAGCTTCAATTCTTGAAGTTCTACTTTTCTCAACTAAAATTGCTTTGCATGGTAGAGTAAAAGTTAGTATTTTTCAGAACAAAGGATATGGGTTTACTTAAAATCATCTTCTGCACAAAACCCATGTTCCAGATTTTTTCAAAAAATTTGCCCCCATAGCCCTTGCTGCCCTCAATTGCTTTTTTCAAAAAATTCTTTGCATGTCAAGCTAAAAGAAATTTTTTGGATTTCTAACATTGTGGGTTTGCTTACAATTATTCTCTACACAAAACACACGTCTCATAATTTTTCATGAAAATTGTCCTCTGACAGGCTATTTTTAGCTTTATCAGGAGTATTTTCAACTTTCCAGAGAAAGTTGTCAGAACATAGTCATGTTTACATTCAACAAGCAAGTTTTTCAAAATGTAGTACACACAAAACAAATTCAAGACCAAGTCGGTATTAATTCATGATTTCATTGGAACGACTGACACGAATTTGCATAAGGTGAATCCAAAAGTTGACTTCAAAGGGTCAAAAATTAGTTCAAATATAGTTCAAAGCATTGAAGAATCTAGGTTGCTAGAGGTGGATCACTCCCTATTTCAGTTCATTGTATAGAATTCATGGTGTCTTGTGTAAAGCATTACAATTATACTACCTGATAAATTCAATCAATAGATGGACGGGTGATTTGCAGTCTCAAGCCCTAGGACATTGAGAGATGTTTTTGTATTCCTTAGCATTCGAATAGTTTGGTCATTACTATGGATCAATTTGAAAATGCATTCAATGCTGATAAGGACATGTGTCAGAGCAAAATGATAGAAAGGCGGCTAAAAAAAAGAAAATTAAATTTCCAAACAATGTGGGTCATGGAGAATTCAAGGATGAATATGCAATTTTGATCACTCTTCTTAATCGTGTTTTTGATCACATAGATGCTCACAAATTTTAGCCTTGGATGTATTACATCATTTCTTGGATCATTTCCAAGTGAGAGAATTACAACTAGGCATCATTGATCAATGACGTTCTCCACAAGCAGATTATCGATTTCTTCGTTGTGCACAAGTTTCACATGTGTTCGTATCTCGTATACCTGATTGCTTATCAAGGCCAGTTTAGAGGGTTGAACACAACAAGGATTCTTAGTGTACATAAAGTTCATCAGTATTATGACCAGCTTGAGTTCACAAAGTCTGAACAAAATTTCAAGCATGTGCAAGAAGTGTTCTTTATGTACACAATAAGGAACCTAGACCAAGAGTTGCATGTTCATATCTCAACGATTGCTAGAGAACCAATTGTAGAATGGGTGGACTGGTTCATTCAATTCCCTACCTATACTTAAATTCACATCTACAAATATGCAGGAAGTCTGGCCATGCTACCTTGTTAAGCTTTGGATAAGAAGGTTTTCATGGAATTTTTGAGGCAGTTACATGTTGTTCATTCACATCTATGTCACATGTGCAAGCCAACTGCCAATTTTCCATTACAAATGGGAATCTATAGGTAAAAAAGGTAGTTGACACCAAGGTTATGGGCCATGAGTTAGGAAGACTTAATCTGAAGTACCTTGTTGGCACACACTCATATGACCCTTGGGGTTATTACTTAGCACGCCTTGGTGGTTGCTATTACCAAAAGCCTTCTATGGAGGATTACTGGGTCAACTGCGAGAATGAGTTTGAGGTGCATCAGTGTAGTTATAGAAGGTTCACCCTCTCACAGATATCTATCTTAATGTCAGAGGATGTGGGAGGATTGTCGAATGATGATGGGGATATAGTTCCTCAATTCTTTAGAGAACAAGTTTATACACAACTGCTTCCAGCTTTCAATTGGTTTGCCAAGGAATACTCATCCATCAAAGAGAGATCAAGTAGAATTATTCAGAATAGGATACTCTATGGATAGCAAGAAAACAAGGAGGAAAATCATGCCAAGTACAGAGCCACCACCATTGGAATCTTCACTTTCATCCTTGTCAAAACCAAAAATAAATAAAAGGAGAAACCCTCCTAAAGGAAACAAAGTGTCCAATAATTTAAAAGGGAAGACACTTTTTATAGAAACACATGTGGAGGTAGCCACAAATATAGTTCAAAGCATGTCAGAGCCAAAGGTACAACCTCCTTTTTCATCACTAACACCACAATAGTCTTTAGTTCTGGTTCACATTGACTTGGACCTAGACTCGCCACCATGTAGCAATACCTCTAAACATTCCCACTCATCAGGTTTTCTTATGACTAGCATTGATCCTTCCAGTGAGATTAGTTGAGACTTGTCTTGGCTTGAGAGTCAGTTGGGCAAGAAGAGGAGGCAACCATCCTACAAACTAGACTTCTCATATTTTGATCATGTATACCAGGACACACTAGATAAGAGGATAAAGAAGAAGGTTCATGCAGAAAGGAATGTTGAAAAGGAGATTGTAATAGAGACCATTGCACGCCCAAAGGACAAGAACTTGAATGAGGTAGAAGTTGAAGACTTCAATGTAATAAAGGTTAACCTTAGTAAAATCAAATGCTAAATTGAGGTTGATTTCCTCCAGGTTGCAATAGATAGCATAAAGGATGGAGAAGAAAAAGCATCCCTCAAGGTTAAAATCTAGCAACTTCATCAATATATCTCTAACCTCATACATAACACTGAGAACGTCACTACCTTGCTCCCACAGATGCTAGAGCTACTAGCAGAGTAGAATCAACTTAATCAGCTGGTTATATATGGGAAGCTCCCAAAAGACTAGGAGGATTTTCTCACAAGGGGTCGCTTTGTGCTTGCAAACTTATATCAGTCGAGGTATAATGCTTGCAAACTCCATCTGTAGATTCAAAAATTAGAGAAAGAGTTGGCGGTTGAAAAACAAAGAGATGAAATCATGATTTCTCATTTGAGGATGGCATATGACTCAATCACCAACGAAGAAGATAAGGAAGCTATTCTTACTTGGAGAACACAATTAATCTTCAATGAAAAAATACAGGAGACAATGGCTTTAGAATTGGTCGAAAGTAGAGAACACGTGACTAGTGCACTTCGGTATGCGAGAACTTTCATATCCTGGGTTCCTTGCCAGTATCAGCATGAGGGTGGTGAGTACATCAAGCTTACCGATGCTCAGTTAGAGTTGCAGGTGCTCATCCATGATATTTTCAATGGAGATTTTGTTGGCTATAAGTTAGATCAACTTATAGTCATGTCAGTATTATTTGATGAGGCAGTTAAGAGTAAAGGAGAACTTCAAAGTCAGATCATAGGTGGTGAGGAGATGTTGTGAAGAAATAGTGTGCTACAAAGAATTATTAGTGCCCTAGATGTTGATGCATTCAACAACCTCATGGAGGGGTTACTTGCTCGAGATTGTGGTTAGTGAACTCCAGATCAAGACGTCCCACCTTTTTTAGGATAAACATCATATCCAGTAGTTAACTCGATGCCTTTTTTTGAGTTAACTCATTGTTCCACATCTCACACATATCTATTTTGGAATTTCCTATGTACATATGGAGTTTTAATTTAGTTTTCATTCTTTGTTAATTGATGTTAGTGTAGAGAAGGGGGATTCGTTACTCACGACTTATCTTCACTTAGAGAGCCTCAGGGGGAGAACAACCCTAAACTACCTTAAATAAAAGTAGTGAGATTTTTAGAACTAGAGAGAGTAGGTCACAAAGATTCTCTGGACAAACCGACAAGCTCTTGGCCAAAGGATGACAGTGCAGAACATGGATGACAATGTGGCATGCTGGCGTCCCAAAGGCATGCTAGCGTCTCATACAGAACAAAGAGCGATTTTATCACAAAAATGGCTAAGTGACTACTTCTAAGATGATTGCTAAGAACTTCTAGAAAGTGACAGAAAGAGATAGCTAAAATAGATTGAAATAAAAATGATAAAGATAAGGAGAAGAAGTGAATGTAAATTCTTACAATCATGCGAATGATGAAGCTTCCAACTTGCGAATGTCTCCAATACCTGCACACGAGAGAGAGAGAGAGAGAGAGAGAGAGAGAGAGAGAGAGTATAGGAGTTTGCCTCAGTCAAACCCTCGTTTTGGTGTTCCCACCTCCATGGATAACCAGATAGATAGAGAGAAAAGTAGAGGTGAAGTAAACATAAAAGCACTACAAAACAATGTTATGCTACTCAACCAAATAATAGAGGAGAGGAGTGAAACTTACCACCTTCGCCCAAAGTGCTCAAGGCTAGTGGGGGAGAAAATGAGAGGAACTCAAGCCTCTATTGCAATGGTGTTTGTTCCACACTTTCTCTACTGAAGTGATGGAGTGTTGATATTATTTCTATGAAGTGTAAAGTGTTGATTGAAGATTGAAGAGATGGTGAAGAAGCTACTTGGAGCTTGTGGAGAGATGAAGAGATGTGGAGAGATCAACCAACCATGAAATGAATGAAGGTGAGTGAATTTGAAAGAAAGGATGAAGAAAATGGCCATATTCGGGTCGGTCGGTCGAAGAGGGCATTACAATTCGACTCAGATGAAGAATCTGTCAAGGATGTAAGCACACCACATGGACGTTTGTGCATTGCGTAGACATCTTCGACAGTAACGCCTCCATTGACACTCAAAATAAGCACCAAGTGGAACAAAGGCAGTGGGCTTAGGTGGAATTTTTCCTTCGAATTTGGGTTTTCTAAAGTGGAAAGGGGTAAAAGGGGAATTTGCATTAGGGGTGCATATTCACGCCTATACATTTTTCCCCCACTTTACCAAGCATGAATACTGATGAGTTCTTTGGTAAAGTAGATTGAAGAAGTAGTAGAGTAAGAAATTTATACCTAAACTAACGAGGAATTAGAACGCGATCTGGCGAACCTGAGAGTGCAAAACAAGAAAAGGACTTCATAACTCCGTGGAACTATGAAGCTAAAGAAAGAAAATTCCTTACAAACCCACAGACCTACAAGGAAAGTATCCTCCAAGAACTTTCACATGAAGGAAACCAAGAAAGTGCCTTACAGACCCGCAGACCTAGAAGGAAGGTATCCTCCAAGAACTCTCACATGAAGGAAACCAAGAAAGTTCCTTACAGACCCGAAAACCTAAAAGGAAGGTATCCTCCAAGAACTCTCACATGAAGGAAACCAAGAAATTGCCTTATAGACCCACAGACATATAAGGAAGGTATCCTCCAAGAACTCACATGAAAGAAACCAAGAAAGCACCTTACAGACCCACATACCTACAAGGAAGGTATCCTCCAAGAACTCTCACATGAAGGAAACCAAGAAAGCGCCTTACAAACCTGTAGACCTGTAAGGAAGGTATCCTCCAAGAACTCTCACATGAAGGAAACCAAGAAATCACCTTACAGACCTGTAGACCTACAAGGAAGGTATCCTCCAAGAACTCGCACATAAAGGAAACCAAGAAAGTGCCTTATAGACCCGCAAACCTATAAGAAAGGTATCCTCCAAGAACTCTCACATGAAGGAAACCAGGAAAGTTCCTTACAGACCCGCATACCTGCAAGGAAGGTATCCTCCAATAAATCTCACATGAAGGAAACCAAGAAAGGGGGACTCTAAAGAGTCAGAGATGTTGACATGTTTACCCATAGATAGGACATGTCAGGAACTAGCCACATAGGCTAGTGAATGAAAAGTCACGCAGACCGTCGCTAAGTTGTAAGGCTTTCAAAGGGGTCCCTCAAGAACCCTTCAAAAGGAAGGAGGGTCCACTCAAGGCATGCACTATTTGAAAAGTAAGGTCTAGTTAGGCTGCCCCCAAGCTAGACGTAAGGATGTGAAGTGGGTCTAGTCGGGTTGCCCCCAAGATAGATGTAGAGATACAAAATAGGTCTAGTCGGGCTGCCCCCAAGCTAGACACTATGGAATTCATTTGAGAAAAAATATTTCAAAGAGGTCCCTCAGGAACCCTTCAAAAGGAAGAGGGTCCACTTAGGGGACGCTACATTTGAAAGATAGAGAGAAGAGAGGGGGTCCTTAAGAAGGACACACATTCAAGAAAAATTCATTACTGCCCCCAACATACAAGGGAGAAGGACCATGCAAGATACTTAGAACAGGATAAAGGTAAACCTTGATATCACTTGTTATTTGAAGGAAGAGACAGGCACATCAACAAACAAATGAGTGATGGCACATGAATCATGAAGTTGTATTTTATCCTTCAAGGCCTTACATTCACTAGTGGAATGGCTAGGCACTCGATGATATAGGTAGAAAGAATGTTTTTCATGATCATGCTTAAGAGATTTCTTATGTGTAGGAGGAGGAAGAGTAATTAAGCGGGCTTTTAGAAGATGCAAAAAAATATGATCTTTCTCAGATAAAGGATGAGGAGTAGGAAGTAACCCTTTCTCTTATGGAGAAAAGTTTGACTGCTCACCAGAAGCAGATACAAAAATAGAAGATAAAGGAGGATAGACCAATTTGCAAGAATGAGGTTGAGCGGACATCACGTCAACATTCAACTATGGTTTCTTCTTAGATTGTTCATTTGAGCAACCAAGCCCTAGATTGTGCTTGCAAGGCATGAATTCTACAGGGACTTGAATTCCTTGTTCATTATGCCCACAGCCTTTACGCTCATAGCCACACTTAGAGACGATTTTAAAGTCAAGGCCATAACGTGTTTGGAAATATTGGAAAGAGGGGGGATCTACATAGAGAGTATTATTCCAATAAGGGGGAACATGCTCTTCTACGGGATTGCCATCATCCTCTTTAATAGGACTTCCAACGTTATGCTCTTTAGCAAAGGAAAAATTGTCCTCCTCAGAAGGAGGATCAACATTAAGAACATTACAATTCACATTCACATTATCCCAAGATACAAAAGACTGATCATCTTTGATAGCAAGTGTGAATGATGTTATCGAAGGGTCTAAGTGGATAAGGTCGAATTTATATTCCTGAATGAATGAATTTGTAAAGTCTCGAGACCCCAATCATCACCAAGACATGCACTCCTTTGAGAAGAGGTAGAAGGAATAGACTTATGACTTCTTTCTTCAGAAGGATCTTCTTTGGGGACATCTATCTCAAGAGTATCCTTTGTAGTAGGTACAACTGGAGTAAACATCAATGCATTGGAAGATATTGAAGGAATAAGAGTAGGCACAACCGAATCCTGACTATCAGCTTCCATCTCACATAAGTACATAGCCTCAGGGTCAACCTTGACTATGACTACTCGATCATTAGCAATAAACATAATAGATTTATGCAAGGTAGACAAGATTGCTCCCATAGCATGAATCCATGATCTACCAAGAAGGAGGTTATAAGGTAACTTCTCTGACATAACATATAAAAGAGTGGGTACAGTAATAGGTCCAGGCTATAAAGGTAATACTATTGTACCTAGAGCTTGTATCCTAACATTATCAAACCCATGGATGATGAAAAAAGAAGCATAAATAAAAGATGGAACAATATTAATCTTAGGCAATAGATCAATGCTACATACATTAAGTTCCGAACCAACATCAATGAGAGTGCGCCTAATGCCAACCTTATTAATGTTAACTATAATCATTAGAGGGTTTGCTTGCTTCTGTACTTTCAAAGGCAGGAGTTCCTAAGGATAGAATGCAATATTCAATGAATCTGCATGAATATACGCCATCAATGCATCAACATCTACTAGCCTAGCAGAAGAAGGCAAGAGGATATTTTGCAAGGCTTCTTGAAGCATACCTTGAAAAACCGGAACAGACTGAAGCAAGTCCCATAGTGAGATCTTAGCTGGAGTAACTTGGAGTTGCTCGACAAGATCGTAATCACTAGGTGCTTTAGTCATAGGTTTAGGTGCTTGAGGAAGGCTTAATTGTTTATTCATTCTAGTAACATAGGTACGATCTACTGCTCTATAAGAGGGAGCCTTAGAAAGGTCAAGGGAATCACTATCAAATGGAACACCATCAATAGAACAAACCCTTTCAGGAGAAGGACTATCTGGAGTCACGTAAATTATTGATCTCTTGAGCCTTTGAGGACCAGGAAAGACATAGATTACATTTACAAAATCATTGCAACTAGTAGAATAATCATTTGAAGACATATTCTCAACATCGATCCAAACAGGATCAAATGTGGAAGGAGATTCATCATGCACTAATGCATCATCTCTAGAGGAGAGTGCATTAGGTTAGATAAGAAATTCACCATTCACAAATGCAACATCCCTAGAAGAGAGTGCATTGGAATGAGTAGGAGATTTGTCATTCAAAAATGCATCATCTCTAGAGGAGAGTGCATTGGAATGAATAAATGGTAGAGTGACATTAAGAAAGGTATCAATGATTTCATCTTCTTGCGACTGGACATCCTCCAAAGGAAGAGGATTCTTATGAGAAGGATCAAAGATACCAAGTGACATGGACAAAGCAAGTCACTGTCACATGCATTAAATGGAATATCATTAATATTTTGAATAAAATTAGATACAGAACAAATAAAAGAATATATTAAATTCATTACAATTTTTTCAGTATTTTCTATGTTCTAGTAATTTGCATTTTTGAAGGTCTTCGGAGTGTAATTTGAGGTCATAACTTGTGTCAATCCCTAAAATTCAATTTTCATTGGCACTAGTATTTTAGGTATTGAACTAGCTCTCTAGAATACCTTTCCAATGGTGCAAACTGTTATGAATTTCAAGCACCGAGTCAAAAGTTATGACCCTGCCAAGTAGGGGTAAATAAATTCCTAGTTTTCGAAAAAGACATTCTTCACGTCAGGTTCACCAAAATGTAGAGAAGGGGAATTCGCTACTCACGAGTTCTCATTGCTTAGAGAGACTCAAGGGGAAAACTGCCCTAAACTACCTCAAAGGACAGTGTCGAGAGTTCTAGAATCAGAGAGAGTAGATCACAGAGATTCTCTAGACAAACCGACAAGCTCTCAGCCAAAGGACAATAGCATAGAACACAGACAACAACATGGCGCATTGGCATCCCAGAGGTGCGTTGGCATCTCGTACGGACCAAAGAGTGAATTTATCACAGAAAACGGCTAAGTGGCTACTTCTAAGATGATTTCTAAGAACTTCTAGAAAGTAAAAGAAAGAGATGAAGCTGAATTGCATTGAAATATAAATGATAAAGACAAGGAGAATAAGGGAAAGGAAATGCTTACAACCATGTGAATGATGAAGTTTCTAGATTGTGAATCTCTCCAATACCTACACACACAAGAGAGAGAGAGAGAGAGAGAGTGTGTGTGTGTGTTGGGGCTGGATAGGGGTTTGCCTCAGTCAAACCCCCGTTTTGGTGTTAACACCTCCACAAACAACCAAATAGATAGAGAGAAAAGTAGAAGTGAAGTAAACACAAAAGCACTACAAAACAGTGTTATGCTACTCAACCAAATAATAGAGGAGAGGAGTGAAATCTTACCACCTCTGCTCAAAGCGCTCAAGGCTAGTGGGGGAGAAATTGAAAGGAACTCAAGCCTCTTCTACAATGGTGTTTGTTCCACACTTGCTCTACTGAAGTGATGGAGTGTTGATGTTGCTGCTATGATGTGTAAAGTGTTGAATGAAGATTGAAGAGATGGTGAAGAAGCTTCTTGGAGGTTGTGGAGAGATCAACCAACCATGAAATGAATGAAGGTGAGTGAATTTGAAGGAAATGATGAAGAAAATGACCATATTCGGGTCAGTTGGTCGAAGAGGGTGTTACAATTCAACTCTCAATGGGGATTTTAATGCCTCTATAGGTTCCAGACATAGGAATCTTTCAAGGACATTAGTGCATAGCACAGATGTCTACACGCCATGTGGATGTCTCCGATAGTATTGCCTCCACCGAGACTCAAAATAGGCACCAAGTGGAATGAAGGCAACGAGCTCAGGTGGAATTTCGCCTTCGGATTTGGGTTTTCTAAAGTGGAAAGGGGTAAAAGGGGAATTTGCATTGGCGTGCAAATTCATGCCTATACAGTTAGTTATCAGTTAACATGCATATCAATAAGTACTTTCATGTTGCACACATCCATTTGATTTAGTTTGTTTCAGTTAGATGATGGTAGCTTTCTAGTTAACTGTATAGTTGCATACAATTAGGTTTAGCAATAAAATTTTGCATGCTTTCAAGACTGTATTTGACTCAAGCTGATTTTAGGGTTCCCTACACATTTGATGTCTATAAACAAGAGATCTTTGGTCATTTGTAATTAACTTTTTCACGTGATAGTAATATATGTTGTGTCACCTTGCTTGAAATATTGTTGTTATGTATCTGTTCACAAGCTTTTACTCTGATAATAAATAGTTGTGCCACCTTTCCTGAATGTTATTATTATGGTACTTGTTCATCTTAGTTAAATGGAGTTGATAGTTTGATTGCTTATTGTATGTGTCTTGCCAATGCAATTTTTTGACCTAGTTTGCTATCTTAAGTTGTGATTAATAGTTGTTCTTTCAATTTATGCCTCGAATAGGGGTTCCTCCTCCTTGGAAATTTGGAAAGATGAATTATATTTAATTATTGTTTCCAATAAGCTTGTTGCATATCTACACCTTGGATAGGGGTTCCTCCTCAGAAATTTAGTAATTGAGCTTATCCTTTGATGTCATGCTTAATAAGCTTCATATCAGCTTATGCCTCGGATAGGGGTTCCTCCTCCTTGGAAATCTTGTTGTAAAGTTTATTGTATATCACATTCCTACTCCTAATTGCTCATGCTCTATTTTTCTTGAGGGGATAGGACAGATTAAAGCATTTAGTTAGTTGTAGTTAAGATATGCAAAACTAGAGAAAACCCTTAGCTGCAGTGTTGTTGGTTTCCTTAACCTTGTGCCTCTTCCAACTGAGTAAAAAAGATAGGATTTTAGAATACTTTAATTTTACACATATCACCGAAAGAGGGAGCTTCCCCTCCTAATTTGAAGAGCATTCATTATGCTTTGTGCATAGTTATTTGTTCCAACGTGCACTCGAAAGGTGGTATTTATTACACCAATAGTTTTTTGGAGCCCACCGTGGGGTACGAGTCAAGAAAACTTCAAGAAAAAATCACGCTTTATATCATGAGAATGACCATCTAGTGTCCTACTACTCCAGTTCAGCAACCAGGACTCACTCCAGCTATCATACAACCAAGCTTTGTGTTGATTCAAGGTGAGCAGTCAGACATCATCAGTAGCCTAAAATTTTTTATCTTTGACAATCATACATCACTTACTTAGTGGGGGATCACAACTACTACTTTGGACAAATAAGAAGAAATAATGGATCTTGCAGTCGGTCAACTAGTTTTTCCACCACCCACATGATAGTAAAGCATCTTAGCTCACCTATTATACATCAAAAGGATAAATAATCCTCTCTTTCAAGAGGATCCAATCTTTGAATAGGTTTCAATCTATGAAGAGTTTCCTGAGTATTTCCTAGAAGAACCTGAAGAAGAATCTCCAGCCCCAACTAAAGCAATGGGTGACAACAACAACAATCACAATGGTTAGAATAGAAGAAATTTGAGATGTCCAACCCCATTGCCTTGGGGAGACAACATCAGATTGGTAGGACACCATGAGCTACCCAAGGGATCGTGAAAGCATTTTCCTCGATTCCATGGCGATGGATCCCAACATCCTGATGAACACATTTCAACATTCATAGTGGCTTGTTTCATTTTGAATGTTCCACATGTAGAAACAATTATTTGTCTCTTTGTTGAGACCTTAGAGAATAACTCTTCAAATTGGTTCAATAATCTTGAACCAGGCATTATCAAAAGTTGGGAAGTCATGAGTGAAAAATTCTTGGCGAGATTCAAGACTATTGAGGATAGCCACCACTTATTTTCACAACTCTCAAACTCAAAGATGGATCCTATAGAACCGATGAGGTAATTCATAGCAATTTTTAACTGCCTTGTTATACGTCTTTCCCATATGCTCAACCCGTCTGATGAGATTTTGATGAGAAGCTTCATCAACACACTACAATCAGAAATAGCCTTTTTCTTGAAGGGAAGCCAAGGAGTAGATCTTAAACTTACACAAGAAGAAGAAATCAATATTGAAGATAACATGATCACAACGGGAAAGATGAATAATGATTCAATTAGACTGCTTGTTCAAGCTTCTACTGATCCACTGCTACAAAAGGTAGCCAATAAGGTGACAATTATCAAAAGACAATCACCCACTCAAGGGTAGCAAGTACTGCCTACACCATCTCCATATCAACCTCAACAACCATACCAACCAAAGAGGAATAACTTCTAGCCATTCAACAACCAAATATCAAGTTTCCTGCAAGGACAATCAAGATAACCCATTGATACTGAGAAGCACACAACCTATTGCTCTTTCCATGACACTGTTGAACACACCAGAGCCACGTGTCTAGAAAATCAAAGAATGAATCATATCATGGGATTTTTTGATGCTGCTCCAAGTACAAGCTTCATACTTTCACCAAATAAAAATGTTCTCACCATAGACAAATGACTTTGATGGTGACTCCGCAATGGGATAATTCGACAAAGAACCTGTTAATGAACAAGAAGAATAAGATTACCACCAATACTCTCTTGTGGTAAATCATGAGAAAATCTCATTTCTTGTGTTCACACATGCCATACATTTCAAAGAACAAAAAGAAGAAGAGGAAAAGTGGAAGCTAGATGACAAGGGAAAAGAAGTTCCTTCCACTTCCAATCCTAAATCTTCACAAGAGAACACCGTCAGTTGTTCAGGATCCAACCTTAGTAAAATTTAACATTGTGCCTTTCATGATGAAGACGAAGGTACAAATATCAAAATTAGAGTATCTTCAAGATCATCAAGATTAGTTTGATAGAATCCTCAAGGTGGTAAAGAAGAAGGTTGCAGTCCATCCACATTACTTGAATCCTTTGTACCAGCAAAAGATAAGCCAAAACCGTTCTACATATCTTTTTATATAGGTCTTAAACTCAAATTTTTTATCATAGATAGTGGAGCTTCGGACAATGTTATACCCTTGGAAATCATGAAAGCATTGGGAATTTCATGCACCACAACCCAAGAAAAGTGTTACTCACTTGAGTTAGAACCGGTGTCGTTAGTCAGTCAATTGAAGGATGCACAAGTAAGGCTAAAAACTTGTCCTGAAAAGAAAATCATGATGACTATCTTGATCATTGAAATTCCAACCAGTTATAAGATGTTTCTTAGTAGGATTTTCTGCAAAGACCTCGAAGGTGAAATTAAATTGGATTGGCCAATCACGAAAATCCCTTTGAAGAGAGGCAGTTTCAAGCTGGAACTAGAGGCCAAGTCAAGGTTCACGGTGGTGAAGTCCCAATATCCACAAGCATAAGTGTTATATCAAGACATGGATCCGAGGACACATGCTATGGTATTTGATGTAATCGAAGACTATTAGAATTTTTCACTTTCCATGACTACATTATATGAAGACTCAAAATTTTGGATGATGCAGTTCAATGGCAATTTCTCAACATCAGGTTTGGGAGCAGGAGTTGTGATCACCTCTCCCAAATGTTGTTTATACCCATTCACATATAGGTTGCAATTTGAATGCACCAACAATACTACTGAATACGAGACACTCTTATTAGGTTTCAAGAATGCAAAGGATATGGGGATCAAACTTCTTAGTGTTGAAGGAGATGTAGAGATGATTGTTAAACAAATCAGGAAGTAGTTTCAAGTTAGAAAGAATCACCTTCAATCCTATAGGCAGAGGGTATGGAATGCAATCGGCTGATCTGATGCATTTGACATCAAATACATTCCAAGAATAGACAATAGTAGAGTTGATGCCCTTGAAGTATTAGCTACTCTATTCATGCCGCATTCTAAATTTTGTCAGAATTATTTTACTATTGAACTGATCTATAGGCCACTTGTACCAAATAATTCATACCACTGGCAAGTCTTTGATGATGATGATGATATTGAAGAGTTTCTCATCATGGGAGACAACTATAAAGAATTGTTCTTTGAAGGAAGTTCTACTCCTTTTAGAGAGTCAATTGCATAAGACTCTGAAGATGCAAAGTCTAGGATCATTCAGTTGAGAGGAAATCAAATTCCTAATGGTTTTATTTCTTTAGAGGATATTTTTGATAGGCATGACTGATACATCCAGGATTAAAATATTCCAGGTGTTAATACTTCTATTGAGCATTACCAAGTGAAAATCAACATTGAAGACAAGCCTTAGCTTGTTAATCTAGTCAAATGTTGCACTCCAGAAGAAGCTGATAATTTTATCGCCTTGTTCAAACAATACAAGGATGTATTTTTCTGGTCATATGAAGACTTGAAGGTCTTCACACCCGTAGAATTGTCACATACAATTCCTCTGAAGTTTGATGTCAAGCCTTTTAGGCAAAAGAAGAGACATTATAATCTGTGAACTCAAGATACTATTTACATAGAGATTCAGAAGATGGTGGACTCAAAGATAAGTTATCCAATTCATCACTCCACCTGGGTGCATAAAAAGAATGGTGAGATCAAAATTTGCATGGATTTCAGGAATTTGAATAATTGTCCTTAAAGGAAAATTAACCATTACCAATAATGGAGCATACCTTATAGAAAGTCATCGGATCAGAGATGCTATCACTTCTTGATGGTTTTTCTAGTTACAATCAAATTGTAGTGGCAGAGGAGGAATAAATTAAAACTGCTTTCACCACACCATGGGGAACATTTTCTTATGAAAATATGCCTTTCGACCTCATCAACGCCGGTGCTACTTTTCACAGGGCCATGGATTTAGCGTTTAGGGATCTCAAGAACAAAATAATAGTTGTCTATCTTGATGACTTGACTATTTTCTCAAATAAACGGGAAGACCACTTTTCGCATCTTGTGAAAGTGTTTGAAAGATGTAGGTATCACAATATCTCATTAAATCCTAAAAAGACTATCTTTGCAATGACAGAGGGCAAGCTACTTGGCTATATCATTTCTAAAGAGGGGACCAAAATTGACCCAAACTGGGTGGATTCAATTAAGAACCTATCTCTTACAACCAACAAGACACAAGTGCACTCCTTTTTTGGTAAATTCAACTTTATCTGGAGGTTTTTACTAGATTTTTCGGAGCTAACAAAGGAGATCTCAGCTATGATGAAAAAGACGTCCACTTTCATATGGATAGAAGAAGGCAAGCATGCCTCTACCAAAATCAAAGAAGTTATTGCTAATGCACCAACACTGGTTCATCCTAACTTTCAAAAGGATTTCATCCTCTATTGTTATGCATCAGAACACACATTGTCTACTATATTGACTCAGAAGCTCAGTAAAGGAGAATCTCCAATTACTTTTATGAGCACCAGTTTTAAAGATAGTGAATCACACTATTCTCAAATTGAGAAGAATGTGTATGTTGTCGTTAGAGCTGGCAAAAATTTTAGATTCTATCTTTTGAATTCACATACAATGGCTTTTGTCGCCGATCAAGCAGTTAAAAGTGTGCTAACTCAATAGGAGATGGCATGAAAAGAGGAATCTGGATTGCAAAATTTCAAGAGTATGATCTAGAGATCAAGCCAACTAAGCTCATCCATGGGAAAGGTCTTTGTCGATTATTGGTAGAAGATGGAGATCAAAAGAAGCAAAGCAACGGTGGAATTGAACCTAAACTAGAAATTGAAGAGGACCTTCCTTTGGTCCTATTAGTTGATTCTACAGAGGAATGGTACATAACCTTGTGGTATTATTCAAATTATGGAGAATGTCCACGTCACATGGACAAACAACAGAAGAGAAAATTGAAGCTGAAAGCACATAACTTTGTGCTTGTTAATAACATTTTGTACAAGTGTGGCCTTGACGAAACTTTCCTATTATGCGTCATCAGAGACCAACAATAGAGATTGTTGGATGCTTTTCACAGTCAAGCAT
Organism: Sequoiadendron giganteum; assembly: GCA_007115665.2. Taxonomy (NCBI): domain Eukaryota; kingdom Viridiplantae; phylum Streptophyta; class Pinopsida; order Cupressales; family Cupressaceae; genus Sequoiadendron; species Sequoiadendron giganteum. The sequence continues at coordinate 399,010,915 of CM021108.1, forward strand.
GTCGTGGTCACTTCTCATCAAGAATCACTACATTTAAGATCCTATGAGCATAGTTCTATTGGCCTACCATGTTTTGTGATGCATATGAATGGGTGTATATGTGTCAAACATGTCAGAAGTTTGTTGGTAAAGTCAAATTGGTGGCTACTCCACTCAGGCCAGTAATTATTGATGCTCCATTTTAGCAATGGGGTATGGATTTTGTAGGTCCCATCAACCCGCATTACAGCAAGGGGCATGTTTATGTCCTTACAGCAAAAAATTATTATGGGTTGAAGTAGTTCCTACCAAGCGAGTTACCTCAAAAGTTGTTTGTGACTTTTTGAAGGAGAACATCATTTCACACTTTGGGATACCTCACAAAATTGTGGCTGATAATGCAATGAGTTTCTCGTCAGAGGAACTACTTCATTTTTGTTTTGATCACAACATCATGTTGTCACACTCATTAGACTATTACCCTCAAGGTAATGGACAAGACAAATCTTCAAACAAAAACATAGTCACAATCGTGCATAAGCCGGTTGACTCAAATAAACAAGCTTGGCACAGGAAAATATATGATGCTTTAGGCTGATAGAATCACTCCCAAAAGAGCCATTGGAACTTTTCCTTTCACACTTTTGTATGGTATAGAATAAATGTTACCCACTACACTAGAGTTGTCCACCTTGTAGCTAGCATCCATAGTGGAGGATGGAGAGTTCAAAGATCCCATCGAGAAAAGGATTTTGTACCTGATGAAGCTAGAAAAGGAAAGGGTGGAGGTTGTTGACAAAATCACTCAACATCAAGAGCTAGTGAAGAAGATTTTTTATAAGAAGGCTCATCAATGAGACTTCAAGATCAGAGATCAAGTCCTATTGTGGGACAAAAGAAACCAACCTAAAGGAATGCATGGGAAATTTGATTCCTTGTGGCTGGGGCCCTTCCAAATTTATGAATCAAGAGGAGAAAACACATATATTCTCTCACATCAAGATGGAAGGCTTCTCTCACTGCCTTACAACGGGAAATATCTTAAGCAATTCAACCCTTTGGGGGAGGAGTGACCTTTTGTAAATAATTTATTTAGGCTTTATCATTATGTCATAATGTGTTTCCTCGTTCTGTGATGTTTTGTCTTGTTTTAGGTGATTAGGTGATTAGGAAAACTCCAACTATATTAGGGCGGGTGCATGGAAATGGGTAGCAATTCCATGGACACCCTAAAAAAAAAACTTGAAAGCCATAACGCGAGCGCGTTATGTCTTTCGTTAAACCTAGGCAAGTTCCCTTCGGCCACAAATACAAAGACATAACGCGAGCGCATTAGAACGCTCTTGTGTTATCTTCTGTTAAAAGAAAAAAAACAAATGCAAATCTCTCATTTGCATTTCGACTGGTTTTTTTGCTCCACCTGCGGCCAAAAACCCCAAATATCGTGCTCGCATTCTAGGAGAAGAATTCTTCACCAAGAATCTGAATTTCTTCACAATGATGGCACCACGACGACGAGGACCTGTAAGAGGTAAGGATTCTACGCTTTTTGTTTTGAATTTGTTCGTTTTAGGTTGAATTTGATATCTATTTGTTTTAATTTTTAGGAGATGTAAATCAATCTGCAAACCCTCAAAATCCTCAATAGGAGGACCAACCAAATCCTCAAGATCAAAATCAACCACAACATCAACCTCCTCCACCAATCACTCAACCCCCTCCTGGCACTCAACAAAATTTAATGAGTGAAATTGAGAACAACAAAAAAAAATTGAGGATTTGATCAATAGGTTGAGTGATCCAAATGGTTCAACCACAGAAAGAGTGACCCTAGCAAATTCATTGAAAGATATGTTAAAAAACATAGATTCAATTAGCAAACAAATAACTAGATGGGAAGATAGGAGGCAGGCAACCAGGGAGTATTATGCAAACAAACTATCATATAAGGATGTGAAAGATTTAAAAATAACAAAAGGTGATTTGTGTTCATTATTCACCAACCCACACACAAATCAAAATCTTACCCTCAATGCGAAGAGGTTTCCTATCCATTGGTGCCACCACCAACAAATGAAGGAGCGGTTTTATGATAGGTGGTACATGGTCTTCGATTACCCACCGTGCAACAATTGCGAGGTCCCACAATATTTCCTTAGGAAACTATATAGTGAGTTCATATTGAACAAAATCCCAAATTATTTTGATATGAGGGATTTCTAGGGGAGAGGTGGGGGTTCAACTCAGGATAGACCTGGTGCAAAGTCGGATCCTACGCGGCAAGGTAGACGAGCTCTCGCTAGGCCACCTCATGAGCACATTTTTATGCCGTCCGTCGTAAAGGAAAGTGCTGATGTAGAGACATTGTAGGCAATCAACACTTTGACCCAGAGTGTCATCCATCATACTAGGCCTATTCTATAGCGCCATCCAGGGGAGTCTTCTAGTGGTGGTCTTCGAACACATGTGTGTCAATCTTGCGGGGCTACTTGTTCACATGAACCCACCGACCCTCAGGAGACTGGTACGTAGGATCCGTCTGCAGCTATGGAGATGGAGAGGGAAGCTGACATTTTGCATGAGGCATATGGCATTGATAGTGAGGTAAAAGTTAGTGCATGTGTTCATTAAATTAAATTTATTAAATTTCAATTTTGAAATGCAAGATTAACTAATTTTTTTTTATGATTTTAATAAAATTGCAGGGTCACAGTGTTGAGACTAGATACACCACCCCCCCACCAACCTATTTTTGTAGTACACCTATCACTAGGGTATGTAACTAGTAAACAATTATAAGTTTATTTCATATTAATGGCATTGTTTTATGAATGGTAATTTAATATGCAATTTTGGATGTTGAACAGACTAATATTGGAGGTTTTGATGGAACACTTCTTAGTGGTGGTGGATTTACTCAAACCTTCATGCAGGTAATAGAATAAAGAGTTTAACTAATGAATCAAGTACTTAATAGATTTGTGTAGTTTATGCATGCACATCATTGATTATGTTGAATAATTTGTTGTTTTATTTTTAGTTGTTGCGAGACGATACACCTCCGAATGTGACGAGGGCAATGGATATTGGTGTGAAATCTGCTATACAATCCTCGATGGCTCTGACAGAAGAGGTATGAGGAAAATTAGTAAATTTTAATTTACATTTGTTGTTATAGATGTTAGTTAGTGAGAAATCAAACCATTATTGATTCACGTAATTTTTGTCTATTTGCATGGTTTATACAAGGCTTGAGCACGCCTGAGCATGGGCATGAGGATATTTCCCTCATGGACAGAGATCGTGAGATGGCTGTAAGTGATTATTTTATCAAATATATCATTTTTTATAATGTAATTTCTATATATTCATGTCTTTACTTCTTATTGTAATAGTTAAAACTTCACCATGAACTAAACCCTAGGAGGAGTAGTAGGAGCACTCCACGAGCGTAGAAAAAATGAGTGATAGACCTATCGCCATTTGAGCGAAAAGAAAAGGGAAAGATTTTATTTCTTGGGCATAGAGAGCAATGACTTTCGATTCCAGAGTCCTTTATTGTATGCCTGCATGGTAGTTTTGTACATATTTTTTATTGGACATATTTGACAGTGTATGCCTAGATGGCATTCTCGTAAGCCTACATGGCTATTTTGTACATATATTTCATACTTATATCGACATATATTTATGTATGCCTACATGGCTATTTGGCTAATACAAATATCGTTTTTCGATGTCTGTCCATATTTGCATTCTAAATTGATGGTTCAATAGATATGAGTTATGTATATTCAAGTGTATACTTTACAACCTATGTGTATACTTTGTGAATTACGTGCATTCGAGTGTATACTTTGTGGCTTACATGTTTTCATGCATATACCTTGTATTCGTGTATATACTTTGTTTTAATTTGTGTATACTTTTTGAGGCTTACGTGTTTATGAGTACTTGTAGTTCCCTTCTTGACATGTACATGTTTGACTTATTCACGTGTATAATTATTAATTGGTTAGCCCTAGCATTGATCTATGTCATCCTCAATGCATGATCCTTAAGATGGAGTAAGTACCTCCTCAAGGTCAAAAGGAGTTTCACATGCATTCTTCGTAGGCTCATTTTGGTAGTGAAACCAAAAACCTCTTGCATCATTAAAATGAAAAAAAAAATCCTTTATAGCAGGTCTGAAGCCATTATCATTCTCCATCAGTTCTTCATGTATCCACTCCCCATTAATGGTTGTCTCATGACCTTCTTGAAACCAAGCACTTATCTCATTTGTGATAGAAGAAATGTATGAAGATTTATCTTCCTCCTTATGAACCATTCATTATCATGAGAGATGGGTTCTTGTGAACCACTACTGATGAATCATGGGTCAATGAGTTTGACTTGTAAAACTACACGATTGAATCCTGATAGCAATATCACAATATTTATATATCTAAATGTGTTATTTCCTTCAGCTAAAATTTGTGCTTATACTTATGTGATTGATGTATGTTTGTGTATGGGATCATAGTAATTTCTATTTGATGATGCTATTGTGTCTTTAAGGTTTATTTATTCAAGGGTGCATGAAACAAGTTTTAAATCCTTACAAATCTTTGAATTTCTTAGCTTTTTCTATTTGTCGAGTTTGGGCGAGCTCGAGTCCAAGTCAAAAAATGGCTTGTCAAGTCCAAGGCGAGTCCTAGTCTTGTAACACTGGTGTGAACACATCGAGGAATAATGTATATGTCGATGAAGAGAGAACCCATCCTTATTTCCAAACAAATCATTTATCCCTCAAGAGCACTCTTGCTCTTCCCAAGACCTATTATCTGGTCTTCCTAGGGTATTCCTCTCTACCCTACTAAGGGATCACTCCTAAACCCCTCTCCCCACGTAAGAGTCTCCACCAATTTCAAATTCTTCTCCATCACTCCCAATCCACCACTAAGCTTCCTTGGGCTCCACACTGACCCAAAGTGTCCTAACCACTCTAGGGGCTAGGAAAGGGTATTCTCACTATCCCCTTGTTGATTTGAATCCTCACTGATCCATCTCATAGGATTCTTTCACTTTTTACCCATCGCTTTCTTGAAAAATTAAATTTTAGGCCTCGTAGCCTTCTGCCCCAATTTGGCCTCCTAGAACCCATTTTCTTGACTTTTCTCACAAACAGTCTTAACAACCCCCAAATGTTTTTGTAGATTCTTTTTTTTTACCATCAAGGCTCCAAGATTTACCAGGCCTTAGGTCCTACAAGTATCCGTACATATGCTTTTCCTCAAACCCCCTATTTTCAAGGGTTCCTAGGGTTTTTGGCTCTTTTTCCTTCTTTGACGGCTTCAACGACCTCATCAACTCTCCTCCTAGCACACACATGACTTAGATACATGTTCCTACACTCCCATACTCTTGATTGGCACAAACCAATCCATTTAGCAACTTTCCTTGCTGTTGTCCTCTCCAAGCTACTACCCAGAATGCACTTGCACTCGCTTAGTGCTTGATGATTTCATCACCTTCCCTAAAAAAAAAGACCCTAAAACCTATATGTCCAATATTTACACAATCCCCAACTTGATTCCAAGTGGCCATGAGAGGAAAGCCACGGGAAGTCAAGTGGGACTCATTATTCAGAAAACTGGCCTGAACCGGCAATGAGACCAAGAACACCAAAATCCTGCAAAAAGATAACCAGTCGATCTAGATGAATAATCTAATGCTACACAAGGTAATTAAGTGACAAAAATGGAAGAACCAAAGCATCAGATAAGTCCTTTCAATCCATTCTTGACTGGATGAAGGCACAAATACATAAATTCAATGAAATTTGCACTCTTCCAATCACAAAAATGTACTCTCCAAGTCTCAATTCATGAAAACAATCCTCCAACCCAGGTATTAGGGTTTTTTTGACCTTATATACCTTTCTCCCATGTGCTAGGACCCTTGGGTCGGGCTTACAGCATCATTAATGCCATTTTCCAACTTTTAGGACAAATAGCCAAGGCAACATTGCTCAAAATGCTCACAGTGTCCAAGACTTACCCAAACCGCAAGCCCCTAACAAACCTATTGGTGCAGGAGCACCTAGAAGAACACCTAGGAAACACTAGGAATAGGAAAGCTTTGTTAAGTTTTGTTTTAAATGTGATAAGGTCATGTTGACCATTGAAATTGTGGAAGAGACTTAAAAATGTCTTGGTCAGGAGCTATCAGGAGTGGAAGAGTTGTGAGTTTAGACACTTATGTTTGGTAGTTTCTAGTAATTGGAAATAAAGCCCAAAATGTTGCATATGTGCAATTTTGGCTTAATGTGGTGGTTATGTCTGACCAAGGGGAAGGGTAACCACTTTTTGAGCCTTTTTAAGGATTTCCTCGACTTGTGTGAAAGGTTCGAAGGCATTTGAAGTTTTGTAATTTTGAATTTTTCATGAAGGAGAAAGAAGAACAGTAGGGGCAATTGCTTAATTTTCTGTGTTTGAGATCTTGGCAGTGTGTTAATGGCATAACCAGGCATTGGCATATGTGTGGAATTTAGTTTATTTGATCTCAAAGTGTTGGTTGGTTAGTAACTAGTTGTTTCATCGTTCAAGTTTCTGATTTCAATTCTCTAGGTTCTTGTTTTTGGGTTATTCTGCTTGGCAAGCTGCAATAAATGGAGTTCTAGTCCACCTTTCCCCTATACCTAGTGTATGGGCTCTTGGAAATAGTGTCTAGGCTCCATTCCTAAACTTTGAGTAGTGTTAGGAGTCATTAGGGGTCAAGTGTGCATGAAAGAAGACCTTTCTTAGGCAAGCTAAACAATGCCTAGCTAAGAAAGTCAAGGGGTGGGAAGCACCTCACTTGCAGGGAATACCTCTCCATGCTAAACCCCATGGTATAAAGGTGGAAGGAGGCCCTAAAGATGTCTGGTAATAGTTAAGAGGCTACACCAATCCATTTGATGGAAGAACTCCATGACAGTTCACCCGGGTGGCCAAGAGTTGACAAAAAGACCGTATATTTGCTAAATTGATGAATGAGCTTGTGTAAGACAAGACAAGGACTAAGACCTTGAAAATATTGAAGAACTTGGTATCAGGACCAAGAAACCACAGTGAAGTTTTGGGGTACTTTGGGAAAGTTTTGAGAAACATCCACTTTTCTTGGGTTAGGGCTCTAGGCTTGTAGCCTTTTTAACCCTAGGTGAGGGTTTGGAGGGAGCAATGGAGAAATGGAGCCTAGTGGTTGTTTAACAACCCTAATAGGATGCTAAGAAGCATGATTTCACATCTCTACACCCCTGCAAGGATCTAACTGAGTGTTGAGAGTGTTTGACCTTTAGGGAAGATTAAGGGTCAAGGGTGAGATAGTGGCAAAGCACCAAGTTTGGTTTGGTAGTTGTGAACTTGGATGAAAGTGGGGATGGCCAGTAGAACTAGGGGTACCTATACCTGAGATAGGACCTATAGGTGAAGGTGGTGGAGAGTGCCACCATAATGGATTGCCAAGGTAAGACCCAGAGCATGGAACAGTGAGTGTTCCATCCAACCCCATCTTACATCACCTATTTCCAATTCACTCATCAAAAACACTCTTGAGACTTTACATCATAGTCCTTATTCCCTTGGTGGTTGGCTAGAACCACCTACAAGCCAAAATTGCAAAAATCTCTCCAAAAGACCTTAAGGTGCTCCTGCACCATTCTCCCCCCTGCAACAAAGAAGTTAAGGAACCTGTGGTGTCAAGAGCTCCTCACTAATTCCATGCTTCTTAAAGTCACTTTCTGCTATCCAAGTAGCCTTTGAATCTGGTTGATGTCTCCACTTCACTAGGTGCTCCATGTATGTCTTGTGCCTAGTCTTCTTCTTCACCCTTGAGTCTAGAATCTTGTCCACTTGTGGTCTAATCTGATGAGGTACCTTGAGTTCATCCACACCCTTACTCACCATAGCACTATACTGTTCGTCATCCATTTCTGTTCCTTTATACTTCACCAAGTCCTTCACATTGAAGATAGGCGAAATGGACATTTGCTTGGGAAACTCCACCTTGTATGCATTGGATCCATACCTAGCCAACACTTTGCATGGCCCTATCCTTTTCATCTCCAACATTACTAACCACTCATATAACCCCTCTGTGGTTTTAAAAGCTAACTTCCATTCATCTCCCTCTTTCATCCTAATCTAATAATAGCCACTTTTCAAATCAATCTTGGAGTAGTACTTAGCACCCCCTATTCAGTCCATTAAGTCTTCTATCCTAGGAATAGGAAACCTATATCTAATGGTTATCCTATTTATGGCCCTAGAATCAGTACACATTCTCCACGTATCTCCCTTCTTAGGTGCCAACACCACTGGAACAACACATGGGCTTATGGTTTTCCTGATCAACCCTTGGTCCAAAAGTTCTTGATCTTGCCTTGCTATCTCCTTGTTCTGCTCTGGTGTTATTTTGTATGCAACCTTGTTAGGCAATGTTGCTCCTGGTACAAAGTCAATTTGATGACTAATTGCCCTCTTACGTGGTAGTGTAGTTGGTGTGCCTTCACAAATGATATCCCTGAACTGATCCAACAGTTGCTTCACCTCTGCTGTCATAGGTAGCCGACTAGGTGACTCCTCCTCCTTTGGCTTGAACATGATTGCATAGAAAACTCCTTCTTCCTCCTTCATGTCCCTTAGGAATTCCTTTCCACTCATCAAAAGTATAGTGGATTTTTCCTTTTCCACTGTGCCTTCTTGGGGAAAAAACTTCGTGGTTAAGCACTTGAGTTGGAGTATACTGGAATGGGTGACCTCCCAGGAAGGCCTAGTGCCTCACCTCTGTGAGCATCACTTAGATGCAATGAGTGCTAAGTGGACCATTCAATATCATTTCAAATTTGTTTCATTAAGCAACTTACAAATTTGCAACTTAAGACTCCTCCAACCTAAGGGATCGATCCGATGGAACATAGCTCAGAGTGATTCCACGTATTTCAGTGTAAAAGACGACCATGCCTGGCGTAAAAATACCTATTTGGATGTGTTGGAACAGTTTGTTTGGTCACACAAGTTGCAGAATGAAAGTTGCACCACTCTGCAACTTTCCACTGCTTGCATTTGATGCTTTTTCCATCAAGTGAAAATCCGTCACCACTGGAAAACCACTCTGAGATAACCAAAACCGAGAGAGATTTTTGTAGTTAGGCTCAACGCAATCCTATAGGATTGGATGAGAATTTTCTAAGCATCATTACATCTGAGTAATAGCATGCTGAAGTTTGCAGCCATTTTGCACTTTGGACCCTTAAGGGATCGATCTGGTGGAACATAGCTCGGAGTGATTCCACATGTTTCGGTGCGAAAGAGGGCCGTGTCTAGTGTAAAAATACCTATTTGGATGTGTTGGAACAGTCCGCTTTGTCACATGAGTTGCAGAGCGAAAGTTGCACCACTTTGCAACTTTGCACTGCTTGAATTTGACACGTTTTCCATCAAGTGAAAATCCACCGTCGTGAAAAAACCACTCCAAGATAGCCAAAACCGAGAGAGGTTTTTCTAGAGGGACCCAACACCTTTTTGTAGGATCAGACGAGAAGTTTCTAAGTGTCACGGTATCTGAGTACTAGCATGCTGAAGTTTGTAGCCATTTTGCACTTTGGACCCTTAAGGGATCGATCCGGTGGAACATAGCTCGGAGCAATTCCACGTGTTTCGATGTGAAAGAGGACTGTGCCTAGAGTAAAAATACCTATTTGGACGTGTTGGAATAGTCTGTTTGGTCACACGAGTTGCAAAGTGAAAGTTACACCACTTTGCAACTTTGCACTGCTTGAATTTGACACCTTTTTCATCAAGTGAAAATCCACCGCCATGAGAAAACCACTCCAAGATAGCCTAAACCAAGAGATATTTTTCTAGAGAGGCCCAACACCTTTCTATAGGATCAGACGAGAAGTTTCTAAGTATCATGGTATCCGAGTACTAGCATGCTGAAGTTTGCAGCCATTTTGCACTTTGGACCCTTGAGGGATCAATCCGGAGGAACATAGCTCGGAGCGATTCCACGTGTTTCGGTGGGAAAAGAGACCATGCCTAGTGTAAACATACCTATTCAGACGTGTTGGAACAATCCACTTGGTCACATGAGTTGCAGAGCGAAATTTGCACCACTTTGCAACTTTGCATTACTTGAATTTGACACCTTTTCCATCAAGTGAAAATCTGCCGCCATGAGAAAACCACTCCAAGATAGCCAAAACCAAGAACGGTTTTTCTAGAGGGGCCCAATGCCTTTCTGTAGGATTAGATGAGAAGTTTCTAAGTGTAACGGTATCTGAGTACTAGCATGCTGAAGTTTCTAGCCATTTTGCACTTTGGACCCTTATAAGATCGATCTGGTGGAACATAGCTCGGAGCGATTCCACGTGTTTTAGTGTGAAAGAGGACCATGCCTATCGTAAAAATACCTATTCAGACATGTTGGAATAGTCCATTTGGTCACACTAGTTGCAGAGCGAAAGTTGCACCACTTTGCAACTTTGCACTGCTTGAATTTGACACCTTTTCGATCAAGTGAAAATTCGCCGCCATGAGAAAACCACTCCAAGATAGCCAAAACCAAGAGAGGTTTTTCTAGAGGGGCTCAACGCAATCCTATAGGATTGGATGAGAAGTTTCTAAGCATCATGGTATCCAAGTACTAGCATTTTGAAGTTTACAGCCATTTTGCACTTTGGACCCTTAAGGGATCGATCTGGTGGAACATAGCTCAAAGCGATTCCACTTCAGTGCAAAAGTGGATCATGCCTAGTGTAAAAATACCTATTTAGACATGTTGGAATAGTCTGCTTGGTCACACGAGTTGTAGAGCGAAAGTTGCACCACTTTGCAACTTTGCACTGCTTGAATTTGACACCTTTTCCATCAAGTGAAAATCTGCCGCCATGAGAAAATCACTCCAAGATAGCCAAAACCGAGAGATATTTTTCTAGAGGGGCCCAACGCCTTTCTATGGGATCAGAAGAGAAGTTTCTAAGTGTCATGGTATCCGAGTACTAGCATGCTGAAGTTTGCAGCCATTTTGCACTTTGGACCCTTAAGGGATCGATCCGGTGGAACATAGCTCAGAGCGATTCCATATGTTTCGGTATGAAAAGAGACCATTCCTAGCGTAAACATACCTATTCAGACATGTTGGAACAATCTGCTTGGTCACACGAGTTGCAAAAAAATGTGTACAAATTGTTTACATGACCTTTATATGACCTTTTTCACATTGTTTACATTTCAAAATTCAAAGTTTGCAAATTTTCCTACTCAAGGCATTTACAGAACAAGGTGCTACTACACCAAGTATGAACTTCAACCTTAAAATATTTGAGTATATCTCATTATGTAAAAAATTTAATTACAATGCCTCTGGCACTTCGTTCTCTCAAATCTTTTACAATGTCACTCATACATTCAAGATTCTCTTTAAATGTCTACATCATAGGTGCTCATCACGAGGTTAACTTCAAATGAGTAACTTGAGATTCCCTCGCTAAGCTTCACATGCTCTCTTACAATGGCTTGAAATCAAAATTGAGATTTGTCAAAATCATCAAAATAAGTATGTTGCATTGCTTTTTTGGCTGAGATTTTCTTTTCAATGGCTCTTAAATCAGCATTTTCTGCAACGAAAGATCAATCAACCCTTAGTAGTTTACTTACAAATATGCAAAGTAAAAGAGAAAAATAAGGAGCATCCAAAATGGAAATGAAATAAAAATAGATGGAAGGCACTTACAGATGTTGCATGCAGGCATCAAAATAAGGATGTTGCATTGCTTTTCTGGTTGACATTCTCTTGGATGACTCATTTATATGCATTTTTTGCAAGGGGACACCAATCACTGTAAAAGAAGATGATAGCATTGGCATCAAACAAATTAATGTGCATACATGTATAAATTAATAAGAACAAATGTGCATATACTTACAAATTAATCCAACGAACCATCCGGGTCTGCTCTACTCTTTATCGTGTCAAGTATTGCCTCATGGTCAGACTCACGGACCTTCCATAACATCTTGTTCAAAGGTCTACCCCCATATTTGGTCAAATGAACATTGGATGCCATGACAAGGTTCAAGTAATGAAGAATCTTACAATGCATGTCAAAGTCCTGAAATAGCCAATGTTTAACACTTGAATGTGGGTACCTTCTAAGCCATGTTCCAGTAACCACAACTGACCCTGTAGGGTATTCGATGTTTTCTCCATCTATAACTGGGGCCTCCAATTTCTTTTTTGTCTCAACACAACGACACAAGTAATAGTATGTTCCCTCTTCATTGTCTTCATCTGCAATAACTGCATAAACATGCCCTGCATTGATATGTGCAAAAAATATCTTGAAATTTGTCAACATTAGGAATACAGTACAAAGTAAGATCTAACGATATGAAATTTCAACAACTAAGAAAGTAGATATATCATCTCATTGAACTAGATCTGATATGTGGTCAAAGTCCATCGATGATTCTATCTGTGTCAGTTCCAATGCCGTCGAAGGGTGATATGTGTGAAGTGGGCTAAGATAACTTGTGAACCATTTGTCAACCCACTCCCTTGACTCAATCATTCCAGTCTTGCATTGTACATGAAGAAAAAAAGCATGCCATCTTTTGTGTATCGATACTCCATGAACCTATATTTGAGCTAAGGAAAGAGTGTACCTCACTCGATCCTATTAGTGTACAACAGTCTTCATATGGTGCAATGTTAGTATCATCCATCAACCAAAAAAATCTATGAACTGAAGACGTACATTCATTACCTGGACCCATCAAAGCATTACACCACTCGACGATTGATTTTGCATCTGTCAACTTTGTACTGTCTTTATACTTTAACTCTTCACGTGCTAATGCTCTTTTCATGCATGCTCCTGCACCATCATGCTCCCCCTTTCCATGTCTAGCCTCACAAAAGTTCCACATATGTTGAACACCTGTAATGACATGCATCTTGCACAACCAGTAGAACATGCACGAGTTCTTGAACTGTGCTGCATAGTTATCAGACCATATTATATGTTGATTGTATTCTATGCCCCTCTAAGCCAAACCAATGTAGAACATCTGGAAGCAACCTTGCACGAACTCTGGAGAATGTGTGCGATCATCACTAATGTAAAAGTGGTACTCCCTCAATACCTTCTTTTTCTCATCTGTACTATCAGATGCATGAATGGATGTTATGTGCACAAATATCAAAACTTGTGTGGAGTTGTAATACTATGACTACACCTCATGTTGTGGTTGTAGAGTGTAGTTCTCTGCAAAGTCAACCATGGATACTATGCTTCCAACTGGAAAGGTGTCCTTGCATAGCTTGAACTGCGTGTCCAACCATTGGGCTCTATGGGTATGCATTGCATACTCAAATAGTATACTGTCATGAAATGTGGTCATAAATTTGTACATTGGAATCTTCTCAATAACCAAATCACACCTTTTTGCTTGAGACCCATCGTTTGTAGCATATGCCACTATTTTATACTTCCTGAACTCTACTAGTTTTTGGCCCACCTCATATGTGCTTTCCATATGTTGACATACTAGCATACGCCGGAAGCCACCGCAATGCTCGCATGAACCATCCAAGCATGTTGTCCTATAGAATATCTGGCCATCCTCTATTTCACATAAATTTTTTGATAACTCTTGAAGATTTTGGTGGGGCTTCTATGCCACAATCCTACAAAACATTGTTAGTATGCAAATCTAAACATATAGAACGATAAACATCGTAATGGTTAGAAAATTCAATATGTAGTCTACAACAACAAGTAGTGCATGTGTGATTTATCTTGACATAAAAAGGTTTAAGCAGTTCAAAAAATCTTTGAGAAATACTAATTTGAGGATAATCATTTTCAAATTTCTGAAAAAATTGAGTTTGAGTCATATCCAAAAAATGCTTTGGATGTGGCTCACGATTCCGACTACCGATTCTCCTTCTTACCACATCCCTTTGATTTGGAGATGGCCTTGTGTTATTCTTTCAATAATCTTTAATTAGTGTTCTCAAGGCTTCGACAACTTCTTTATCTTTTCATGACAGTCTCCCCGAGAATGCCCATAATTCATTTGTATCATTGACCTCAATTCTTTGTCGCCTTTGAATGGCTCTTGATAAAGTCTTTCTACTAATTCCCGTTTTTTCACTAGTCTTTTTAATTAGGCGAGCTCTCTTTGTTTGACAACTTACTAAAGTCGATGTCATGACACGTCGGGTGACATTACTATCCTTTGAGCGTGAGGTCTTATCCACACTCTCATAAGCATCCATTAGATTCTTCACAATAGTGTCTTCACTCGATGCATTCGATGTTCTCAACCCAAGAGTCTTCATGATGTTCTTATACTTTGCACCTCGCATCATTTCAACAAATAGTTGACATCTTGCAGTCTCATTTAGCCTTTCAAAGAATCATTCCCAAATCCCTTCAGCATATCTTCTACAAGTGCGTGTTGAAATATTACCTTCCATGTGCTGCAAAATATCATCATCAATATTAATCAAATACTTTGGCTTTCTACGCAAAATTCTTGGTGGTGTTCTCCTAGGTACATACATCTCAACATTAGGAATTTCATCAATATTTAATTGAGGTGGGCTAGATTGCATACCTTCGATTGAGGGTGGAGAAGAAGACATACCTTGAGGTTCACATGGGAATGATGGCATACCTTCTTCGTCAATTTCGAGTGATGATGTACTCTCAACTTGAAATGTGTTGGATGGTGTCCAACAATATTCACTTGCGGTAAATGGTGTCCATCCATATTCACTTGCAGTAGATGGTGTCCATCCATATTCACTTGTGCTAGATGGTGTCCCTCCATATTCACTTGTGCTTAATGGTGTCCCTTCATATTCACTTGTGCTAGATGGTGTCCCTCCATATTCACTTGTGCTTAATGGTGTCCCTTCATATTCACTTGTCGTAGAGGATGTGTCTCCAACTACGGTATCTGAATCTGTCTTATGACGATGCTTCTGCATTCGTGCCTTTTGTGCTGCCAATTCATGTTCTCTTTTTGAGGGTTGAGGTTCCTCTACAATCGGGTTGTTTTCATCAATCGTTTCCAATTTCTTCTTTTCACGATATGCTGCCACCCGAACTCTCTCCTTTTCTTTCAAGGTTTTGTTCTCTTCGTTTGTTAGTTCTCTTCGTCTGTTAGTTTCCTCTTTGTCTTTTTCTTCGGCATGGCGGATAATTTTATCTGTACCATGGTAATGAGATGAATATTAGTTCCTAAAAAATGTATCCATTCAAGATAATTGAAAAATATATGTCATTGAAGGCTTCATTTATGTGTGACTTAAGGCAAACTTAGGGTAGTCTAGAGCCTTGAAGTTTGGAGAAGCTTGAATGATGAAATTAGGCAAATTAGTCCATGTAGACTTGGCAATTTGTCCTAAAAGTAGGAAAAGGGCATTAATGATGCTCTAAGCCCGACCAAAGGGTCCTAGCATGTGGGAGAAAGGTATATAAGGTCAGAAAAACCCTAATTGAGCATGTGGGAAATCTATTGTACGATTTGGAGTTTTGGAAGGGGAATGTGTGAGTTGGAAGAGTGCAAATTTCATTGAATTTATATTTTTGTGCCTTCATCCAATCAAGAATGGATTTAAAGGACATGTCTAATGCTTTCATTCTTTCAATTGTGTCACTTAATTATTGTGTGAAGCATTATATTAACCATTTAGTTCAATTGCTTTCTGTTTTGCAAGTTTTTAGAGTTTTTGGTCTCATAGCCGGTTAAGGCCAGTTTTTGGAAATAATGATCCCCACTTGAATTCCCGTGGAAAGGCTACCATGGACACTTGGAATCAAGTAGGGGACTATTTTTATAGTGTACATATGGTTTGTGGTGTCTTGGTTTGCAGGGGAGATGGTGAATTCATCAAGAACTAGGCGAGTGTGAGTGCATTCTGGCTAGTGGCTTGGAGAGGACAGCAGTAAAGAAAGTTGCTAAATGGACTAGTTCATGACAATAAAGAGCAAGAGAGTGTGGGAACATGTATTCTAGACATGTGTGTGCAAGGAGGAGAGTTGAGGAGGTCATTGAAGCCCTCAAAGTTGGAAAAAGGAGCTAGAACCCTAGAAACCCTTGAAAATAGGGGGTATGAGGACAGTCCTATGTACGGATGCCAAAGGGACTAAAAATATGGTAAATCTTGAAGCCTAGGGTACCAATAGAAATAATCTATAAAAATATTTGGGGATTGTTAAGACCGTTTTTGAGAAAAGCCAAGAAAACAGGTTCTAGGAGGCTTAATTGGGCAAAAGGCTACAAGGCCTAAAATTGGGTTTTTCAAGAAAGCGATGGGTACAAGGTGAAATAATCCTATGAGATGGATTATTGAGGAGTAAAATCAACAAGGGGATAGTGATAATACCCTTTCCTATCCTCTGGAGTGGTTAGGACACTTTGGGTCAGTGTGGAGCCCACGAAAGCTTAGTGGTGAATTGAGAGCAATGGTGAAGAATTTGAAATTGGTGGAGAGTCTTATGAGGTGAGAGGGGTTTAGGAGGGATCCCTAAGTAGGGTAGGGAGGAATACCCTAGGAAGACCAGAGAATAGGTCTTGGGAAGAGAAAGATTGATCTTGAAAGATAAGACTCCCCATCAATTGTTGAAGGAGTGGTCTATGTAATGAACTTTTGACCTTGTGCAGGGTATTTTGAAGATGTTTGATGCTTTGGAATGGTCTAGGAAGGCTCGGGTATAGGAGTTTCTATAAACCCTCCCTCTTTGCTTTGAAAAATGAGGGTTTTTGTATTGGAAGCCTAGTTGAGCGGGTAAGGTCCTAAGACCTAGAAATTATCTTGTTTTGAGACCTAGAACTAAACAACTTGTGAATGACATAATCATTGGTTGATGTTTTGAGGAACCTAGTTGATTGTAATCAGTTATTTTCAATATTTTTGAAGGTGTTTTGAAGGTCCTTAAGGAATTGGGAACTCTTGATGCTAATTTGAGTATACAAATCAAATGCTTTGTGAAGGGAGATATAGTTGAATTCGTGTGTCAAGAAAGGTTGTGATTTCTTCCTTTGTACTGCATTAGTTTGTGCAGAGGTATTGGAAGGTGTTTGGACCCTTCAGATGAATGGGAGAGGCTTGGAGTTGTCTTAAAGGATGAATTTTGGTGAATTGTTCTGAATTTCTATAATTGGCAAGTGTAAGATGGTAATTGGCAAGTGTAACTAATTGTGTATATAATTTGGTAATTTAAAATGTGCATTGACAACCTAAGGTTATAATGACAAACAAAAAATGAAAGCAAGCCATAATAGAATGAAAGAAAATTTGTAAAGACTTCACATACCTTAAAAACCAGACTTTCAAATGGAGGAGTTCAACCCAATTATGTAGCCTTAGCTTCTTCTTTCTTCAAACTCCACAACAATTTGACTTGTTCAAAAGCTTGTTCCCTTCCACACTTCAATTGTATATCAGTTTTCAATGGAATTCAAACTTCAATTGATATTATGTCTTTCAACATGGAAACTCTGCTATTTCATGCAAAGGTGGTAAAAAGATCATGGAAAAGGTGATGGAATGTGAAAAAGATGCTTGCACACTTCACAACATCATCAAAAAGACATTTTTTGTTGGAGCACGCGCAAAACCAAGGGAATATGCAGACTGTGGGCCTTCAAATCATGGGTATATAGATTTTTTTACCATTTTAGTGGACTACAAAATTCGCTCGCATTATAACGCGAGCACGTTATGTGAAATTTCATTTTCTTAGTGTATTTTTTAGAGTATAGGGGTTTTTGAGAGAGTGGGAGTGAGACAGGGGGAGAGTGGAAGATAGAAAGGGAGGGAGAAGGAGAGAGTGGAAGAAAGAGAGAGGGAGAGAGTGGGAGATAGAGTGGAGGGAGACAGGGGGAGAGTGGGAGAAAGAGAGAGGGAGAGAGTGGGAGATAGAGTGGGAGGGAGAGAGGGGAGACTGGGAGACTAGAAGATAGAAAGGGAGGGAGAAGGAGAGAGTGGGAGAAAGAGAGAAGGAGAGAGTGGGAGATAGAGTGGAAGGAGAGAGGGGGAGAGTGGGAGAAAGAGAGATGGAGAGAGTGGGAGATAGAGTGGGAGGGAGAGAGGGGAGAGTGAGAGATCGAGAGATTAAACCCTAATCCCTCAACCCCTATACCCTCTTAATCCCTCAACCCTTAAACCCTAATCCCACAATCCCTATACCCTCTTAATTCCTCATCCCTCAACCCTCAACCCTTAAACCCTAATCCCTCAACCCCTATAGCCTCTTAATCCCTCAACCCTCAATTCTCAACCCTTAAACCCTAATCCCTCAACCCCTATACCCTCTTAATCCCTCAACCCTTAAACCCTAATCCCTCAATCCCTATACCCTCTTAATCCTCAACCCTCAACCCTAAACCCTTAAACCCTAATCCCTCAACCCTCTTGACCCTTAAACCCTCAACTCTTAAACCCTTAAACACTCAACCCTAAACCCTCGACCCTCAACCCTAACCCCTTAAACCCTAAACTGTTAAACCCTTTACCCTCTACCCTCTAACCTCTACCATCAACCTAATACTCTCTACCCTAAACCCTAATCCCTCAACCCTTAATCTCTCAACCCCTATAACCTCTACCCTATATATTGGACCCTCAACCCTAATCCCTCGACCCTATACCTTAAACCCTCAATCTTCAACCCTCTACCCTTAAACCCTCTACCCTTTACCCTATACATTAAACACTCAACCCTCAATTCTCAACCCTCAACCCTTAATCGCTCAACCCTCAATCCTTAAACCCTAAACCCTCTACCCCTTACATTGGACCCTGAACCTAATCCTTCAACCATATACCCTCAAAACTATACCCTAAACCCTCTACCCTCAACCAAGTAAACCCTTAACCCTAAACCCTTAACCCCAAACCCTTCAACCCTAAACGCTTAAACCTTAAACCTTCTACCCTATACCCTCAACCAAATACCCTCTACCATCAAACATATTCCATCAACCCTCAAACCTTAAACCCTAATACCCTAGAAACCATCAACCCTATAGGTCCTCCATCCTAATCCCTCAACCCTATACCCTCAACCCCTATCACTTTCTCTCTATCTATACATCTCACCTCTCCCTCCTTCCCTCCCTCCCACCCTCTCTAATTGTCTCTATGTACCGTCTCCCTCTTTCTGCGTACCTCTTGTTCAATCAATCCCTACCACCCTCTCTCACTCCCTCTCTCTCACACTCCCTCTCACTACCTATCTCTCAAGTCTCTCCCTCTCACCCCCCTCACACTCTCAAGTCTCTCCCTCTCACACTCTCAAGTCTCTCCCTTTCCCACCCTACCTACATAACCCTCTCTTTCTCTTTCTCTCTCTCTCTCTCTCCCTCTCCCTCAATTCTCTCTCTCCCACCCACCTCTCTCTCTCTTCCTCTCCATCAATTCTCTCTCTCCCTCCCTCTATCCCTCCCACCCTACCTAGCTAAGTCCCCCTCACTCCAACCCCTTCTCTCCCATTCCCTCTCTCTTAAACTCTCACTTCGACCCCCTCTCCATCTCTCTAGACTCTCTCTAAATTATCCTTTCATCTAAAGACATACATAAATGCATACATACAAGCATAATACACTTGCACATATAATCTTACATCCATACAAGCATACATACATACATACATGTACATAAAAATATATTAGCATACATTAATATATTAGCATTTTACATAAAGTAATATATAACGCGCTCGCGTTATGTGCTAGTAGACATGTTCCCCGCAGAAGCAAGAACCATGTCAAAAGTGAGATATAACGCGAGCGTGTTATAACACGCTCTCGTTAAAGCGCGCTCGCGTTTTATCTTACTTTGAGAATTACCGAACTTTAAGCTTGGTATTGCCTTGGAATTCCAACCCAAAGGTTTGAAGGGAATTCCCAACAACCAGAGACATGTTTTTAAAAAATCCACCATATTTCTCATAATCGAGTTCATGCTCACCGTCAGGATTGCACGTGGTTCGATATCAAAAAAATTGAGCACATGGGTAATGTTGGGTTATCTCTTAGCTATCCAACGATATAATTTTTCACTTTCTAAAAATGTTAAAGTCTTTCATCTGTAATTTATTTTATCTAAATGTCTTTTTTTTGCCAAAAAGCAGCATTTGGTATTTTTTTCGTTATAAATTAACCGTTCATCAATTTTTTAAATAAATTACATTTTTAGAAACTAGACTTCATTCTACAAATTTAAAAAATTAAAAGAAAAACAAATCAATTAGTTTCCAAAATTTGTAGGGGTAGCATGGCCAAAATTCTATTTTCAGGATATGTCCACTTCGCAAATTAGTAAAAAATCAAATATTCATTAAAAAATTATCAGAAAAATCATGCATCAACTACATACTGTTAGCTAACTTCTGACCGTTGCAATTTTAAAAATACTAAAAAAAAGTTCATCGTACGAGGGTCGTACAAGAGTTGCTATGCTATGTTTTTTTGACAAAAACAACACCAATTTGTGTACGTCCCTCGTTTGAACCCCTTAATCTCAATCATTTTCAAAATAAATTAGTAGTTTAGAAAGTAGACTCGGAGCACTTGAATCCTTCTTTTCGTTCCATCTCAAAATTTTGAGTCTAAGTATCCTCAATTTCACATCCAAGGTCAGTATTTCCTGATTTCAGAAAAAAGCTGTCCACTTAAGTCCCCTTTTTGGGAACCATCTTGGTGCACTTACCCATTAGGTGATTAGGTGATTAGGAAAACTCCAAGTATATTAGGTGATTAGGGATGATTCTTGACTCCAATGCCCAATGTTAAGTCATTGGTCTACAAAAACACATAGAATCTTGGTTCCACTATGTCGTAAGTATCTGACATGGTCACCAGACAGAGCCTAATGTTGTACCCAAACCTTTTTTTTGCTTCATTAAGGTATTTTGCTTAAAATCGTCTAAACCTTGTAAAAATGATGTCCAAACTCAGTTTTTGGGAAAATAAAGTATGGGCTTTTGGTTAGTGTGATGTTAGGAAGATATTGGAAAATTTTGAAAATTTTGAAAATTAGGGTTTTTAGACCCCCGTTTTTAGGTCAAAAAACCCTAAAAATAGTAACTTGTCAAAATTGTCTGAAATTAGTTTTGATTGGCTTATTTCACATCACGATCATAGTGGTGAAGTCGGTTTTAGTTAAAAGTTAGTTTAAGCCTAGTGGGTAGTTTTCACATTTTTCAGGAGAAAAGTTAGGACCTCTAAGGTCATTAATGGTAATTGGATAGTACCAGGTGTTGAAATCTATGCCTGAAACTCAAAGAAAAATATTCTATAAAGGAAAATGTTGTACAAGATGCTTCATAGCGGAGGGGATTTTCAAATGGCAAAAATTAGAAAAAATATTCTATTTGGAAACACTTTCACTTTGTAACGTTGAGACGCGTGGGCAATCAATGTGCAAATCAACTTTACAGTGTCTGTACATGTGAAAATAGTGAAATACAGTCACACACACATGTCAATAGTAGTAATGCTTCTACGTGGTCAACTCAATAGCCAACATGGTGTTCACAAAGTGCGAAATGGAGGAAAGCATCAAGTCCAGAACAAATCTGCGCCCTTGTAGCTTAGGGGTGCCCTTCAATTTGCAGGCTTAGATTCAATTTTTTTTGGGAATACATTCATTCTCTCTAGTTTTTAGTCAGATTTCCAACAATATATCAAGTAGTTCCATCTAATTTGTAGTTTTTGTGCCTCTGTAGGCTAGGGGTGCCTTTGAATTAGACATGTCAGATGGATGAATTTGTCCATTTTGTTTCTAGGGGATCTCTTTAGACTCAGCCCGGCTTTGCGATGCATATGATCACAAGATTGTCAGATGTGTTGAGTGATTGTGGTAGTTGTTCTAGCAAGCACATAAAACAAAGGCAAAATAAAAGTAGAAATATCAAATTGTACCTCTATAGGCTAGGAGCACCTAGCTGTTTGGCCAGATAGATAAGGTTTTTAATAGTCTTTGTCTTCACAAGACCTGTGCTGAATCCTTCTAGCTATTCAGTGAATTCAACCGTTAGCCCTCAGGGTTTGTCAAACGCTCTTGAGTGAAGAATAAGCGAAAAATACTGAAGAATGAAAACAAGCAGAAAAATGGCTAAGTATGGAATTTACATACTCCCTTGGAAAATGCGCCTTTCTATTGGATGTCTTAGAAGTAATTTTCTCGCTTCGTCACTTCTAGGAACATCTCTTCTAGGTTGTTCTAGCTTCGTGATGAGATCAACGGTGCACGCATCAGAGCAATCTAGCTCTCGATGGCGAGGGTCAAAGTATAGTGTTTAGTTGAAAGTTGCAATTTGAAAAATCATTCTCAAGATTGTAATTGCGCCTCTGTAGGCTAGGGGCACCCTTGCAGTTGAGGGCCTTAAACCAACTTCTAGATGATCTACATACAGTCATTATTTGCAGAATTCTTCTAGATATGTGATGGATCTGGTATCCGGTCAACGAGAGTCATCATTCATCAACAACGACAGTTTGAGGCATGAAATGGAAAAATAGAAAATTGGTTATTGGGTGTCATGTGACTCTTCTTGAGAAAGGTGCCCTTGTTTGTGAGGTATCAAACTCAATTTTTAGCACTCACATCTCCCAACAGACATTTCATCAGATTTGTTCTAGCTACGCAATGGATGTATAAGCTTAGCTCTAGCATCAACCGGGTATCTAGAAATTAAAGCTCAACAGAGGTTGTAGTGACGTTTTCAGGTAGCTACAAAATAGGAAGTTAGCTAAAAATCTCAACTTTTGGAGGAGGATGCCTAGAAAGTCAAACTTTGACTTTTTGGAATCAGCATGCAATTACAAGGTGACCTAGAAAGCTGGAGCTTAGTTAGCTGAATAAAATAATATTAAAATCTTTAGTTTCATTTGTCAGTTTTTGCTTGCAAAAGGTGTATTTCTTCAATATTTTAAAAGTGGTGCCTATTTTGTAACTCAATGTCAGTTTCATAGTTTGAGTTAAACTTCACTATAAAAGGATGGTGCCTATTTCTAACTCTGAGTCAGTTTATATTGAACAAAGTGAGGTCCAATCAAATAATTTATTTCTAGATCATAGTTTCTACTTGCAATTGACACCTAAACCATCAAAATTCTTTATTAATATGCATTTGGGCATCCATTTCTCTCACAACAGGTTGAGTGCAAACAATTTTTCTCTTTCGCAAGCAGTATTTGAAGGTGCTACAAGTATTATTTTTCAGATTTCCTTGCAAATAAAGGTCTAGAATAATCAACAGACTTCAAATAAGCATGGTGATTTTTATAGAAGTAGAACCATAAAAATTCTATCTTCTATCTTAAATTATTCTATTCTTGTCTTAGGTATTCTTTTCATGTCCAAGAATTCGGTGACTTTTGACAATTTTGATCATTTGGGTTGGTTGTGCACGACTTTCTCTACAAAACCCATGTGTTAGAATTTTTCAGGAAAAATTGCCCCAAAGCTTCAATTCTCGAAGTTCTACTTTTCTCAACTGAAATTCCTTTGCACGATAGAGTAAAAGTTAGTATTTTCAAAACGAAGGATCTAGGTTTGCTTAAAATCATCTTCTACACAAAACCCATGTTCCAAATTTTTTCAAAAAAAATCTACCCCCACAGCCCCTACTGCCCCTAGTTCTTTTTTCGGGAAAGTCTTTACATGTCAAGCTAAAAGGCATTTCGGAAAAGTCTTTGCATGTCAAGCTAATAGGCATTTTTTTTGAATTTTTGACGTTGTGGGTTTACTTATAATTATTTTCTGCACAAAACCCATGTCTCAAAAAAATTCGTGAAAATTACCCTCAGACAAGCTATTTTTAGCATTATCAAGAGTATTTTGGGCTATCCAGAGAAAGTTGTCAGAACATAGTTGTTTTTACAATCAACAAGCGAGTTTTTTAGAATGCAATCCACATAGAGTGAACTCAAGACCAAGTTAGTCTTAATTCATGATTTCATCAGAACAATTGACATGGATTTGCATAAGGTGAATCCAAAAGTTGACTTCAAAGGGTCAAAAATAAAATAAAATATACTTCAAAGCATCAAAGAATTTGGGTTGCTAGAGGCAGCTTCACTCCCTATTTCAGTTCATTGCATAGAATTTGTGGTGTCTTGTGTAAAGCATTACAATTCTACTGCCCAAGAAATTCAATCAACAAATGGATGGGTGATTTGCAGTCTCAAGCCCTAGGACATTGAGAGGTGTTTTGGTATTCCTCAACATCCAAATAGATTGTTCATTGTCATGGATTAGTGTGAAAAGTCATTCAATGCTAATAAGGACATGTGTTAGAGAAAAATAGCAGAAAGGTGGCTAAAATAAAAGAAAATTAAATTTCCAAACAATGTGGGTCGCGAAGAATTTAAGGATGAATACACAATTTTGATCACTCTTCTTAATTGTGTTTTCAAACACATAGATGCTCACAAATTTCAGCCTTGGATGTATTACATCATTGCTTAGATTATTCCCAAGTGAAGGCATTACGATTGGGCCTCATTGATTAGTGACGCTCTCCATAAGAAAATTACCGATTTCTTGGTTGCGCACAAGTTTCACATGTGTTCATATCTCGTGTACCTGATTGCTTATCAAGGTCAGTTTAGAGGGTTGAACACAATGGGGATTCTTAGTGTATAGAAATTTCATCAGTATTATGACCAACTTGAGTTCACAAAGTCTGAGTGATATTTCAAGCATGTGCAGGAAGCGTTCTTGATGTACACAATAAGGAACCTAGATCAAGATTTGCATGTTTGTATCTTAGCGGTTGCTAGAGAAGCAATGGTAGAATGGGCGGACTAGTTCATTTAGTTCCCTACCTATACTTACATTCGTGTCTATAGATATGCAAGAAGTCTAGCAATGCTACCTCGTTATCCTTCAGATAAGATGGTTTTCATGGAATTTCTGAGGCAACTACATGATGTTCATTCACATCTATGCAACAAGCGCAAGCTAGCTACCAATTTTCCATTGCAAATAGGAATCTACAGGTGCAAAACACCAGTTGATGCCAAGGTTGTGGGCCATGAGTTAGCGAGACTTAATATTAAGTACCTTTTTTTCACACGCTTATATGACCCTTGGGGTTATTACTCAACACGCCTTGGCGGTTGCTCTTACAACAAGCCTTCTATGGAGGATTACTGGGTCAATTGCGAGGACAATTTCGAGGTACGTTGGTGCAGTTATAGTAGGTGCACCCTCTCATAGATATATGTCTTAATG
This sequence comes from Sequoiadendron giganteum, assembly GCA_007115665.2. Lineage (NCBI taxonomy): Eukaryota > Viridiplantae > Streptophyta > Pinopsida > Cupressales > Cupressaceae > Sequoiadendron > Sequoiadendron giganteum. Next base: position 399,036,181 of record CM021108.1, read on the forward strand.
TCAGAGGATGTGGGAGGATTGTCAGATGATGATAGGGATACACTTCCTCAATTCTTCAGAGAATAGGTTGATATGCAGCCACTTCCAACTGTTGGTTGATTTTCCAAGGAATACTCATCTGTCAAAGAGAGATCAAGCATAATTATTCAGAACAATATAGAAGAATTCAACCATGTAGTTTTTCGAGTCAAACTCATTGACCCATGATTCATGAGTAGTGGTTCACAAGAACCCATCTCTCATGATAATGAATGGTCCACTTAGCACTCATTGCATCTAGGTGATGCTCACAGAGGTGAAGCATTGGTCCATCCCGGGCGGTTACCCATCCCAGTACTGCTCCAGCTCAAGCGTGCTTAACCAAATGGGGTAGCAAGCTAAGTGGGCTCAACCTTGGGGAAAACTCCGTGGTTAAGCGCGCTTGAGCTAGAGAAGTATTGGGATGGGTGACCGCTCGGGATGGACCAATGCTTCACCTTTGTGAGCATCACCTAGATGCAATGAGTGCTAAGTGGACCATTCATTATCATGAGAGATGGGTTCTTGTGAACCACTACTCATGAATCACGGGTCAATGAGTTTGACTTGAAAAACTACACGGTTGAATCCTGATAGCAATATCATAATTTGACACGCTGTGGAAGAAACCTCCTACTTATCAATATACAAGAAGACAAGGAGGGAAGACATGCCAAGTACAGAGCTTCCACCATTGGAATCTCCATTGCCATCCTTGTCAAAACCAAAAGAAAAGGATCAACCCTCCTAAAGGAAACAAAGTGTCTAATAATTCAAAAGGGAAGGCACTTATTACATAAACAGATGTGGAGGTAGCCACAAATATAGTTCAGATCATGCTAGAGCTAGAGGTATATCCTCCTTCTCCATCACCAACACCACAGCAGTCTTCATTTTTGGTTCACTTGACTTGGACTTAGACTCACCACCACATAGCAATACCTCTACACATTCCCAATCATTAAGTTTTCCTATGAATTAGCATCGATCCTTCCAGTGAGATTAGTCAAGACTCATCTTGGCTTGAGAGTCAGCTAGGTAGGAAGAGGAGGTAGCCATCCTAAAACTAGACTTATCATTATAAAGGATAGAGTCATAAAGGATGGAGAAGACAAAGTAGCCCTTAAGGCTGAAATCCAACAGATTCATCAGTATATCTCTAACCTCATACATAACACTGGAAAACCTCACCGCCTTGCTCCCACAAGTGCTAGAGCTACCGATAGAGTAGAATCAGCTTAATTAGCTGGTTGTATATGGGAAGCGCCTAAAAGACTGTGAGGAGTATTTTGTCATAAGGGGTGCTTTGCGCTTGCAAAACTATATCAGTTGAGGTATAATTCTCGCAAACTCTATATGCAAATTTAGGAATCAAAGCGAGAGTTAGTGGTTGACAAATCAAGATATGAAATTATGATCTCTCATCCGAGGATGACATATGACTCGGTCACCGACAAAGAAGATAAGGAAGTTATTTTTACTTTGCGAACACAATTAATCTTCAAGGCAAAAATACAACAGATAATGGCTTCAGATTTGGCCAAAATAAAATAGCACGTGACTAGTGCACTTCGGTACATGACTAGTGTGTTGTATCAAAGTATCAATTCCCCAAATGGTGATGCAGTCAACAACCTCATGGAGGGGTTACTTGCTCAAGATCATGGTTAGTGAGCTCCATATCAGAACGTCCCACCTTTTCAGGATAGACATCATATCCAGCAGTTAACTCGATGCCTCTTTCCGAGTTAACTCATTCCACATCTCATACACGTCTATTTTGGAATTTACTATATACAGATGGAGTTTTCATTCTTCGTTGATGTTAGTTATCAGTTAACATGCATATCAATAAGGACTTGCATGTTGCATATGTCCATTTGATTTAGTTTTTTCCAATGAGTTGATGGTATCTTTCTAGTTAATTGTATAGTTGCATACAATTAGGTTTAGCAATAAAATATCACATGCTTGTGAGACTTTAGTTGACTTAAGGTGATTTTAGGGTTCCCTACACCTTTGATGTCTATAAATAAGAGCTTGTTGCTCATTTGAATTAAATTTCAAATGCGATAGTAATATATTCTACGCCACCTTGCTTGAAATATTATTGTTATATATTTTCATGAGCTTTTACTATGATAACAAATAGTTGCATCACCTTGCCTAAATGTTATTATTATGGTACTTGTTCATCTTAGTTAAATGGAGTTGCTAGTTTGATCCTTTATTGTATGTGTGTCTCGCCAATGAATTTTTTTGTCCTAGTTTGCTATCGTATATTGAGATTAATAGTTGTTCTTTCAATTTACACCTTAGATAGGGGTTCTTCCTCCTTGGAAATTTGGAAAGAATAATTATCATTTAAGTGTTGTTTCCAATAAGCTTGTTGCATATCTACGCCTCAAATAGGAATTCCTCCTTGGAAATTTAGTAATTGAGCTTATCGTTTGATGTCGTGCTTAATAAAATTCATATTAGCCTACGCCTCAGATAGGGGTTCCTCCTCCTTGGAAATCATGTTGTTAAGTTTATTGTATATCACATTCCTGATCCTAATTCCTCATGCTCTATTTTTCTTGAGGGAATAGGATAGATTAAAGCATTTAGTTAGTTGTAGTTAAGATTTGTAAAACCAGAGAAAACCCTTAGCTGTAATGTTCTTTGTTTCCTTAACCTTGTGCCTCTTCCAGCTGAGTCAAAAAGATAGGATTTTAGAATACTTTACTTTTACGCATATCGGCAAAATAGGGAGTTTTCCCTCCTAATTTGAAGAGCAGTCATTACGCATTGTGCATAGATGTCTATACCAACGCACACTCCAAAGGTGCTAATTGTTACGCCAACACAGTATTAAAAGCTCCAAAGTCCATTGTACTTCAAATTCAGAAGTTTATCAAAAAAAATCTATGGACTAGCAATTTAAATAGCAAAAATAAAATACCTTTAATTTCTCTGGAAACTATGTGTTTGGAGAAGTTAAAAGGGGGTGCAGGCCTTCATAATTTGGTAGAAAGAAATTTTGCATTCTAGGTGCTAAATTTTTTTGGTACATGTACACAAATCCTTAATTAAAATGGTGTCGCCACATGCAACACAAGTATTTGGATAATTTGTGTCCATCAATAATTTTTACTGTGTCTAATCCACCTTCAAGTTCAACAATGTGGAATTTTCTACTTTCATGTAGAAAACTCATTTTACGTCATCTAACTTGGGAGGTAAATGATGGTAAGGAGGCTCTATTTTGGACCTATTTATGGAATGGATATCCGATCCTCAATGCCTTACATAATTTTGAGAGCACGTAAAGATTATTATCTCAAAGTTAGGGGCTAAAGGTAAAATATTATGCTCAACAAGTGGATGCATTAACGAGAAAAGTTAAATGGAAGGAATTTTCAAATGAGTTAATAGATAATGTTCACAAAAGTTAGCTTCAATTTGTTCTTCAGGAAAGGATTGTTTACTTTTCATCAACCTCTTATAGGTTAATATGGTCAAAAGGAAAATCAGGTTGCTATACAGTGAAAGAGGGTTATAAAGCAGTTTCACAAGCTGGTTCTCAAGCAGTAATACAAAGAGTATATAAATTCTGTTGGAACTCAAAATTATTGCCTAAAGCAGGTTGTTTCTCATAGTTAGCTATCAAAAAAAATAAAATTTACAAGTGATAAGTTAACACAATTAAAAATAGCAGAGCCTTTTAAATGTGTTCTTTGTGAACAAGAGTTTGAAGATATCAATCATTTATTTTAACTATGTCTAGTAGCTCAATTTTTTTGGTTGTTTGTAGTAGCTAAAATGAATTGGCATTCATCTTTCCTTGATACTATTTGGAAATTATTTTCTAGCTGGCCAAATATTTATAATAGCTTCTTTTTTGCAAGCATTTGGTGTATTATTTTGTCCTTAGTTCTTTGGGCGATTTGATGGGCAAGAAATAGATGCATCTTCAGAAAAGAAAAAACTCAATATTAATCAGGTATTAGTCTTACTTGAACGCTCTATTTCAGAAATAGTAAATAGGTATGTGCAAAAATCAAAATAAGTTAGTTCACTTTTTACTGATTGGGATTCAAGGATAATGTTATCTTGGCCATTTCTTTCGTTTGCTTTTAAAGGGAGCCTTCATCAACCAGGTCAAAAAGTAAACAGAACTATTATAACTTGGAAGCACCCCTCATAAGATATGTTTAAGTTGAATATAGATGAAGCTTCAAGGGGAAATCCAAGATCATTTGGAGTAGGGGTGATTATAAAGACTAGAAGGGGACAATGTTATGTGTAAAGTCTTTCAAGTTAAAAATTGGATCTAATAATGCAGATGAGGTGCAAGTGTTATTGCAAGGTTTAAAGTTAGTTCTTAGCTTCATGCTACCCATGATTCAAGTAGAAGGAGATTCTTTGATATTGCTAAATGATTTTCGGGATCGTAAGATTGTTAATTGAAAGTTGGGTTATATAGTGAAACAAATTTGGTCACTGCTTGATAAGATATTGCATTATCAAATTCTACACACCTATAAAGAAGGCAATATGGTGGCAGATTTCTTGGCTAATTTAGGATGTGACCAAGCAGATGATGAATTCATACATATTGTTGCACTGGGTAAGTTGCATCCTAAATTAGAAGAATTATTGTCAAAAGAAGAAAGATAACTAAAATTATAAGCTTTTGTATTCAAGTGCTAAGTCATGGGAAAAAATGTAATTGCTAAAACAAATTGGTTCCAAAATGATGTAATTTTTTTCTCTAAGTTATCAGAGTTACAAGTCTTGGGGCTTCCAAATCATTTTCAATCTGTTGATTACATCAACTCTTATCAGAGGGATCAATTTGTCAAAAGATTGTACTAGTGTTAAATCAAATAAGCTTGGGGAAGGTTGTCGATTTCATAAGCATATATATGACACAATCTGGTAAAGTTTCTCATGGTGTTAGCAAAAGCACATGCCAAATCTCGGGAGTAGAAAAAAATAGAAAAAACTAACCAAAGTGTGAGGAAAAATAATCACAGAGAGAGGAAATAAATAAAAAAGCATGTGTCAAAGATTGGGTTAGTACAACTAGCATTTGTCAGGTACACGGGTAATCTTCTCACTTCACATTTGTTTAAAATGTTGAAGGTTTTTTTGTACAAAAAGGTAGACTTTGAAGTAATGGAAAGTGTGTGTGGAGTTTTTGTAAGAAGTTAAGTTGCAGGTGCTTCATAATGAATTTAGTGCAAAATGTGATATCAAGGCTCTAGCAAGTGCGCGTGGTCTAAATTTGTATAAGTTGGGGTGTAATGAAAGTGCCTCAGTGTATAAATCTCAGTGTTGAACAAAGGAACACAATCATGATGCACTCTTTTTATTCCAAGTTTTTCTAACTTTGTGTGTCTTGTGTAGGAAACAGGTGTCCCAAATGTATAAATTCTCACATAATTTGACATGTGTGATCTGGGTTTGTGATGAGATCTTGCTCTGTATTTTTTTCCATGAGTTGAAGTCACGAACTTGAGAAGATGCAGGAGATGCATATCTTAATTTAGAAGCTTTTTATACAGCCACATCATATAGATAAATGTGAATATCAGTGTGATTTTTATCAAATTTCTAATAGCAATCCATCAAGGTGTACCATTTAATCATTTTTTGGTATGCGCGCATAGATTGCAAAGATCATGAAAATCCATTTCGTAAAAGGCATATTTTGTTCTTTCATGGGTAAAAAATATGCTAGCCTGATGCTTAATATTACACAACCACGATAGTTTTTTGTGAGTAGGGATTGGTAAGAAAAGTGCATGTTTCATCAAGAGAACTCTAGTAGTGGTGAGATAAGGGTCCCAACACGGTTTTGTGCAGTGTGTAAGAGGAAGCAGATGGAGTTCTACCTGCAAAATTACAAACTTTTCATCCCTGTCAACGAATGGGAACTACCAATATCAAAAGAAATAGGTGATGTCGAGCTCCAACTGGTATTCAAAGACCATTATGCGACTTTCAAAAAGTATATCAAAAGGGTTATCAGAGTTGAAATCTTGGAGCCAGAGGTAAAGAGGTTGATTTACCCATCTCAAATCCTTTCAGTTTTCATTTCCAATTTGATGGACTTGTTACAATTTGTCAGGTCAGTGGAATCTGTTACTAATAAAGTTTTAAATGAAGAGTATTTGCAAAATGGTGTCCTCTACAAAGCTTTTAAGTAGTATGATCTCTGGAAGGGTCATGGTTATGTAGGAGGTTTATTCCCTAGACACTTCTTGATTCATCGAACAACTTTTTCTAAGTTTTTTGTTGCAATTAATAAGTATTTGTCATAGCAAAAATCTAGTTTTATGTTGAATGCTCTTAGAAGGTATGCAGGGGAGTTTGATGTTGAACTAGAAGAAAAAGTAAAAGAGAAAGTTCAATCCATCATGGTACTTCTCACACACGTCCATGATCCACCAGTGCTGCCATTAATTCCTTGGGTGTTAGCAAATGAGAACAATCTTCATCAACAGTTGGGTGTTCAAAATGTTCAAGAGGTTGCAGATGAAAAGGTTTAGCCGGGGGGTGCGCCAATTGTCAGAGGGATTAATATCAATGCTTTGCCTACTGCTCACGCTATTGATGGAAATCTTCAGTTTGTTGAAGGTAATCTAGTGGAAGAACAGGGTGAAAATGATCACCTAGTGCAGATGGAGGATTAATAAGCTCGAGGTTGGAAGGTTTTTTTATTTTGTCTATAGTTTTTGTGTTGGATGTTAGTAGGTTCAATAGGTTGAATAACTGTCCTAGATAAATATGTAGGAAACAGTCTTAAGTGGGATACGTAGACCACTGTTTTGTAATGGGTTGCTTTTGTAATGGTCTGGTTTTGTAAAAGGGATGATAAAAAAGAGAATGTTATAAGCCAAATAGATATCTTCTATTGTAAATTTCGTATTAATATCAATATATATAGGCAGTATACCTTTTGTTGAAAAAAATGAAAAATAAACCACAAATTTTAAATAAAATCACATATAATAAATGATAAAATAAAATAAAATAATATCATTATGTTTTATTAGAGGGGGCCCTCCTCTTCTTCCATGTAGTCGCTAGAAGAATTTACCATAAAATATTTAAAACTCCAATGATTTTATCTATTATGTTGTTTTGAAACTACATATAGTTCCATCTATGGCAGTACACTTTTTTCCACACTATTACATCTACATTATTTTCTACATATTGGTGTCCTTCCTTTTCATTCCATCTCTTAAAAATTTATATAATAGATAGCTAAATGACAACTTCTAAATTTGCATAGATCATGGGTTATATTATCCATAAATTCAGGTATTTTCTCATACAACCACCCATCGAAACTGCAATAATATTTTGTAACAACAAAGATAATATGGATAACTGTTAGAAGAAATAAAGGAATGAAAGCGAGATCAAAATAACAATCCAAGAAGTGAAGTGCAAGAAGAGATTTACCATAAATCAAATGAGAGATAGGTGCAAGATCAACCGCCAATACCAAGATAAGACTCCAAGAATCCAACAAGAGCCAAGAGATTTTTTTAAGGGGAAAAGCAAAGAAAAACCCCTTTGTGAATTATGAATGAGGCATGAAAAGCCTAAAGAGAGAGAGAAGAATATGAGCAAGAAGCTCAATACAATATGATAGAACTACTATGCAAGAGGAGAGAATTGAGTGAGAGAATTGTAAAAAATTGGTGTGTAGTGTGTGGAGAAATATCTCTTTTAAGTAGAGATGAGTGAAGGAGTTTGCATGTAACTCCCTATGCGTAAGAGTGCCACATTCATACTTAGTGCGTGCCAAGTGTGAGCATCCTCATAAGGAGGAATAACCTATTTTCCTTATTAAAGGAATTACAAAAATATGAGTTGTCCTCCCACTTGGACTAGAGGACAAAATTACATGTAGAGATTCCTTTAGGAATATCCTAAAATAAATAAAAGAGGATACCTTGGTTTATCCTCAAATTAAATAAAACAACCAAGGAAAGATTACTAATTCTAACAATAACCCTTTTTGGTTTGTTACAAAAATAAAATAATATAGATTATTATTTTGTTAGTTATAACAAAAATTAGTAATCAATTGGAATTACTTTATTGACAAGTGCACCCATGGGCTATAAGAAGTTTGTGATCTACACCTTCAATAGTTATGGGAATTACTTTCTTAAGGCTAAAATAATAATGGTTATTAGTGAATACAATCCAATAATTTATTTTCATATTTTACATCTGTTGGTGATCTGATTTGTTGACCCAAAATCTCTAAATTTTGATAATCTTTCAAGTGTAAGGGGTGTCAAACCTGAGAAAATCACCACAAACATGTCTTCAAGTTGGGTAGATAAGGATAAATTTTTGAGGTGGGTAATACCTCCACTTATGGATCTGCAAGGCCAAGGAGGGTTTCCCTAAGGTTTTGGATGATTATTTGAATGAATTAAATACTCCCTTATATTAAACTATACCCACTACATAGTGGTGTCATAATATAAATATGTGCTAGTTTGTAAATGTAAGGCTATGCACCTACTTAATATATAATTTTCCATATGATTTTATAAGAATATATGTTATGATAACCCCTTAGATTTTATACATTCAAACATGACAACTTAGAACACATACACTAACATAAAATGAAAGTGTTTGAATTGATTGGTTTTGAGTTTGTTAAGGATGATGGGGAGAGAAAAAATAGCCAACCAATACCTTTATCTAATTGAAAAATAAAGTCTCTATATTTGGATAATACTTGAAATAACTAAAACTAAGGTGGTGTATTCATTAACTCACCACAAAATATTGTCTTCCAAATGCATAGGAAAGCTAGGCTCTACACATGCATTCAAGAAAACAATAATTTTTGTAAAATATTAAGAGAGTCTACTTAATAATCTAAATATATACAAATTCAATTTTATTATGTTGAAGTATACCTCACAAAATATTTGTAGGGATTTTACAGTCTTATGAATGACTAACTAAACAACATACATAGATAAAAACACACAACATACATGTGGAGAAATTCAATGAAGGTTGATCCTTTCATTAACTAGTCGATCTACAAAGGTTACAATTTTTATCTTAGAATCCTAGAAAAACCCATATCTTTACAATATCTAAATGTCTATACCTAGAATTAGAAGTTGAAAACCTAGGGCTTCTTATAAATATATTTCTTTCACTAGCTCCACAACTACTTCTCTGTAAATGAAAAAATGTTACCCTCTCTTTCAAAAATAAATAATGGTATATAAACCCATAACAACCAAGTATGCATCATGTTAGGTCATGCAATGATATAAAATCCTCAACATGACATCCACCAATGTGCGAAAAACAAGTGTTCATTACTAATTTGAATTGATTGTTAGGAAAATATAGAACATTCTCCATGCATTCTAAAATACAACATATTGGTGAATTTAATGAAGGAAAGAAGAAAATCTCTTGCAAAATATGTCTCACAACATGTCCTACATTTTTTTCATGACAAAGGGGACCAAAAAATGAGTAAATGAGGTGTGGATGCATGCAAATCCATCTAAAATCCTTGGAGAAAGCATTAAACTTTATCTCCTATAGATACACAACATGATATGGGGAAATTAAGACTGTTGGGAGGGGCACTTCATCATTCATGGCATCACATAGGAAGACATAGAAAAATATTTTTTAGGGTTTACATCTAGTGTTCCTTCTTCTTTTATTTTTATTGACTATCATGAGTACTTGGTGCATGTCAAGGGTGTCGGTTGTTTCTAGTACAAAAATTTAACACGAGCATAATGGACAAACTTGGAAAATTTAACATAATGGATAGTTTTCTATCTAGAATCCATCATTTAGAAGAAGAGAATGAACCTCTATTGAATGACTTTCTAGATGGTCATCTCTTAAATATTTCTATTCACACACCATGGTTCAAAAACTTAGCCAACTATTTGGCCATAGGGGAATTTCCACCTAATATTTCTACCAAGTAAAGAAAGAAGCTAATAAAGGATAGTGCGACATTTAAATGGTTTAATAATTCTTTGTTTAAATATGGTCCAAATTTGGTGTCCATGGGTGTGTAAAAGAGGATGAAGTTCACAGTATAATGAAATCTTTTTATAATTAATCAATTGAAGGGTATTATTCAACAAAGAGACACCTCACAATATCATTGGGGATGCAAACTAATAGCCTTCCTTACACAAATACATGAACAAAGAATGGGAAGACCAACAATATCTAGTGAGATGTCCCTACATCCTCTAATATTTATTGAACCATTTGAGAAATAGGGGCCAAACTGTATTGGACCAATTGACCTGCCATCTCAAGGTAATGATTATATACTAGTTTATACAAATTATGTTACCAAATGGGTAGACATGCAAGTTTTGAAAGTTGTTAAAGAAAAATAGGTGAAAATTTTATAAAATAATAGTGTTTTAAAGGTTCGAAGACACTAGATCCATTGTTATTAAATAGGGACCTCAATTCATGTCGAAAGTACTACTCACTTTCAAAAATTATTACCAAGTGAGACACAAGAAATCATCTCCATACGACCTGTAAATAAATGATCAAGTATAGGTCATCAACAAAGAATTAGAAAACAACATGACAATAAATAGCTTCAGTAGGTAAAAAAGACTAGCCAAGGAAGTTACATGAAGCAATGTAGGCCAAGAATACTACACTAGTATAATTTGGCAATAAATGACTACATGACTAAAAATTTTAGTCACAACAACTAAAAATGACTAAATTCTAGTCATTTTTTGTAACATGGCTATAAATGACTAATTTGATCATCGAGTAAATAATTCATCATTTATTTAGTCACACAAATAATTTGGTCTTGCAATCATGTCAGATAAAATATAATTCTACCAATGATTCAATAAGAGTTATGGTACATATAATACATATATATTATAAATTATTTCAATCCATTTGAATAGATCATTTAAGGAACCAAGAATAAATAGTGTTATTCTCATAGTCCATCATGATGGGGTCATATAGGAAGCATGTTATGGAGACCTAACTTCAACACATACTCTCTAACATATTAACATACATATAGTTTTCTATCAACACAATCCTTGAACCTCCTTTACATGGAAGTGTTAGTATATTCCTATTTCTATATAGAATTGTCTCCCCCTCTATCTCTCTTTCTTTTTCCTAATCTCTCCAAAGATCAATTAAACTATAAGATTTTTTATATATTAATTTAATTTGTTTTATATAAGTATATTAATTATTAATTATAATAACTTTATATTTATATTTAAATTTTTTTATTATAGAATACATTATATAATAATAATATTGTAATGCCCATAATTTACACTAAGACAAAAACGCAACTAACATTTTTTTTTTTAAACAACATTACACATTGCTCGAGAATGGGGTAAGAAAATGAAAAATATTTTAGGTTGACTCCAAACATAGGGTATACGAGGCTCTTAACTACCAACCAAAAGTTGATACTCAATCTTGCACGGAAGTTAATGTCCAAGAAAGACCTCCATGGTATGGGTTCTAATGTAAAGCAAAACATATAAATATCATCAACTTGATTTACTATTAATCTCAAGGATTAATTGAGGGAACATCATTAAACTTGACAACCCCACCCTGTTTAGCCATCTTGACAATTTTGTTGAAAACCACTTAAAACAATTCACCACGAAATTCAAATATAAGAATAATTAAAATATTTATAATTTACATATTTATTACTAAATTCTTATTTTTAATTTATTTATTATTATCCTCTGTTAAATTATTATTAATTTTATTATATATATATATATATATATATATATATATATAAGAATATAAAAGTTATAAGATTAAATACAAAGAAATACATTTAAAATTCTTTTATATTCAAAAGAAAGGAATAAAAAATATAAGTGGAGAGATATTATTATTATTTTTTTTAAACCCCTAATATTAGGTGTTTAAAATCCCTCCTTATTTTCTTATTTAAATTAAATGAATCTTTCCTAAAGGGATGGGAATACATTCCCTTCTTTTTATTTCTAAGAGCAACTCAACATGGAATATAAGGTGATGTAAATAATAGACATCTCTTACGTCGGAGAAATAAGGTGAACACTAACGTAACATAAGGAGATAAATTAAAGGTAAGGTTAGAAGGCAACTTAGTGAGCACCGCCATCATGAGTATAGACATAACTAATATCATTAAAACGTGAAGAGCACGATTTTCTATTGAGCATTATAATGAATGCGTATGACTATAACCTGGATTTTCCTCCAAATCAGAAGACTCATCTTATTTTATTTTCTTATTCACTGTTTTTTTTTACTGTCTTATTTGCTTTACCACGATTTCATTTATTTTTTCATTTTCTACAGGTCATAGTAAGAATGCATTTTGAATTTTATTTTGGTTTTTTCTAAATCAAACGTGCACGAAGAAAATTTAACTTCGCATGACATAGGCACTAGCGCTTCAAATCTACTAATGTAATATGGAGATAATCAAATGGAATGTCATTTATTTTTATTTTTATTTTCTTGTACATTATTTTGAATTTTCAGAATCATGAAATGAAAGATTTTAATAAAGTCCACGAGGCCACAACAGTCTATGGGACCCAGGAACCGCACAAGACTGCCACCAAAAAGGGGAGACCTCAGTCAGTTTGAGTTCTTTGCTCGAGGTCAACCTTATGACGATGAATTTTGATGATGTAGTTTGCTGATTTGACCAACCTTTCCTCCTCAAACAGGGTATTTAAATTATCAACTTGTAAGGTGTCCGCATAACTGACCCAAATCTAATTAGAGTTGCCTCCAAAGATTTTAAATTGCGTTGGTTACGATGTAAAAGAATTTGGTCAATGGACCTGTGTGCTAAGCTGAGTGTGTGACATGCCAAACTTAATGGTGATCCCAAATCCCGTTTTCTCACATTGCCTATGATTAGCCTTGCATCGGGCACGAGACACACTGCAGAATGTGACTTATTAGCAAATCCAACCAATCACCGGAAGGAAGGATGTTGCAGCAACCATAAGACAGTTCCTTCTCCTGAGCGTGAAATGACATTTCAATTGTCAGGGCGACCCAATCGATCTGATTGTTTCATTCAAAGTTAGAATGGAGATTATACAAATATATATAACTATATAAATTTTGTTTTGTTCAAGAGATCTAGCCCCTATTCTTCCCCAATTTTTTTTTGCTTCCAACAATTCTTCATAGAGTGTAAAATGATTCAGTCCAAAAAGAAGTAAATCTACCTTCTTTTTTCAGTTAGCATGGTTCATTTGTTTACAACACTATTCAACTATAGAATATTCCTTTCTTCTAAAGAGAGACATTCGAGTGAGTTGTTGCAGATTATTTGAATAAATATAGTAACCTCTTTCATGGACCTATCACTTTATTCGTGATGTGGCTCCTAGCAAGTTGCACCCACCACGAAATCGCAGGGAAAACAAGTGCTCCTTAAATCAGACACCTTGCAATAATCCTTACATCCAAAATTCCAATTGAAAGGTAGAATGTAAACATACATCTTATTTTAACAATTTCACGAGAAGCATTTTGTGCTAGCATGCAGACATGTACAAACAAAAGTAGAGTTATATATTTGCATTCACATAAAACCATACGCAGTTTTCTTTCATTTCATCTGAATAGCAAGGGTTAAATATCTCAACTATATATGTGCTAATTGGGTTCGATGCATACTTTTGATTATAGTAGTGTGTTTCCTTAATAACTCTGTATGCAAAATATGTCTAGACTGACTGAGCATAAATGGTGTGTAGCCATGTATAGTTAACATTCCCTATCTCCCTGTTCACAGCGGGGGGGCTTGAGTATGTATTAGCCAACTGAGATATTAATCACTTCATTCAGTTTAATCTAAAACGGGATGGTACATTTACATTTTGACATATTGCCTACTGCAAAATTTGAACAAGATGATACAAACCATTTAAGAATAGAATGCACATTTGTATTTATAATAATAATAATAATAATAATAATTTAGTTTCAATCAAAGATAACTTGATGAGGACATCCCTTATTTATAAATGTGGAACTAGTATAGAAGAAATGATTTATTTACTTATTAAATATATATATATATATATATATATATATATATATATATATTTATTGTAAACAAAATGCTTAGAGATTCACAATATGGAATGCATCTAACCTATAAGCTTTGGATTTTTATTTCCTTATACCAAATGAGTTGCATAAATATTTATACAAAATATTATGTTCTCTCTTAATCAAATGATTATGATGTAGGAACCGTTTTTTTTTACTACTAACATTTACACTTTCCAAATGAAATACCTAATCACTTAAATAAAAGAACATTGAAACTTGCATTTAATCAGTATTCTTTTCACTCCTACATATAGAGTTACAAGATCATGCAAATGCTCACCACTTTCACACATATACACTTTTCTCTCACAGCTACCAATAAAGGTAGTTACATTTTTGTGAGGATATCTTCACCTCATAGAAATAATGACAAGACAAAATAGGTGACCTTTTCCAAGCTTGAAATAATTCTCATAGTCATCTCCAACCTACACAAAACACAAAAATATCCGGACCATAGCCAAGATAGTGCTCACCTCCCAACCTTTGGTTGGAAAACCGGCCACCCCCAAGCTAGGAGGAAACTATGGGACCCAGGTACAAACAAAACCAAGCAAAACAATATTTACACCCACATGATACACAAAAGATTATTTTCACACCTACCCAAGGGATTTTCACATAACTCTAGGATTCCATCAAGAATCCAAGGTGGGGAATGGAGGGTGGACTACGCACTCCATATGGGGACTCGTAATAATAGCAACAAGAACAAGTCAATATCATACTCCCATCATTTCACATGCAACCCTTCTTTTAATATCTCCTCTTTCTCCAAAACCCATACCACCAAAACCATTTCTACCATTTTACAATTACATTTTGAGTCTCTCCTCTCAAGGAGGGATTATATTTCCCCATGGAGGTTCCTACTCCATATCATCCCCAACAAGGTATGCTCTACCCAAATTTTGGGTGAGCCTATTGTTGGTGTTTAAAATCCACATAGATATTGCAGATCTCTAAGAGGTAGCCAACCCCTATCAAGGATAACTACAACCACTAGTGGCCAACTGATAGAAAATGGAATTGATACACATTTCCCCTACACTTCAGGCTCTGTAAGACCTAGGGGGGTAACCCTTTAGCAATATCAGACAATATAAACACACAAGTAACAGGATATTGCTCAACAAATTATGTTCTCACAGAATTGCTGAGAAACTTAAAGCATCACTCAACACTGGGAAGATATTGAATGAATTTCATCAATCAGCATGGAGAACATAACAAATACAACTCAGCAAAACATATTTTAAATGGTTTTTTCATTTAGAGAGTTGGGACCAAACTGAAAACAGCAGAAACATGATAATAGACCAGTGCCATAAAGATGGGCTATGGAGTCATATAACTAGCATTCTTCTTCCAATGTTGAACATGCTCTGAAGGTCTTGCAAATGTTGTCACATTATGACAACCAGACCACTATAGCTTTCTCTGATAATTCTTCTTATGAATCCACCTGAAGCATAACACTCCTGTCACATTTGTCAAAGCAATTATACTATCCCTAAACAATAGGCAGTAATACAAGCACCTTGTGCTTTATCAAAGCAATTATACCATTCATAGAATAGAAGACAACAACAAATGTAGCTCAAATGCAACAAATGTGCATGAACAGACTCAAATAATCTTATTATTGAATCCAAAATAGTATTACAATTCAGCCATGGAGACAATTATCAGCTAAAATAACATAATAGAACAACTTAGAACATACACCTTCAGATTAAAAATGACTAACAGTCATATTACCCCCTAGCTTTACAATCTACCCATAGCTTCTGTCTGCCTTGCAAAGCTTTCAAAAATTGGAACCCTGTACAATGAGAAGAGAAGAGAAGATATAGAAAATAGAAGAATGAAGGCAACCCTAAAACTGATCCGAAAATGCCATTTGGAATCTTCATTCACCATTGATCAACAAATCTGCAAAATATCTTCTCCTCTTCCTCCTTTTGCAGCAACAAACATATTCCTTCCAACTGCTTCAGCTCATAATTACCCAACAATTGAAAAATGGCCCATGTGGAGATTCTTCAAATTTTATCCAGCTGCTCTTTCCCGTAAAAATCTGTTTTTGTTCTCTATTACAATGCTGCACTTTATATTTTGGTTCCCAGCAAACACATCTCATTATAAAGTGAATAAAAATTCACTTTATACAATACCCGCATTCAACTCAAATATAAATTAAATAAAATTTACTTTCTCAAATCATATCCTCTGACATTTTCATGTGCATTTTCCCTTCAACAACGTAATATTCTCCATTTATAAATGGACCCCTTGGTAATATTCAAAATCTCACCCAGCTACATAAAAACTTCACCTTTATATTTAAAATGCACCTCATTTCCTTTCCCATGCACATCACCTTAAATATTTCACATGAAATATTTAATCACTCTTCAGATAGAGGTATTTTACCCGTGCCCACATCCTCGATTTTACAATTAAAATACTTACCCCAATGAATAATATTTTACTCATAAAAAATTACTCTCCACCAGGGAACTTACTTTGCCTCTGTTTACTCCAGCCAAAACTTAACTTTTACCTTCATTAACTTTAATGGAGGCCATCTTTAAATTCGTCATGTTTTACCATATACTAAAAGGTAAAATATTTACCCCACACATTTTCAAGAAACATTTTATTATTTTGGCATCGGGATTTTTACCCTCTTGCCCATGCTTTGAATTTTCTCCCAGGCCCACCATGTCTATGCAACCCTTATTAAATTTTTGAAACTTAATAAAACGGGCTCCTCCCGTGTTCTCGTACACCTCACAAGAGTTTTGCTTGCATTAGCATTCCTCTTGCGAGGCTTGAGAGAAATGCCCCAATTCTCCTCCCTGCATTTTGTCTCTCCTCTGGCGCGGGTCTTCACCTACTCTGGTGTCCTTCCCTATGCTTGGCGTGGACTGGCTACTGCTTTTCGTGGATCTCCCTTGGCCATGTGTGGTGGTCTCCATCTGTTGGCCGCACGTTTCCTCACACATGCTCTTCCCTGGTCGTACCCCATTCATTGGTGTGGATCTCTTCCCACTATCAGGTCGCGCCCTCACTGGTTGTGTGGTGTGCGCGGGCCTCTTCACCCGTGGGTCTCCTCTTCACTGCTTTCTGCATGGACCCCTGTTGGCCGCGCCCTCCATTCACCCTCTACACACGCTTCACCCTTTCAAACACGCGGGTCTCCTCACCTGCACCCAAGCTTCCTCTGGTTGGCCGCAGGTTCTTACATCCTGCACTCTTTACACAGGCTTTCACCTGCTTGGCTGTTCCTTCCCCATTTGCCTCATGTTGTCGTGGGTACCCTTCATCTGGTGTGAGCCATTCACTGTCTAGCGTGGGCTGTGAGCTCTACCTTTGCTACTATGTTCTCACTTGGTTCTCCCCACACTGCTGGCCGGTCCTTTACATGCCTTCTCTCCATTAGGCGTGGGTTTCCCCATTGTGTTGGTCGTGCCCTACTCACCTACCAGCCATGCCAATTCATTTGGTCTTCATCCATTGTTGGTGAGGGATTCTCCACGACATGTGCAGACCTCTACATGCTTGGCCGTAGCTTCACTGTTGGCGTGCGCTATCCACTCACCTGGTGAGGGCTTTGTTCATTTGCTCGGGCTCACTCACCCTGCAGCTGTGTGCACACCTCATCAAACAATGGTGCCCCTGAACAAAGATGTTCACAATGCAGCCCCCTAGAAATGGCAACTGAACTATCGTTCATGACAGTCAACCTTGTTTAGAAAGCATACCAAAGATGGTGCTCCCATAATCACATTTTTCTCATAGTCTGCATGTCTTGGGAAATCTACATGTGCATAATTCCACTTAATTGTTTCATACTTTGGAGTACCCTTCAGAATGTCAAATTCCTTTAACTCTGTTTACCTCGCCATCTTGATTCTTTATGCTTTTGAGAAACATTTTAAACTCCGGTTTGAGCCCTCTAATGGTTGTAAACTTTGAACTGATCCATGACATCCTCCGAATGCTTCTGAGATTGAACTTATACTCCTGCAAATATGAATATAATGCATGCAGAAAATTGCTACCAAACACTTCTTCATCCCCATGTAATCAATTGAACAATAAACATCAAACACATCAACTGGACCATCCCCACCGCAAGGTTGCCAATGGAGCCCTGTTGTACATTTGTCAGGTGAGCAACAATTAGAGTGTACAAGGTAACAAAATGCCTTCATAATTTTGGTTCAACACACACCATTATCATTTGTAGAAAGGTTGTGTCCTCATTCATTCAATGGAAAAATGTCATGAATGTAAACATGAAACTTCAATGTTACTGCCTTGTCCAAAATAACTCATTTGAAATGACCAATATTACAACACTCGTAATCTCACAACTGGGCAAGGCGTGTCCGACCCCATGTGGGTCCGGTTAAATTTTTTTTCGTTTTGAAACAAACTTCACCTTGAAACAGTTTGATACTACCTTTTGAATACTTCAGAAGTTGAAAAATGAACTGGGTATGCATTAGAAACTGTTTTTCGTCCCATTTGGAGAATGGGAAAAACTGACCCAGCTGGCTCAAGAATCGCCTTTGAAACCCAGTGAAACGACCTCCGGGAGATATCAAATCTTGCGAGCATTTAGACATTTGATCCATGAGTACAGTGCAAAAGACAGCTCAAAGAAATAGATCCCGAGGAACCGGATATTAATCGGCAAAGTTGCCCAATTAAACTTTTCTGAAACAACTGTTCTAAACCAATTCAAACTGACTTGACTCCCCATTTGTAAAAATAACCAATCAACTCCTGGAAAACTGCCATCAGACACGGTGGAACATTTAGGTATCCTGAGCATGTGTGCAAAAGGAATTACTTTGAAACATCACCAATCAAAAGTTATTGACGATCAAATTTGGCATCTCAGAAAGGCTGTCAGGAATGCAGCTACAAAACAGAACAAATTGCATTTGGTTTCAATCTGCTAAAAATAACAAATCGGATCATGAAGTTCTGCAAACTGACACGCGAGATCATTTAGGTATGGAGAATATGGAACAACATTCATTCTGACATGATAGTGAACTGGTTGCAAAAACCAAGCTCAAATAGGAAGTTGTTTCACAAACTGACAATCTGCAAATAGCAGAATAGTGCAAAAACCCTCTAGCTTCAGTTTTCAAAACGTTGTCAGAACTTACCACGGGAAGCTAAAATTTGACATGCCTGCGCATATATGTCAATTGAGTATGTCTGCAGATGGGTTTTGCACGAAAATCAATAGGCTTTAAATTATAAGCCTCTAAAGCAGGTCAGTCAGGACTGATTTGTCAGGTGCAGCTCTGAAAGTGCAAAAGCAAAATTTCTAAATAAGCATCTCAAATTTGCAAAATTTGAGAGTGCCAACAGTGGCTCCGACTGGGGATGTATGCCCCCTGTGGGCATAGCAAGATCCTAGATCTCTGGAGAGTAGACCAAAAGTTGAGTTCAACAGGGGCCTTCAAACTGCTCCCCTATTCAACTTTCATTTTTCAACTTCATCTGATGACCCCAGGCCACCAAATGAAAAATGGAGATCAACATTTACCTCTGTCAAATACAACTCTGTAAAAAGAGTTGATATTCCTCAAGTCATGCTTGTATCTGTCAAACCAAAACAACACTGGTGACTGCATTCTTGCAAACAACAATACCAAACTACCCTTATGCAAAAGAAAACTTGTTCCCTGTTCAACTGTGTCATCACATGGCAACCAAATCAGATAAGCCACATCACTATTCATCATTTCATTTTCTAATTTTATATCAGACAACAACACTTGAAACTGGTGATCAAGATCACATGAAAGCATGGTCTTATCACATTCACTAACCGCTTCATCATGATCAAGTTTGGAGGAGACATCATCAATGAAAAACAACATGCAATCATCTTGTGTATTGAGCAAAAATTGCTCATACATTTGTATCTCCTCCAACTGGAATACGTCACAGGCTAGCTTGTCCTCATCCAAACACCACAGCCCAAACACATTATCATGTGTTTCAAGATTCTGAAAATCAGATTTGTCAATATTAAAAGTACTTTCAACTTCATTCACCTCATGGCACTCATCAAAATCATCAACCCCAAATGCATGAGCACTATTCTCTATCTCAGGTTCACACATGTTGTGAAATTCATTCTTCAAACCATCATGATAAGACAGATCATTAAAGCAAGATGCATATTCAATGTCATACTGACTGACATTACACCCATTACTATCTGCATCATATGGCTTCTCTACACATTGATCAAAAGATCTTGCAATGTCAACACAATCTGCAAATCCATCAAAGTGTTTCTCATTATCTATGGATGATAATGCTGATTCTAAATCCATGTGATTGTCACTATGCACAACTTGATCATTCAAAACTGAATTCCTTCCATTATCACTGTGCACATTATCATCATTCTTATGTACCACTGATATTTCAATCTTTGTTTCATACAGGTAGTCATGGACAACAAAGATATAAACAGGTTCTTCAACATCTTCATCACTTCCAGCAGCACTATGCTTATGATCAGCAAATTGAACATATATATGTTCATCCTGAGATTCTTCATCATTGACAGAATCAACAGTCTTCATTGATGTCAAACTTGAACTAAGTTCCAAGTCTATCTCAAGTATAATTTGATCATTCACTGGTGAATAAATGACTTCATTAATATCCATATCACTATATTCTTTGTATGAAGAACATACCTCTAAGTCGTTCTCATAAGAGCTTTCACAATCATCAGAAGAGAAATCAGTTTTTCCTTCATCAACATCCTCATCACAAGATGACTTATCACTGCATAAACCATGCTCAAATTCCTCAGAGTAGGTTCTTGAACTTCCATCTTCAATGTCTTGGTCACCAACTTGGGAAGAGATGTCATCAGAAATTGTATCATTTTCACTGACTGAAACATGACATGGGATGATGTCTTTCATCTCTTCTATTTTTTCATCACACAAGATATTGCAAGAAAAAATTTCATGCATATTTATGTGTTCATCAAACCATATATCTTCCCCTTCATTGCTGCAATGATCTACACATGTGCTGATTGTAAACTGATTGCAGCTAGTGTCCTTACTCATACAAAAAATATCTTCATATTCTGATACACCTTCAGTCATGTGTATAATGTTCTGACTTTCTTGAAACAAACAGCCACTACCTTCATTTTGAGACACCACATTTTGATGATGTTTAACATGAAGTTCATTAGGATTTGCAGATCGTGATGATGGAGAAATTGGAGCAGCAACATCACTTCCTTCTTGACAAGCACTTTTATTAACTGATCCATGAGTTCTACTTTTTTGAGGTGTGTTAGGATGACTAACACTCACAACCCTATGTCCTTTCAGCATTGAGTATCTCAAATTGTTCTCAATATCTATAGCCATCTGATACGCTTGGAGCAGGGTTGTAGGTTCTTTATCCCTCAACAGATAACCCATCTTTTTGTCAAATGCTCCTAGGTATACGACTAAACATTCAGCATCATTTGGCCTTATGTTCTCCGGGATCTCTCTTATGATCATTGAAAATATGAGATTAAAAGATGGAACTAACTCATCTTTTTCTTTCTCCATGTTCATGAAATTTTTCCTTATCAGAACAGGGTTAATCCTTTCTCCAAATTGTTCCATGAACACTACCTTGAGCTCTTCCCATGAATGAACAGAAGAGGCTGGTAAATAAGAGAACCACTCTCTTGCATCTCCTCTCAAGGACTAAACAAATAATCTCATGATTACATCTTCGTGATCAATCTCATAATCATCTATCAAATTTCTGAACTCTTGCAAATGTTTACTTGTTGATTCAGCCTTATCACCAATGTACCTTGGTAACTTATTTCTGACTTTAGCTGGAATGTCATTTGGGTAACCACTAAGGTCACTGAAATTGATGGCTTTGTACCTTCCAGTGCTAAAACCTTTTTTACAATCTGGCTGGGATTGATCACAAACCACAGTTCCATCTAGATCCATGCCAGGGTGCATGTATTGAGGCATCTTGATATGCCTTTTTCAAATCTTACACATCAACTCTACAGTTGATCATTCATTTGCCCTATTTCTACCTTTCATAACAATCTTAGAATAACAGAATGCATGATTCAATATGCATTTACACATGAGATCTATTTAGTGGGCAAATTTAAAAAAACATGCATACTTCTCCAACAAGATACATAAGTTGCAAATTACAACTAAGAAGTATGAAAACTAAATATTATTGTTCTTTCCTTGTTTTAGTGCTAATCACTCAATAGGGAACTAAAGTATTGTCTAAGATGTTCAAGTATGGTTTTCATACAGAAATTTCTTGAAAACCAAAAGTGAAGAATACCTGGGAATTTTGCAGCTGCTTCAAATTGTCTTCCTAATTGGAAATGTTTGTAGATCTAGAACTTTCTTTAAATTTTAATAGGTTCAATCAACGGAGTCGCCACCTCTTTTCATAGAGGACTGAACTTCAAGCAGTATGAAGTTATTTCATATGTAAATTTCTTTCTGAGTTCCTTTCCACCAACAGAGCACCACAAATTACAAAACTATTAAGGTTCACTGCAACAAATTCTTCTCCAGGGTTGAAATTCTTCAAAACTTGAACAAATTCAGAATGACAGATAATTTGACTCTATGCACTGACTCTTAAGGCTAGATTCTGCATTTAGAATTTTCTAAAATTTTCCCTAGTAGAGTCACCATTATGTTGGTGACTCGGATGGGAAAATAATTCAATAATGCGCAACCTCTGGTTACATAAATAATTCAACACTTTAATGACTCTTTAACAGCATCGTCTGCAAACAAAACTTCTGAGTTCATCCCAAGCAGAGTCACCATTCTGTTGGTGTTTAAAATCCACATAGATATTGCAGATCTCTAAGAAGTAGCCAACCCCTATCAAGGATAACTACAACCACTAGTGGCCAACTGACAGGAAATGGAATTGATACACATTTCCCCTACACTTCAAGCTCTGTAAGACCTAG
This sequence comes from Sequoiadendron giganteum, assembly GCA_007115665.2. Taxonomy (NCBI): domain Eukaryota; kingdom Viridiplantae; phylum Streptophyta; class Pinopsida; order Cupressales; family Cupressaceae; genus Sequoiadendron; species Sequoiadendron giganteum. Next base: position 399,059,435 of record CM021108.1, read on the forward strand.
GGGGGTAACCCTTTAGCAATATCAGACAATATAAACACACAAGTAATAGGATATTGCTAAACAAATTATGTTCTCACAGAATTGCTGAGAAACTTAAAGCATCACTCAACACTGGGAAGATATTGAATGAATTTCATCAATCAGCATGGAGAACATAACAAATACAACTCAGCAAAACAGATTTTAAATGGTTTTTTCATTTAGAGAGTTGGGACCAAACTGAAAACAGCAGAAACATGATAATAGATCAGTGCCATAAAGATGGGCTATGGAGTCATATAACTAGCATTCTTCTTCCAATGTTGAACATGCTCTGAAGGTCTTGGAAATGTTGTCACATTATGACAACCAGACCACTATAGCTTTCTCTGATAATTCTTCTTATGAATCTACCTAAAGCATAACACTCCTGTCACATTTGTCAAAGCAATTATACTATCCTTGAACAATAGGTAGTAATACAAGCACCTTGTGCTTTATTAAAGAAATTATACCATTCATAGAACAAAAGACAACAACAAATGTAGCTCAAATACAGAAAATGTGCATGAACGGACTCAAATAATCTTATTATTGAATCCAAAACAGTATTACAATTCAACCATGGAGACAATTATCAGCTAAAATAACATAACAGAACAATTCAAAACATACACCTTCAGATTAAAAATGACTAACAGTCATATTACCCCCTAGCTTTACAATCTACCCATAGCTTTTGTCTGCCTTGCAGAGCTTTCAGAAATTGGAACCCTGTACAATGAGAATAGAAGAGAAGATATAGAAAATAGAAGAATAAAGGCAGCCCTAAAATTGATCCGAAAATGCCATCTGGAATCTTCATTCACCGTTGATCAACAAATTTGCAAAATATCTTCTCCTCTTCCTCCTTTTGCAGCAACAAACATATTCCTTCCAACTGCTTCAACTCATCATTACCCAGCAATTGAAAAATGGCCCATGTGGAGATTCTTCAAATTTTATCCAACTGCTCTTTCCCATGAAAATCTGTTTTTGTTCTCTATTACAATGCTGCACTTTATATTTTGGTTCCCAGCAAACACATCTCATTATAAAGTGAATAAAAATTCACTTTATACAATACCCACATTCAACTCAAATATAAAATGAATAAAATTCACTTTCTCAAATCATATCCTCCGACATTTTCATGTGCATTTTCCCTTCAACAACGTAATATTCTCCATTTATAAAGGGACCCCTTGGTAATATTCAAAATCTCACCTAGCTGCATAAAAACTTCACCTTTATATTTAAAATGCACCTCATTTCCTTTCCCGTGCACATCACCTTAAATATTTCACATGAAATATTTAATCACTCTTCAGATAGAGGTATTTTACCCGTGCCCACATCCTTGATTTTACAATTAAAATACTTACCCCAATGGATAATATTTTACTTATAAAAAGTTACTCTCCACCAGGCAACTTACTTTGCCTCTGTTTACTCTAGCCAAAAATTAACTTTTACCTTCGTTAACTTTAATGGAGGCCATCTTTAAATTCGTCATGTTTTACCATATACTAAAAGGTAAAATATTTACCCCACACATTTTCAAGAAACATTTTATTATTTTGGCATCGAGATTTTTACTCTCTTGCCAATGCTTTGAATTTTCTCTCGAGCCCACCATGTCTATGCAACCCTTATTAAATTTTTGAAACTTAATAAAACAGGCTCCTCCTGTGTTCTCGCACACCTCGCAAGAGTTTTGCTTGCGTCAGCATTCCTCTTGCGAGGCTTGCAAAAAATTCCCTAATTCTCCTCCCTGTATTTTGTCTCTCCTTTGGCGCGGGTCTTCACCTGCTCTGGTGTCCTTCCCTATGCTTGGCATGGACTGTCTGCTGCTTTTCGTGGATCTCCCTTGGCCATGTGTGGTGGTCTCCATCTGTTGGCCGCATGTTTCCTCACACATGCTCTTCCCTGGTCGCACCCCATTCATTGGTGTGGATCTCTTCCCATTGTCAGGCCGCGCCCTCACTGGTTGTGTGGTGTGCGCAGGCCTCTTCACTTGTGGGTCTCCTCTTCACTGCTTTCTGCGTGGACCCTTGTTGGCCGCTCCCTCCATTCACCCTCTGCGCATGCTTCACCCTTTCAAACACGTGGGCCTCCTCACCTGCACCCAAGCTTCCTCTGGTTGGTTGCAGGTTCTTGCATCTTGCACTCTTTACACAGGCTTTCACCTGCTTGGCTGTTCCTTCCCCATTTGCCTCATGTTGTCGTGGGTACCCTTCGTCTGGTGCGAGCCATTCACTGTCTAGCATGGGCTACGGGCTCTACCTTTGCTACTGTGTTCTCACCTGGTTCTCCCCACACTGTTGGCCGCTCCTTTACATGCCTTCTCTCCATTAGGCGTGGGTTTCCCCATTGTGTTTTCCGCGCCCTACTCACCTACCAACTGTTCCAATTCATTTGGTCTTCATCCTTTGTTGGTGAGGGATTCTCCATGGCATGTGGAGGCCTCTACATGCTTGGCCGTAGCTTCACTTTTGGCGTGCGCTATCCACTCACCTGGTGTGGGCTTTGTTCATTTGCTTGGGCTCACTCACCCTACAGCTATGTGCGCACCTCATCAAACAATGGTGCCCCCGAACAAAGATGTTCACAGTGCAACCCCCTGGAAATGGCAACTGAACTATCGTTCATGATAGTCAACCTTGTTTAGAAAGCATACCAAAGATGGTGCTCTCGTAATCACATTTTTCACATAGTCTGCATGTCTTGGGAAGTCTACATGTGCATAATTCCACTTGATTGTTTCATACTTTGGAGTACCCTTCAGAATGTCAAATTCCTTTAACTCTATTTACCTCGCCATCTTGATTCTTTATATTTTTGAGAAACATTTTAAACTCCGGTTTGAGCCCTCCAATGGTTGTAAACTTTGAATTGATCTGTGACATCCTCTGGATGCTTCCGAGATTGAACTTATGCTCCTGCAAATATGAATATAATGCATGCAAAAAATTGCTACCAAACACTTCATCCCCATGTAATCAATTGAACAATAAACATCAAACACATCAATTGGACCATCCCCACTGCAAGGCTGCCAATGGAGCCTTGTTGTACCTCTGTCAGGTGAGCAACAATTAGAGTGTACAAGGTAACAAATTGCCTTTAGAAATTTGGTTCAACACACGCCATTATCATTTGTAGAAAGGTTGTGTCCTCATTCATTCAATGGAAAAATGTCAGGAATGTAAACATGAAACTTCAATGTTACTGCCTTGTCCAAAATAGCTCATTTGAAATGACCAATATTACAACACTCATAATCTCACAACTGGGCAAGGCGTGTCCAGCCCCATGTGGGTCCAGTTAAATTTTTTTTCGTTTTGAAACAAACTTCACCTTGAAACGGTCTGATACTACCTTTTGAATACTTCAGAAGTTGAAAAATGAACTAGGTACGCATCAGAAACTGTTTTCTGTCCCATTTGGAGAATGGGAAAAACTGACCCAGTTGGCTCAGGGATCGCCTTTGAAACCCAATCAAACGACCTTCGAGAGATATCAAATCTTGCAAGAATTTAGACATTTGATCCATGAGTATAGTGAAAAATATGGCTTAGAGAAATAGATCCCGAGGAACCGGATATTAATCGGCAAAGTTGCCCGAATAAACTTTTCTGAAACAACAACTGTTCTGAACCAATTCAAACTGACTTGACTGCCCATTTGTAAAAATAACAAATCAACTCCTGGCGAACTACCATCAGACATGGTGGAACATTTAGGTATCCTGAGCATGTGTGCAAAAGGAATTGCTTTGAAACATCACCGATCAAAATTTATTGACAATCAAATTTGGCCTCTCAGAAAGGCTATCAGGAATGCAGCTACAAAACAAAACAAACTGCATTTGGTTTCAATCTGCTAAAAATATCAAATCAGATCATGAAGTTCTGCAAACTAACACCTGAGATCATTTAGGTATGGAGAATATGGAACAACATTCGTTCTGACATGACAGTGAACTGGTTGCAAAAACCAAGCGCAAACAAGAAGTTGTTTTGCAAACTGACAATCTGCAAATAGCATAACAGTGCAAAAACCCTCCAGCTTCAGTTTTTGAAACGCTGTCAGAACTTATCATGGGAAGCTAAAATTTGACATGCCTTCTCACATATGTCAATTGAGTATGTTTGCAGATGGGTTTTGCACGACAATCAATAGGCTTTAAATTATAAGCCTCCAAAGTGGGTTAGGACTGATTTGTCAGGTGCACCTCTGAAAGTACAGAAGCAAAATTTTGAAATAGGCATCTCAAATTTGCAAAATTTGAGAGTTCCAACACCTATCCCTATACAACCCTTTTCCCATCACATTAACCACATTCAACAACACAAGAAAACAAGCACAAAAAGCATTTTGGAATAAGCATACAAACAAAACACAAGAGATAAAATATCAAGCATATTTTTACATACACATATAATATTTCAAATAAAACATAAAGAAACAGAGAAAGTGGTGAATCTACCTCAAAACCAAGCTTAGGGAAGGATGATTTGAGGATCCACACAACTCCACTTCTTCCAAGATTTTGCTTCGATCTCCTCCACCCCAAAAATTCAACCAAAATCTAGAATGCAAAAAAGAATCCCCTCACCCTTGTTTTGAGTTTTGTTTTTATAAGATCTCAAGTTTGAATTCCTTTGAATAGGGAGCTGACACTTGTCTACCTCCCATTCACTCTTCTAGACACACTCACTCATGTGTTCTCACACATGTGTGAGAACTTGGGAGCCTTTCAAGGCAACATAGAGAAGTGGGGATGGAGAAAGACTAGTCCCCATCCCACTTCCTAAAACCTTATTTTCGTCAAACCTCTTTAAGGCCTCAAAAAGAGTGCCCAATCTTGAGATTGACCTAAAATTTTGAGCTAAAAAGGTACTTAACCTATAGGTACTTGCCCTAGGGACCTTAAACCCATAAAAACACTTTAAAAAATATCACTTTTCAATCCCCAATAAGTGTCTAAAAGTTTAAATCCGAGTTTGTCCAGTTGGATGAACAACTCACCTCCTAAAGGGACTGACATGGCAATAAAAAAACAATTTACAAACATTACGAATAAAATACATCACATAACAAAACTATAGTCCCTCCAAATGGACTATAGTTTGTTTTCACTGGTTAAATTACTTAGGGTTCCCAAGGGTCACCTCCAATTTCCATTGACCATGGAAAGTGTACCTGCACACTCGATGCAAACATTAATTCATCCAAGTAAATCATATTCATATAAAAATCAAACCATTGCATTCAAACAAGTTTCATAATTTACATAGCATAAAGATCCAATAACATAATTGAAAAATTATTAGCCACATATCTTATCCCATTTTCATTAGCCATAATTTTCATACTCATCCAATTGCAACATGATTGGTTCACATCACTTGTTTCATTCATTCATCATTAAGTTTCCAAATTCAAATTAAACAAACTCAATAACTAGCATAAAATTAGATCAATCATCATAATCAGATTACTAAGCATGTAGCATAATCAAAATCAAATCATCATATGAACTTAAACATTTAAATATCATGTCATCAATGGTATCAATAGGCATAGACAATAACCAACTCAAAATAATCCAAGTACTAGATGTAGCATAAGAGTGGGCCTCACAAATATAACCTATATATACTATTAAATATAATAATAAATATAATTATATTATATATAATTTAATCTGTATTACTATTATATTAAATATATATAATATATTAATTATATTTTGTATATATTTATATATTAATTTTTTGTAGTACATAAAAAAATATTTGGTAAATAAATGATATTTTATGGTAAAACATTATAAAAAGGCATTTTTATCCTTTAATGGTCTTTTTCATCAAATCCACATGAAGTTGAGCAAGTGATAAAGTTAATTTTTTTATTTTTGCAAGAAAGGAGGGAAACTTGCATGGGAAATGAAATAATATTACCAATTTATAGTAGGCAAGGGCTTCAAATTTGTAGGATTTGGTGTACAAGCAAGTGCAAGCTGAAGTGACAAAGGCCATTATTTCCACTATTTTTGATAATTTTGATCGCAATTGCAGTCCCATTGGATATGAACAAAACATCGAGATCACTGTAACTCAATAGGTATTTAGCCATTTCATTTTCTTTCAGCTCCTTTAATTTCAAAATAATCCTCAAACAATTTGTGATATGTAATGGAATTTTGTCTTATGCTTCCACTACACCATCGCACCATTTCTAAGGTTTATTGCTTGCCTTTTTGTGGTGATGCAGGAATAGCTTGGAGTGCCCTTGTGTGTTGTGGGTATGGTAGTATTTCATTGCCTTGTGTCTTTACATTCCCAACCTCACCACCTTTTATCTCTTTCTATTTCTTTGACGCAAGCATTCATCTCTTTTATCTTTTGTTCCAGTTGAGAATCATTATCATTATTATTATCTTCAAACAACGAAAGCACATCAAAGCGCTCCTTGTTATCATATGTTCTATGCTGAGGGAAAGAAAGAATTTAGGCCTTGGTACTTTATCTTTGTTAAAGGAAAGATAATTTCCTAGAATTCTTTAGTTGTTCTCATCAAGTTGTTTTCTTGTTCATTAATGAGTTTTTGGATTCTTCATGGTATCTTAGTCATCACAAAATCTATTCTTGAATCTTGTCTCTTTTGCAATTTTTTTCTTGAGAAGTCCATACCCTATCCAAAGCTCCAATTCACACACAAGAAGGAAGGGTGCTTTCAAACGTTGAGGAGTTGGGATTTACACCCACTGGATGCATTTTCTTAAAATTTTCTAGGGACTTCCAAAAAACCCATTTTGAACATATCATTTAATCACAACATTCCATGATATCACATTTCTTTGAGATATTTTTTGAAACATTTTGCTTTCCTTGTCTATGCTTCCACATTTTCATGTATTTCTAGTAGGGAACTTCTAACTACAACATAGGACAAAAAAAACCCTGTTGTTATGCTTTTAAGGATGTCCCTTTGTTATTACTGGATATTTGATGTAGTGCACATTATTATAGCGCAAGCCTATTTTTCAAACTGTTTCATTTAGCATCACCAATATTCTCCACAAGAACATTATCCCTATTTAAAATGATGGAAATGGTTCACATCTCTCAGAACAATTTCTCTTGCAACAATCTTGAAGATGAATTTAGATGCAATGTGAAAATTAGAACATACTTGAAGGTTCTTAACAATCTAATAGTTGTACTAGTGGCCATGTTTAACAAACCAAATGCAATTGCTAACTTTTCACTATGGTGGTAGATACATGATTCTTTTTTATTCTATTCCATAGCATTAAGTAAAAGTCTTGAATCTAGAAATACCTTGCTGCCTTCATTTGCTAGGCCAATTTCTCCAATTTTGCATTGCTATCCCATACTTGTGGATGTGATCTATCTCCTACACAAAAAGGAATGTACCATTTTATGCCCTTCAATTCAACTACATGCAAGTATCTTTTTAAATTCCTCTATCTTTCATCAGTCTCCTTACTATTTGAACCTCACCACACCTGCTCGCTTCTGCACAGGTGTTTTAGAGAAGAACATAAGTTCCAGCATTTTTAGGATCCAACTAAAAAAGCAATTTTGTTGGAATACTCAACCTATATTCATATATGATCCACAAGAACCAAATTTTTAACTAGCATCTTAGTAATAATGTTTAGGGTGTCCTCAAGATAGCTAGCATGGGCACGAAGGTCAAACATGCACACCTAATGATCAACTATATGTGTAATGTAATAAGGGTTACTGATATGTGAAGTATGTGCAACCCTCATCCACTAAACCTACATGGCTACATGCATATAGAACACAAGCAAAGCTTACAATGTCAGTGTTCCAAAGTGCTTCATTAATTCAAAGATTTTGAGAGATTCCTTGTGAAGTCCATTTTGTGCACATTCTGCAATCATATCATTTCATTCCATGATATGACATATCTTTGAGGCATTCTTTCAAACAATTCTTTTGTACTACATTTTGGTGTCAAATATGTGGTAATTATGGTTAGTTTCATTACATTCAAATTCTGAATTCTAGGAAATTATATATAGTAAATAGATTGATGGTTGTTTGGATAGTGAAATTAACTATCTTAGAAATTAATTGAAATATCTTGTCTTGAAATATCTAGAAGGATTATTTTAATTAAAGATAATTTTGTGGTTATTTTTGTAACAATGATTAATAATGATTTTACGGTGCAGCTAGCTTGCTATTTTTATTCAAGATACAAGTCATCAAAGTCAAGAACATACCAAGAAGATGGTACTCTACTTCAAACCATCAACCTCACTTAGTTTAGTTTTTTTACATGGGGATTTTAAGGAAGTTGCTAAAAAAATAATATATGTCATTTGTTGTTTGTGAAGGAGAATCCTGTGAGATCCAATATGGCAGTGGAACAATGTCTGGTTTCTTAAGTAAAGATGATGTCACAATTGGGAAACTTGTTGTGAAACATTAGGTTAAATTTTTTTGGATGTTAAGGCTTCCCAGCTGGATATCAAAGATCTTTTCTCATCAACTTAATTTGGAATTTATGTAGAAATGGATTCTTTCATGGTCTGGGTCTTTACTGAGACAATACATGAACTAGGGTTGACATTTTTGTTGTCTAAGTTTGATGGCATTCTTGGGCTTGGTTTCTAGGAAATTTTTGTTGATAATGTTGTTCCAATCTAGTTAGTGTTGATAGACTTCATTCTATAATGTCAACTTCTTGATTGGATGCAATCTCCTAGGCTTCTCCCATAAAATCCATGCACAAAATTTAGTTTCGATTGTCTTTAACATGAGGGCTTTCAAGGGTTGCCTAAGAAGATCTTTCTTGGTGATGAAATTGTAGCAAGTTTTTAGCACTTCAATAAGTAAATTGAGAACATCAGTATTTTCCCTTTGGAGGGCCTCTTATGGGACATAGAGGAAATATGGTAAGTTTTTAAACTGAAGAAAAACTCATGGAACAATCCCTAGACTCCATATTGATGTTAAATTTCAATTTACATTAAGTGAATTTCTATAAAGAATAAACTACTATCAGATCAATTTAATCTACACTTTGATAAGGCAATATTTGTACAACCTTTTTTGTTTGCTTTCTTTCAGACAACAACCTTTTCATTATTTATTAAATAAATGCACTTATACACTTAGTTTTAGCTCAAATACTACTCTCTTTCTCACATTCAGTTCAAATATTCTCCTCTTCTCAATAGGTACAACATGGTAAACCAAAGACTTGTCCAAGAATTGGTTTTCTCTTTTTGTATGAACAAGAATGTAGATGAAGAAGAAGGGGAGATAGTATTTGGAGGTGTCAATAGTAAATACTTCAAGGGTAAACATACATTTTTGCCCATTACAGAACATGGTTATTGGAAAGTAGATTATAAAATGAACTTAAGTTTCCATGCTCTATTTTAAGAAAGGTTGCACTAGCATGAAATTATGTCTTTGTCACTAAACACTGAAAAATTGCTTTGAAATTAGACAATCATTCCCCCTGAAAAACTCTTTATTACTAATCACAAAATCTACCAATATCAATTCTTCATTTCCTCATCCCCAAATCACTTAATGTATTTGTATCATTTCAAAATATGATTCCACACCCAAGGCATAAAACATGGTCACAATTAGAATTGTAATAAATGAAAAATTAACAGTAATCACTTCTCTTCCAGTAAACCATTTGTCATCTTTGTGTATGAACTTCATTTAACAATCACAAAATGTCCAATGTAGCTTTGAAAATCTTCCTCCCAACCCCTTTTATTTTATGCTCCCTTCATTTTTATCATTGTTTGACATGATAGTCACTGTCTCTTGAACCTGTTGTTTATTTATGGCTCCATGAATTTCCATTTACAGTCAACTACCTCTGCCCTTTGCAAGTTATCTTCCTCCTCAAATCATAGTGAAAATAATGGAAAAAATACCATTACTCATACACTGCCACTAGGCACTTTGAAAGACAACCCTACCTTTACACCATCAATAATTCATAACAATAAATTTTCCCATTATATAATCAAGTCTTCATATTGACAACTCATTTCTATTGGTTTTTCCTTCTCATAGGAATGTCACTTACCAAAACTCAACCCTCACTTCATTGCAAAATGCATTAGTATTCCCTCTCTTTAGGATGTTGCCTCCATGAGCACAATAACATTATTTAAGATCATGGTTGCCAGTGATTGACCATTAAGGTCACTATTTTCACCAAGATGCAATGAAATTTTTTATTTCAAACTCAAAGAATCATGCTTGATTGATTATTCATGGATCCTTCTTTGATACAATCATACCCAAGACAATCTTAGGACCTAAAGTTCAATCAAGTCACCCTACATATCTATGAATTCCTTTCATTTGAGTCCTAACTAACCCCATGTCCTTGCACATAAAATGATCTCAATGCATGGATATAGGGTTTTTGTAATCTATCATTCTTTAAAGATACCATCTTCTATTCATATGTACCTTGATATTGACACATACTCAAAATGGCAGTGAACCTACAACTCCTTACCCTAAGACCCTATCCTCAATTCATAGTCACCTCATGCTTCCAAAAAGAACAAGTCTATCTTCCACAACCTATAGAGTCTTGAGGAAGGTTTGCTCATCTTGATTACTCTAACCTTGTTCAAGGAGACTATCCCTTCACCTTGATGTACTGTAATACCACACCATGTTTGGGTATTTTGTCTTGGTCGTTGCGGTGAGGTGTTGATGCAGGGAAATCAATTTTTTTTTAAATATTTTGTAGCTCACATTTTAGGTGATACAAGACAATAATAATGCTAGATTTACAACATGTGTCACTCTTTTGTTTGCACTTGTCAATTCATGTTGGTTTCACAACAAATGCAATGCATAATGGATTGTTATTTCATTTATTTTTCTTATTAACTTGCAGATTGACATGGCCACAATGCTAACCAATTTTCTTGTTGCCAACTTCAATTAAGTGATTTTTTTGTAGATTTTAGTACTATGAAAACTTTCATTCATCAAGAATGCTAATCCTTGATGGTTCATCAAACGTAAAATGTACATGGGACAAAAATTACATAAGAGAAGCTTATGGTTGTCAAGATAGAATGTGTTAAAAAGGGCATACAATTTTATCACTTATGAATTACATGGGAGTCTAATTTTTCTCTCTCCATTAACTACAGTAAGGATATGAAAAGAGGATATGGCTAGTTTTTAATTGATTAATAAACTCGTGTTTGTTCTAGATGTCTAAAGTTGGCTTGCCATAAAAATTCCTTGTGTTATTTATGGTGTAAGTTGACCATTTATGTGAGATCCCTATGTTGTGATAGACACACAAATACTGCACTGTCCTAATAACTTTTATTGTCTTTGAATCATAATTAATATAATTGAGGGTATTAATTTTGAATAATTTGTTAGAATAAAAGAAGGAATATCCATAATCTTTTTCTCTTTGGTTGTGGCAAGACTTCATTAAACTCTAATCATTAAGAAATTTTTAAAATTAAGTGTAGCATGTTACATTTTTGTCTACTTAACTTTATTAATTACTGTCAAAATCAATTTCTTGTGACAATGGTATTTGTGATAGTGGTATGCATCTAAATCCTTCTTTGATTGTTGGTTGCACATCATTGGTGTCAAAGGTAATGGTGCTTGTTGATGCAAGGTAAGTTTCAAAAGTGATGATAAAAGTTGATGCAAGGTAAGGTACTTATACATATAAGTATGATAGAGTTGTTGGACTCAAGGGAACACTGAGAGGGGGAGTGAATCAATGTTCAACAATATTTAAACTTCATCCATTCAAAACATGAAACCATTTTATCATTGCTTTAAAGAAAAGATGTATGCATTGAAATTAAACATTCAAAACATCATGACACAAATTTTTGTGTGGAAAACCTGTTAGAGGAAAAACCACGGTGGAGGTTAATCCACAATTTGAGTACTCAAATATAGTTGTTTACAAAAGGAATGCACTTGCATTCAGGTGCACTGCCTAGAGCTCACTGCTCAAAAGAAAAAGGCTTACTACCTACAAAATTCAGATTAAAACCATCTGAAAGATGATCCAAGATAATAGCATCTAATCATTCCATGTAACAGTTCTGGTGAAGCTCATGGATGTGATTCTAGATTTTCTTTCTGGCTCTATACTTTGCTCTAACCTATTCTTCTCTTTTCTGCTCTTCGCATCACTTATGATCAAATCCGCATTACTACACTGTTGGATCTCACAATTCACACTTTTACACACAAACCTTCATATTAAAACATCATACTTCATGCTTAAATGATAAAAACAACCTCTTATATATATCTACGATCAAGGACTTATTCATCCAACAGTCGGCTTCATAAAGTATTAAGTTACTTCTAACTTGCCAGCCAAATCCATCATAAAATCTTTATGCGCATCCTCCAAAGTCAGTTAAGACAAAGAGAGGACCCAAATAACACTTAATCCAACATGGAGATTTATAATTAATTGCATCTGATACATCCATGATTTGTATCTTTGTCAGGTCGGCCTTCTAGCATACATAGTTAACAAATTAGTGCACCATATCTTCTAGATCGCTTACTAGTGAGTGTGCATCGAAACTAAGATACTACAAGCCTCTATAGACCTTCCTCAGAGATCCATAACCCAAAATATTTTTTATGTGGGATGATTAGATCAAATTTTATGCCTTTAACCGGATCCCCTGTTCTTTACTTTGTTCTGCCGGTAGGAGCCAAAATTATGTTGCTCATTCAGACGCAAAACTTGAGTTGCATGAATTGGGTTACCATCAATGACAAAACCTACAAGACAATCTTCTCAGCCATATTCCAACAATCTCCCACTTTGGCATTGATGGAAACACTTAGTGAAAAATGACTAAGTGTCAGAATCATTATAGGTATACTGCCAAACTGTTTGCTGCACTTTCTCCCCTTGAGATATATAAGGCATTTTTCACTGCATTCTCTCCCCCTTTGACATCAATGACAAAGCATGGATTCCATGTGCAAAAAAAGAGAGACAAAAAGTGACAAAACACGTGTTCAAAATCTTTAAAAATTTAGCACATATACACTTACAGTTCTCCTCCTTTGATCAAAATTACAAAAAATTGAAAATAATTTGCTGCAATCTTTAGAAATTTTTTTATTATTTTTATTCACTTTCGGAAGAAACTTCTTCCAACCATCAATTGCAATTCCAATGATAATAATCAAGCTATTTTTCTTGGAAGTCTTATTGATAATTTCAATGAGAGATTCAGGAATTGTGATTGCTTCTTCCAAATTTTCACCATTCTTTAGAATTTACACCATTTGCTCCAGCCTGCATTCAATTATGTCCTTTACCTTCCAAAAGGTGTCTACAAGAACATTCTTGGACAGTTGAATTTTTGTTTGTGCTATTTGTAACTCCCAGATTCTTCTCCTGATACTTCCATCTGGATCTTGAGACATGTCAAAGCTTTTTCCAATGTCATTCAATTTTGTCTCAATCTGATCCAACTTCTCCTTGTAATTGTTGTCTACATAGGGCCAACCGACATAATAGTTGTAGATGCCTATGGCTGAGTTAATGCATTGCCTCAAATTATTCATTTTATTCTTTAGCTTGGAAAGGGATAGTCTGAATTGTTCCTTCAGGTGAGATACAACTTCACCTTCTTCTTTGCTTTTGTCTTCAGAGCCCATTGATTCTTTGCTACACTCAATCATCTCTTCGGGTAGAATGTCCTTCAAACTTTCCAATATTATCTTATAGTGCTCAATATGAGAATTTAGAACTTCCATAATCAAGTCCTAATCATATGATGATCTGACTAACCATAACCTTGCAATTTTCTGCATGCCACCTGCACTTTGGATAAGCTACTGTAGCTTTTCTTTTGATAGATCTTCTTCTTCCTCGTGCTACCTTTTTCAAGACCGAAATCATTTTCTAGTGGATTCTCAGGTTCTTCATCAGATTCTTCATCTGGAATGTCCACAATTTCTTTTTCTTTCCCTTTCCCCTCAATCTTGGGAACTTTTCTTTCCAGAGAGCTGTATTCAATAATCTCCCATCCTCTTTTTTGTCCTCTATCAGTGCTACCGGGAGAGGAACCAATTTCCATTGTTCTTATCGAAGGGGAAATATTGACTGATCCACACTTTACAAGCACATTCTTACATAAACTTTCAAATTTTGAATCCCAGTTAGACAAACTCTTAGAATAAGAGTAAATTTGGGTGCATACCAGTTTATCTGATGTCCATGCTACATTGTCAATTTTTGGCAACAAATTTAGAAAATACATAACCAGACATATAATTAGAGTGCCGAACCTAAATGGATACCCTGAATCCTTTATCATTTGAACATTCTCATTCATTTGATCTTTTAACAATCCGCATAGGTCAAAAGTCATGACCTTCAATTATCATTTTATGAGAAATATATACTGCGCCAGCTGATGTAACTCCTTCTCAATTTCTGTAGAATATTTTATAGGTTGTCATGTGAAATGTACTTCATAATGGGATTCTTAATTTTTGCTATCAGCAGAGCTCTTTGATCTCCAATTATTCCAGTTAGGGTTTCAACCTCTTTGTTCTGGATAGATTTCTTCCTAAGAACATCACCGACTTTGCTAATTTATCAATTGCATCCTTTCAGATGATGTAAGGTTTTTCCAAAGTTAAAACATCACCATGTAATCTGCTTAATATGAATTTTAAAAATTCCACATATCTAAATTTCCATTCTTGGCTTGGCTCAATTGTTTTAATTCATCAAGAAGCAAAAAATTCCTCATAGACCTAATCTTTGCACTATTATATTCATCCAATGTGATCAAACCTTTAATTTGTTTCATTTTTCCTTTTCATGTTTTAGGGTTCGCAACTACACACCAAATTATATGAAGAATTTGAGAATGATTTGAAGTACCTAATAGATTTCAAGATTTACCGATGAATTCAATTTTTCTTCTTTGAAATCCACCTATCGAGTGCTCTCCTTCTTTTCTTTGATAATGCAAAGTGACAAATGATGGCTCGAACTTGACTTTTATAGCCTGCACATGCACGATAAATGCATTTTCCCTAAGTTTTTTGGAGACTCTATTTTCTTAGATGACAACAAAAAAATCTTCTACGTACCTACAAATTTGGTGAATTTACTTTGCTAAATTCATCCAAAACTTTTGTATACTATGAGTGCACCATCTTGACTATTATTTGTGTTCCAGTACCATCCATAGATAGGGGAGGAAATATTTTCTTGTGAAACTCCCCCTAGGCCAGTCGCCTGAAATCAATTATCGGAAGCAGGTTCCGGTACGGAACCATTTCCAGTATCAAAATCATTTTTCTTTACCCATGTCTTCTTCATCTGTAGTTATCTTTTCTTTCCCTTTATCATTTTTCTCTGTATTTTTTTCTTTGTATACCAGACCTCTTCTGTCTATGTTCTTGTTTCTACAAAATCTTGCAATATGACCATACTTGTTGTAGTTATAGCACATAAAGTTTCCTTGTCCATTCCATTGGATTCTTCTTAATCTGCATTGATTAGAAATATGCCCAAACTTCCCACATGCATAACATTCAACATTTCTTCTATCAATGGAGTGACTAGACATATTTCTGCATTCAATTGATTTATGACCAGGATTTTTGCAATTGAAACACTGACCAGAGAATGATGAAACTTTTGACCTCAAATTTCTTCTACACTGAGCAACCATATGACCGAACTTATTACAGGAAAAACAATATCCATTAAATTGTTTCCTTACAGGATACCTTCCATTTATGTTCTATCTAAAATTCTTTTGTCCTGATCTGGAAATTTCTCCCTTCTCATATCCAAGACCTCTCTTATCATTTCCACTCTTCTATCCTTGAGTTATCAAATCAAGCTTTATTGAACTAATCTTAAAATTTTCTTTGTATTCATTTGCAATGACAAGATCATTCCTAAGAGTAGTAATATGCTTACCAAGATCTTCTTCATTGTTTTTGGTTCTTTGTAATTAACTTTCCAACTAGTGAATTCACCACTCATTCTATTGCATTCATTAGATTTCTCTTTTAGGGTCTGAGAAAGATTTTACTCACTTTTCTTCCTTTCTTCTATCTCTTTAGTCATCTTCATCATCATAGATTCCATCTCATGTTTTAGGTTTGTATTGTCTCTAGTAAGCTTTTCACATTCTTCGGTTATCTCCTTCAAGGTTTGATTTAGGTGAGAATCATCCATGTCTTCATTCTCCTTCTGTTGTATCTGATCACATAGATCTTTCCTCTTCACCCTCGATTTAACTATTTGATCCTTCAATGAATGAATGAATTTTTTAGCATCTCTAAGATTTTCTTTCAATTCTTGAACTTTTTCTTTAGACTGATCAAGGTCATCAAGAGCCACCATTAGTTGTCATTGAAGACTACCAGAGTCCATAACATTCCAAGATCCACCTCAAGCTGCGAAACTTCTTCAGAGGAACTAGCTCTGATACCAATTGTTGGACTCAAGGGAACACTGAGAGGGGAGGTGAATCAGTGTTCAACAATATTTAAACTTTATCCATTCAAAACATGAAACCATTTTATCATTGCTTTAAATAAAAGATGTATGCATTGAAAGTAAACATTCACAACATCATGACACACAGATTTTTGCTTGGAAACCCTATTAGGGGAAAAACCATGGTGGAGGTTAATCCACAATTTGAGTACTCAAATATAGTTGTTTACAAAAGGAATGCACTTGCATTCAGGCGCATTGCCCAGAGCTCACTGCTCAAAAGAAAAAGGCTTACTACCTACAAAATTTAGATTAAAACCATTTGAAGGATGAACTGAAATAATAGCATCTAATCATGACAGGTAACAGTTCCGGTGAAGCTCATGGATGTGATTCTGGATTTTCTTTTTGACTCTATACTTCTCTCTGACCTATTCTTCTCTTTTCTACTCTTCACATCACTTATGATCAAATCCACATTACTACACTACTAGATCTCGCAATTCTCACTTCTACACACACACCTTCATATTCGCACATCATACTTCATTCTTAAATAATAAAAACAACCTCTTATATATCCGTGATCAAGGACTTATTCATCCAATAGTCGGCTTCATAAAGTATTAAGTTACTTCTAACTTGTCGGCCAGATCCATCACAAAATCTTTATGCGCATCCTCCAAAGTCGGTAAAGACAAAGAGAGGACCCAAATAAAACTTAATCCAACATGGAGACTTATAATTGATTAAATCTTATACATCCACGATTTGTATCTTTGTTGGGTCGACCTTCTAGCATAGATAATTAACAAATTAGTGCATCATATCTTCTAGATCGCTTACTAGTGATTGTGCATCAAAACCAAGATACTACAAGCCTCTATAGACCTTCCTCAGAGATCCATAACCCAAAGTATCGATTTGGTGGGATGATTAGATCAAATTTTATACCTTTAACCGAATCCCCTATTCTTTACTCTGTTCTGTCGATAGGAGTCAAAATTATGTTGGTCATTCAGATGCAAGACTTGAGTTGGATGACTTGGGTTGCCATCAATGACAACACCTACAAGCCAATCTCCTCAACCATATTCCAACAAGAGTTGTTTCTTGATCATTCAGATATTCAGTGGAAGTGAGTATTGTTATTTATTCTTCATAAAGTTGCAAGAGGTGTAATTGTATGATTACAAGCGATACAAGGTTGGGACATGTCATGTTTTGATATGATCAAAGTTGAATAGATATGGTCTTTCGAGATAGTTATATTGCTAATGCATAGTGAACAATGGCATATTTACTTCATTTTATTCTAATAGTGGTTACTTGGTTTCAAACATGAATTCTTTCCTTATTGGTTTCAGACATAAGTGTCTTTTTTTGCAGTTGGTTTGTAATGGTAGTGATTACAAAGACAATATATAGATCCATGTGTATTATATCTCATGTTCCTAATGGAAGTAGTTCTTTGATGGTGTGACAGTAAGCCTTCTAACTTGATGGCACCATTTCATGATTTTAGACAATGCTTCTATATATTTCTTGTCCTTATATCCCTTCTACTCAGATGATTAGTTGTAGGTCTCTATTGGAAATATTATGACTATTTGTATAGAAAAGTGGAGTGGTATGTGGAGTAGAGTGGAGTATCTTGATGGTCTTGCAACATGAAGTCTTTGTTCAATCTTTTCTAGTGATATTCCTCTTTAGTTCTAGAGATCTTCAAGTTGCAAGTCATTCATTTTAGAGATCTTTAGTTTCTAAAAAGAGTTCTATAAATAGACCATATTTATCATGTTACTAATAATGTCTGAAAGACTGCCATGTGTACCAAAATATTTTATGCATGCTTGGTGAAATTTATTGTTGGTACCATGTCTTTTTTAACAGTGGAGAGCTAATATAGCTTAAAGGACATTCTTATTTATTGGAAAAGGGCTAATGTAATAGATATTGGTTACAATATCAACCTTTATCATTTTTATTATGTGGGTTCCACACATGCATTTAAAGGAATAATTTATTTACTCTTTTATGATTGTTGATTAGGTAAATCCAAGTAATGCTCCTTTAGTTATTGGTTAGTTGCTTGATGATGATTATCCCGAGGACTTCATCAAAGATCTTTCTCTTTTTGATCGTTCTCTCCTCCCTATTGAACCACTTGTTGAAGAATGTGAGAAAAAGGTAATGTATAAAATATCCAAATCTATTTTTCCAATTTTCATAAGGTTTATATCAAGGTAATAGTTGTTGTTTTATCTTTGTATACTCCAGGAACCAGCTTTGATTGTTGACACAATTTTTAGAGGATCTTGTAGTGAAGGAATTCAAGATGTACATGTACACAATGAATTCAGTAAAATCATTATAGGACCCCTAGGACCATTGTATGCTCTCCCATGCTTTGGATGAGATATAGGACCCTTAGGCTTCATTTTTCAAGTAGTTATTTCATGTTTTGGAGCTATATAAGAAAAAATAGAGCATTGTGACTCAGTTTTCTTAGTCACATCATTGGGAAACACACTTTGTAACACATTTTTCAAAGAAAAGACACATATTTAAGTCTTGTATCTACTGTAAGAACACCTTTTCTCAATAAAACTTTAGTATTTTGTCTTCTTAATAGTTGTTTCATTATGTGCAAATGAATGATTGCTTATGTTTTTTTGTGTTTTATGTTTAAACCTCAAAAGAATTGTCTCATTTCCAACACTTTTAGGAAAAAATAAGTGAACAAAAACAATTAAATAAACTACCAACTAACTAAATATACTACCGATTGATAGAAATCAGTGAATAATATGATAAAGTATATGACTAAATCAATGACTAAAAATATACTACCAAATTCATCAATCAAAACAACAAGTAAATGACTAAAAATGGTTGTCGTAAATTTGGTCACATTATAAATGATCATCAATAAACTACTAATGGTCACGTGACCAAGCTCAGTGAATAAATATGACTAAATCAATGACTAAATTAACAACTAAATATACTACCAAATTGATCAATCAAAAAGACCAAATAAATGACTAAAATTAGTTTAGTCATAAATTTGGCCACGTTATAAATGACTAGAAATAAACTACTATTGGTCACATGACCAAGTTTAGTCATTTATATGCAATTTTAAGTAGTTTTTTTTAGTCATTTATTATTGTTTTTCTACTAGCGTTAGCAATAAACTAACCATAGGATTCACATTATACAAATTATTTTATGGTAAGAAACCAATCTTACCTATTGAGTTTCAACTATAGACCATTTGCACACTATGAGGTTGGCCTTGACCTTGACCAAGCACAACATGAAAGGATCATACAACTTAATGAGTTAGACAAGTTCAAATAAGAGGTAATTCAACAAGCTAAATTAGTATAGAAACAAAGAAAGTTTTGGCATGATCAAAATATAAAGAAAAAGGAATTTCACAATGGGGAATAAGTACTTTTATTCAATTCCAAATACATATATTAGGAATAAAAATACACATGACGGTTGGGTCCTTATGAGATAAAGGAATTTTTTGATAGTGGATTTGTACAACTAATCCCAATTGACAATAATACATGAACCTTGTTGGTGAATGGGCTTTGATTATATTTATATCAAATACCAATGAATAAGAAAGAATTAATAGATATATTCAATTCTCAACTAAATATTTGGTGTGTCCAAAAATTTCCCTACTATTTAAAAAATACTTCAAAGCACCACACTCCAAGGAACCTAAAAAATATAGCTTTTAGTAAAGTATTGGAAATATTATTCTTTGGAACATCCTTTCAATGATGTTTTTAAAGTTGTTTGTGTTCTTTCTTCCTTTAGAATATCCTTTCAATGATGTTCCACAATTATTTGTGTTTTATTTTTTCCTTCAAAACATCCTTTCGACAATATTTTTAGAGTCATTCAAGTTCTTTCTTTCCTTAGAATGTCCTTTCATTGATTTTTTCAAAGTTTTTCAAGCTTTATTTTGTTCCTCTAGAATATCTTTTCAATGATTTTTCTCGAGTCATTTGAGTTCTTTCTTCTTTTGAAACTATTTTCACTTGGATTTGCACCCTTTTCATGTGCTTTACTAAAAAATTCAATGAAACATGGGATTAATTCTCAAAGTGTGGGATTTGGTGAGTTGAAGTCAACCTCCAGGGAGGGTTGGTTCCCTTTCTTGTAATCACCTAAACTAGCTTAAACTACTTTTTTTACTAATGAAAAGGATAGGGAAATAATTTTAAATGAAAACTAAGCTTACTAAGATGATGCACCAAATTTATTCTAAGACCTATGCCACTATTTTGACACACAAAAGACCAATGATTCAAATGTGTTCACACAATTCAAGCTTCAGTATACTCATGTATCAATGTTTCATAGAAAGGTTAAGTTTGTGATAGTACTAGAAGGAATAAAGAGAAGAATTCTTCACAAATAGAAGCTACTTATATGTCAAGGCAGACTACAACCTACTCAAAATATATATATATATATTAGTTTAAAGGAGCCAAATATAAGACATTCATTTAAGCATTCATGCAATGAAATGACTTAAATAATATCAATTACCAGATTACTTAAAATAAAATAGGTTATAAAGATAGAATACTAACTTTTATTGCTCAAAGGATGTTCTTACAATAGCACATAGTCAAAACATAAACTAGTACTGCCTTCTAAGATGAAATTTACATTGATTTCCAATCATAAGATGATCAGTTTTTTGAGTTATAGTGTTGTATTTGATAGAAATAAATTTCTTTAGTTTTAATGTTGCTTCCAAAATTTATGAACTAACTCCAACTTTCTTTAGGTATTCATTTTCTCTAACCCAGCATGGTAGAGAATATAGAACAAATTTTTAAGATATTTAATACCAATTTTTTTAAAAATTTGTTGGACCAACGTTCACTTGGGTGCTAAAAAATGCCTCCCCTACTTTGAATCCGTCAAAGGCTCCAAGGTGGTGTTGAAGAAAGCTAAGCTTGTTTATTTCAACCACTTTTAATGAATATTATCCTTAGAAGGTTCCTAAATCCTCTCAACTATTGTCTAGGTCACCAAACTATCCCTATATCTCCTCAATTGTTGTCAACTTGCCATTAACTCTTCAACTAATCATACATGTTCATTTACCATGCTTACAAGATATGTGTTGATGATTTGACAAGATCAAAAATATCTTGGAGGCATAGTAGAACTTACAAGTTTTAATTTGACACATGATTTATGTCTTCAAGTTTCTTCTTTATCTACCACTTGAATTTTTTATCATAACACTTTTTTTATTTCACTATAGTCCTCTAATGAGAAATAAAGAGGTTTTTATAACAATTCTTGGGAAATTCAATCTCTATCCAAAAATGACTTTAATGGATGAGATTCAAAGCTTGGATTATAACAACATAAAAATATAAGACTTATATGCAAATCTGAAAATTAAGTTACCTTAATATGGAATTACCATGATTAGATCCATCTCCGTTATGATGCTAAAATAATCCAACATATCATGCTTATTAACACCATCTTATGTGAACTTATAACAGTAATATATAAAGAATAACATCACCATAAGATAGTAGTGATGAGGCACAATTAAGCAACACAAGAGCATCACATAACACAAGATTTACGTGGAGAAATCCTTGGAGGGAAAAACTCCACCAATAAGAGAGGCCAAGTATGCATTATCTTCAAATAAATGGATTACAGTAAAAATATATTTTTTCTCCTCTCTACCTCCACCATGGCAGCACATATGCACTTGTAAACAACCTCCTTATGCCTCAACCTGTCATTGTACCTACAATTAAACTCTACATTCAATCTCTGATCATATTTTCTACATCCAAGAGGATAAATTTATAGACTTGTGAAGGAATCAAATACACCAAACATGGTACCCAAAGATGAACATTCAATCCAAAACTCTCAACCCTTGGAATAAATTCTCAGAATGTGAAAGGAAACTAGTTTTAGCTCAAAAAATTTTCCTCCAACTTGGACACCAAAACATGGAAGATAAGCATTACATTAAATACAATAAATGATGGAATACAAAGAGATTCCTATTACCTCATTCCAAGCTACCTGTTGGATAATACCTATTTTCACTCATTTATCCTTTTCTTATCTTTTATTATCCCATTCTAGGCATCCACATCTAGGAAAAATGATATTAAATATTTATGTCAACAACTCACCTTTACTATTGATAGTGAACCCATCACCCCTTATGAATATATTACAAACAATGTTGAGAATTAATACTAAAAAATAATTTTCCAATACACCTTAAGTGCCTAGGGACACTTTGAAAGTATGTTGGAACCATGACATAGGATTTATAAGGTAGATGGAACCTTATCCTAACATTCTCCCACTTGACATCAATATTGTAAATACACCCATAGGAATAGCAAAAAAGGGACGAACATCCCTTAGCCAATCGTATACCATTTGAAAATTCACCATGCTCTTATGCTCCAATAAGATACCTACAAAATCAATCATGATAACCACCATCAAGAAAAAATATCCTCACATCTTCCAACATGCCACCTATGGAAGAAGAAAGGAACACACCGAGGTGAAACATATCAACTATCACTGAAATGTGCACCAATGTTTACATGAACAGAAGCATCAAGTTCAAATGATAACAGAGGCTCTGAGTACCCACCTTACTCATACTAGGTGGAAGAGAAACCATAAAAAATTACAACTTAGCCAAGCTAGCCATACCTCAAAATACAGTATACAAAGCATAGATATAACTTCATGCCATCAACATACCAACCCAAAATCTGCAATCAAGTCTTTGTACATCCATCCTCCTATCTCAATGAAACATACCAATGTACAAATGACCATAGACAAGGACAACCAACAAATTCTACATTATTGAATTTTTTTTGTGGATATATATATAGTACACATCTTAGTCATCCCACTGTAGGAAAGTGGGCATCTAATCCACAACCTACATAACTTGTAGATCCAAAACCAATGAAACATGTAACTCATCATCACATCAATAACAAAAAATCCAAGATATCAAATAGGATAACCACACATATATCCAAAAACTCACATTGCATAAGTAATTTCAAATTTGAAAAAAGATCAAGGCATACCAAGTCTACCTATAACACTTCACATAGAGGATGTGTCTAACTCCTATATTATATAGTGTTAAGAAAACATATAATGATATGAAAATCCTATAAATAAATACCCTCAAATACCTCTCTTACTAGTCTCCATAGCTCTTCCAAGTTCTTCACACTCAACCATGTGAAACCAAACATCCAGGAAGAGTACCATGACCGAGAGAACCTATAAATCAAAGTGTATCATTTTTTCACACTAACATTTATCAAGTTGTGCAAAGTAAAATCTCCTTCACCATCCCTATACTTAAAGGATATCAACATCTAACATTCAAATCAAATGAAAACCTCATATAAATAGATGTAAAAATCTCATATCAAAGGTACATCAAACCAACCAATCATTCCCACAACAAAGTTAATATGCCCAAAGCCACAAAAAATTTAGTGTATCTCTCTAAACGAGTCCTCAAAACTAGATTCATAGCTCAAGACCAAAACAAGGAGAAAAACAAAAATCCATAAACCATGCATCTTCTTCTTAACAAGTCTTCAAAAAAATTATATTCAAGACTAACTCATATGAGAAGACAAGATAAAAAATAAATAACACATCTAATATTAAAGTGGATAATACCTCTTAGATCATTCACCTACCAAGTAGACCAAGAGTGGGATACAATATTGTCCTATACACACAACACCAAGAAATGAAAATATTCTCTTCAGGTCCATAATGTATTCACATATATAACCAAGCATAGGATCCTCAATCTTTCTATTGAAATCCTCATCAAAGAGTAACCATCTCAACATACAATCCCATAAATAAGATATTTCTTAAACATCCTAGTCTCTCTAGTCTCTATGACCATCCACAAATAAATTCATCCCAACATCAATTGCAACCCTACAAAATCATGAAGCCCCATGCAAATAATTAATACCAAAAACCAAAGAGAACAAACAAGACCATTGTCAAATTTCCAACTATAGAATCAGGAATATATCATGACATCATGATCTAACATCCCCTCCTATAAAATCACATGAAAATAACCATCCATCATCAAATGATGAATCAAAATCACTGCTAAATCTCTCATTATACCGTGTAACCAAGCTCTCTAGGAATTGTGATAACTATCTCTTGACTAAAGATCATCCATGGCCCCAACACAATCAAAAAAATTAACACCATGAGCTACCAAAAGGTAAAATACAACCACAATCTCCAAACCAAGAAGATATAATTACCACATATCCTTTATCAATCAAACCAAATATGGAATTCAACTCTCATTGCTATCTAAAGGAAAAATCCAAGAACTTCTCACCAAAAAATATTGTAAAGTACCATCCATCTTCTAATAAAAGATTATCCATGACTCACAACATACTAAAATAACATCTTAGAACCAAAATCTTGAAACAAAGAAATAGAACATATTATGTAACTACATAGATATCCCCCTAAAAGTAATACCAATTTATACATGGCATCATGACCGATATCATTGTCAAAACTCTACTTAAAAGTGAAAAAAGCTTCTCATGCACCATAAACAATTATTATAGATTCAAATGAATGACTATATTAGGTACTCTCAATAACCATATCTGACTACAATAAGCATATCAATGTAATAATGGTGACAAATAAAATGTCCTACCAAATAAAATCCATATCAGACAATTTTACAAGATCTACATATGCAACATATCAAAGGAGAAATACATAATCAATACCCCAATCTCAAATAACTAAAAAATAGATTCAACCCCACATTAGTATCATGCACAACATAGACAATCAAGTATAACATGTGGATTTCTATGATTCAAACACCAGAATCAATGCTAGATCTAATTTTCCAAATAAACCCACATAAGAGAAACTATAGATCAATAAGAACCCTTCAAGAAGCCATGTTAACATATAATCGTCTCCATCCAAAACATCCTGAATATAGTATTCACATCAAACATGTCATCTAAATAATAGAATAACATACATGAAACATATCAGTTCCACAACCCACAAAGTTGCTAATTTCTTATCTTCTAGTGCTTTCATGTATCAAAGGGCTAAAATCATGAATCCAACATAAGCACTCCATTATGTAGTCCAAATTGAGGGTGTTCCTCCATGTGACTAGGAAGTGACTACCCATCCAACATGAACAACTTCTCACTGTACATGACCACAAGGTAAAGGAACAAAACCAAAAAAGAGAGAGGATACAAACATATTGTTAAACAAGAGATCCAAGTTACCAAAACATAACCAACTCCATAAATCCATAATCATGATCTTACAATACCCAACATAGATCACTTTGACAATATCCATGGCTTCCAATCTCACAAATATGCAAAACAAATTTAACTCAAAATATTTATTACAGCCCCACAAGCCTTCCAATAACCTTCAATTTCTTTCTAAACATTCCCACAACCTTTCCAAGCTAAGAAATCAAAAATAAAGGAATGCCCAAAACCAAATTCACCTTAAGCTCTAATACCAAATGATAAGAAATAAGCAGGTTCTTATAACAATTGTTGGGAAATTCAATTTATCCAAAAATGACTTCAATGGATGATATGTAAGGCTTGGAATACAAAAAAATTAAAATTTGAAACTTATATGCAAATCTAAAAATCAAGTTTCCTTAATATGGAATTACCATGATTAGATCCATCTTTTTTATGATGCTAAAAATTAGCCAACATATCATGCTTATTAATTCCATCTTATGGGAACTTATAATATAAATGTATAAAGAATAAAATAACCATAATATAGCAGCAATAAATAATAGATTATAAACACGAGGGTATCACATAACACAAGATTTACATGGATAAACCCTTGCAAGAAAAAAATCCACCAAGAAGTGAGGCCAAGTATGCATTGTTTTCAAAAAATAAGATTACAATACAACTAATTTATTTCTCCTCTTTTCCTCCACCATGGTAGGACCTATTCACATGTGAAAAACCTCCTTATTTCTCAACTTATCCTTTTACCTACAATGAAAATCTACATTCAACTTTTTCTCATATTTTCTACATCCAAGAGGCTAAATTTATAGACTTGTGAAGGCATCTAATGCACCAAACATGGCACCCAAATGTGACCCTTCAATTTGAACATCCCCAACCCTTGGAATACCTTCTCTTAAAGTGAAAGGACATAGGTTTCAGCTAAAATAATTCCCCTCCAACTTGGGCACCTAAATATGGAAGATAAATATTACATTAAATGCAACAAATGATGGAATATGAAGAGACACATGTTGCCTCATTCTAAGGTTTCACTTGGAGAATACCAATGGTCACTCATTTTTCCTTTCCTTATATTTTAGTATCACATTCTAGGTGTCCACATGTGGGGAAAATATTATTAAATATTTATATTGAGAACCCACCTTTACCATAGCTAGTGGACCCATCACCCCTTCTAAATATATTACAAACAATGGTGAGAATTAATATTAAAAAATATTTTCCCAATACACCCTAAGTACCTAGGACACTTTACAAGGATGTTGGGACCATGTCATAGGGTTTACAAGATGGATGTAACCTTAATCCTAACATTCTCTTCTCATTGAAATGCCACACATTACTAAGTTTCTCCTTTTGTCTTTCACTATATTTTTCATTTTCGGTATACCTCTATCTATTCACTATTTTGACTATCCCCTTTAGGATATTGTGGATTGTCTTTGAATCTTCTTAAAATTATCCTTCATTCATCTCTTATGGCTATCGTATTACATTATTTGTAAATATCCAATGTTATTATAAGTGATTGTATTCTTCAACTACCTATTTATTTTTCACTATGCATTGTAGACTCATTGTGCTTCTTGAATCTTCATGACTATCCTTATATGGCCACTATGTCATCTTTTTCAACACTCTCATAGCCTCCTTTTCACTATTTATGCATTGTAGACTCGCTCTACTTCTTGAATCTTCATGATTGTCCTTATATGTCCTCTATGTCATCTTTTTGAACACTCGCATAGCCTCTTTCATCCAATTTATCATTTGAAACACAACCTTCAAGTGATAGCACTAACACTCTACCTTTAGATAATCATATCTTTGTGATGATAGTAATTTTTAGAATTTTATCTATTATCATGAATCTCTTCCAAACCTTATTCCATTCATGGATTATCATTTGTGATTCGGAATTTGACTCATTGTCATGGTTGTCATTGAGTGATCATTTGTGTTTGTCTCCAATTGTATCCTCCTTTTTGGGCTGCCATGGTAGGTAGCTATTAGAGGGAAATATGGATCAGTATTAGTATTAATGAAATCAATCAAATGTAACAAAAAGAAAATGATAAAACCCAACCTACTCATGAAATGTAATTTTCGTAGCCATGAATTCAACAAACAAAGTTATCACAATAAAATGGAAACATAAATGAATTCAAACTACACAATCTACCATCCCATGTCAGAGTTTCTTCATGTTGATCTTGATATCTTGGATTGATCTTCAATACAAATCCTCCATGGTTTGCAAAATATTGATAATAATGATGATCTAAAAATGAGAGGGTGTTTGCTCAATTTTCTTAAGAATCGCACCAACATGACCTTTCTACAGATTCTCTAGATGAATTATGAGAGGGATGTGGGTTTTTTTATAGATTTGCAAGTTTCAAATGAAAGATTAGGATCAATGATCGAGGCCCATTAAGAGGAAATAGATTGATTGGTTAACTAACTTGATTAATCCAATCAAGGGAATTGATTGGAAAATCAGTGGGATTGGAAAATTAGATTAAGTAATTAGTGGGATTACCAAATTGGATTGAGTAATTAGTGGACATGATTTGTTCAATCAAAATGTGTGAGGATGATTAATTAATTAAATAATTAATTAATCTTGAGAGGAACATGCAAGATGTATTTGATTTAATAAATAAAATTTTATTTATTAATTGACCACGTTGAGTGAATTTGGGGAAATTGAATAATTGATTTAATTATTTAATTTGGAAGAGGAAAAGTAGATTAATTAAATAATTAATGACCTAACTATCTAATTAAATTAGAAGAATAAGTAATGCTAGAGACATAATTAAATAATTAATGTTTATTTAATTAATCAAGAGGAATAAGGTTAAATCAGTGATGACATAGTGAATTAATTAAAAAAAATAAAATTATTTAATTAATAGAGAAAATAGGGTTAATGATGCAAATGATGTTAAAAGGGGATTAATGATAATAAAAGTGATGTCGATAATGGAAAAATACAATTCAAAATTTGTGATATGTGTTAAGCCATTTTTACATTTCTATAGTAACATTGTCTTCTAGACTCCTTTTGATTATACACTTATACTATCCTCTATAGACTATCTTATACTTGTCATGAATATTTTGTCATTTTAAATACTATCATATTCCTTTTATTTGCCCTGGTACGACTATTTCCCATTATACAATGTCATGCATCTCTTCAATATGATTGTCTTATCACTATACATCATCATGACTACTTTGTGAAGGACTGACACTATCCTTTTTGAAGATATCTCAATCACATTGTCAACAACTATCACACTACTTTGTCATCTAGCAAGGTTTTTCATAGATCTCTATCCATACCCTTTTGTTTCTATAAAATATTTAAATCATTATGATAGTAATATATTTATGATTATGAAAGTGGGCCTTTATGAGCATAAACAAACACAATTCACCATTTTCAAAGACTCGAAAAATAATTATTTTTTATCTTTGTGCATTCTCAAATATTCTATGTTGTTTTCTAGGTCTCCATTATGACTGTCATGAAACCATGCTATTGTTCTCAAGTCTAGTAACCATTCATAAGGTGTATGACTTTCCTTTAGTATTGCATGTAATGACTATTCTATTTCATTTCTTGCATGAACTCCTTGATGACTTCATGTCCCTGTCATATTTTTTAGGTTGCATTGTCATGCTAATGACATCTATTGCATTGGAAGTTTTTCTATTATTTAAAATTCAATACCATGTCCATGGTCAAGAAAATAAGATACTATGTCCTCTTTTATATTCACACCACTTAATTATCATTTTTTTGACACATACTTTTTCCCCCTTTTTATAATGAAAATCATGTGGTGTTTGATGCATAGTCTTTTATGTTTCATGACCGCTATCCTTGGCAAGGTCACTGCTCTTTGTATTATAGCATTTCCCTTACCATTTATCATTGTAACTATAGCTTGGATGATCTTTGAGCCTCCAAATCCTTTCTTTTATTGTCACCTATGTGTAGACCTTATGTCTAACATGCCACTGTGTTTTGACATTATTCTTTCACAAGTGTAAGACTCTTGAGAGGCACCATTACATTCTAAACAAGATATTTAATAGCTTTGACGAAATTGCTCAAAGTGATTGTCATTGTGAGAATTTTTTCAATGATTCTTTTGTAATCTCAATTTCTAACTTATGAGAATACATAGCGCTGTGTATTTTCATCTTTATTAACTCTAAAATCTATACCCTTATGACTATTAATTATTTTCTTGAAACTAGTATAATCAATACTCAAATTTGATTCATGATATATGTCATATGTTTATTATTATGTTGTTCCTTTGAGGGATTTTTCACATAATTTTTGTTGACTCTTAGGTTTCACTATCCTTTTTCATGGTATCTTGTGCTCCTTTAAGATTGTCGCATTGCCCATTTCATTGTTTGACAGTCTCTTGAAACATTCTCTAGCCTATCCATTCATGGACTATCAAGTTATCATTCCTTTGATACTTAGAAATAAATTCCATTGTCCTTAACCATGGTAAACATGATTTATATACTATCATAATTATGATCTTAATTGTCTTTTGGATTATAACTACCCTTTGGATGATGATTTCCCTTTAAATATCATTTCTTTTAGAGGTTTTATGATAATCATCTAACTTCCCTACATGCTTGGTATCATAGTCATTATCATCTTCTCACCCATACCTTCCAACTATCATGCAAAATTCTTGTAGCATTACCAAAATGGATTGGTCCTTGAAAAATATTTTTTTAATGAATTTCATACATGGAACTACACCTTATGATAGTAATGGATTGTGCATTGTTTATGAGTGATAAACTTATCGTGTTTCACATATTTTATCACTGCATTATGTATCTTTTATTATTCAATTTCTATCATGTTCTAATTGTCTATTCTTTGTGGTGGTGAAGGATGGAGTAGATGTCGTCTCCTGGGTTCAAAAGTTCTCGATGGGAGGGAAGGTAGTAATAGTGGTTGGATGGAAGGTAGTCCTTCATTCACTCCCAGTCGAAGGTAGTAGAAACATGAGGATGGGACAGGAAAAGAATGAAATATTTTATATTTGCTAGATTCATGTTTTAGTTCAAAAACCCGACTGGGATTGATATGCCTAGCTTGGTGTATGAGTCCCAATGTACCCTAAAATCCATATTTCCAGGGTTTCAAAGCTTATTTCAAGCACATTCAAATTCCCAAGTGCACCATTCTGATTTCTCAGTTTTCTATTCTATTTTGCATTCATTTCTAGTTCATTTAGTGAAGTCTTGCATATCATTAGGTTCAATCATTAGATCTTGCATGTGTATACTCAACTTATTTAAATTTCATGTGACTATTTTATGAAACTCCCACATTCATTATCTAGTTATCTTCTTGATGATCTATGATCTCCTTACTCATTTCCACTATCATCTTACCATTTATTAATATGAGCATTGATAAATTCATCATGACATGTATTCATACCTCATATAATTTGTGAATCTACAATTGATACAACTTATACATTATTTTGTTGACCATAGTCTTTTCATACAAATTTCCACAATACTACTGTGAACTAAATAAGGTTTTCATTTTCTCAATGAGAAATAGTTCATCCTCTATTTGAACATTCTTGTTAAATCTACCATCTCCCACAAGCTCCATTACAAAGAAAATAATAGCATAAATCCACTTATATCTCAACGGGACTTCATCGAAACCCAAAAGGACTCCAAAACTAACATTTGGTGATAAATATTTGTGGGGACAAAAGAATACAATGTATATCTTGTTGGGCTTTCATGAACTCTTTTTGTTTAAAATAAAATCTCAAAAATACCTCATTCTTAGCAAAAGGAGTGATACTTGGAAAAAAATGGGGAGACATACACACGTCCAACAACGTTGATATCTTTAATGAGTTCCAATAAAACCCTCCAACGACAGTGCAACATGGTCATTTAACTTCAAGCAAGTTGGAGTGTCTCCTTCTACAACCTATGTGAAGCTCTTCATTGCAACATAACAAAAAAACCTAAATTTCTCATTCTTTCAAGGCTAAATGGGTGAAATTCGACTCTTTTCAAAGGAGAAAACTTTAGTATTTTCCCTCTTTTATCTTTTGGCATTGAAAATTAATGAGAATAACATTTGATTTTTTTCTTTATGACATTAAACTATAGACTAAGGTAAAAAATATCAAAATGTTTGGTAACATCTATAGATGTTTTTCTTGCTAAAAATCATTGGACCAGTTGCCTTTAATAATCCATTGGACAAAAGAGTCGAGGGAACATGAAACAAAACTCAAAACATAATTAACAAATAGTTGTCAAGACCTTTAAATTGTTAACTAAATACCTAAACAAAACCAAAACTTTAAGTCTCTTAATGGAAAAGAAAACTATTCATCAACACTTAGAGGAAATACACCTTAAACATTATGCAACAACACTTATTAGAGAGAAATAATATGTACAAAATATCATTCATCACCTCAATAGAAATTATTGAGGTATATCCTATTAACTAGGATAGGTAACTCTTATCCATCCAAATCGGACAATTGGAAAACATTATGCATCTTGAAACTTTTAATCACAAAAGGACCACTCCACATAGCATCAAAATTAGTGTGTTTTCTAGGTTCACTCTTCAACTCATCCCATTTGAGTACATTGTCTCCTTCTTTGAATATTCTTGTGAATATTATTTTGTCAAAATATTTTTTCATTTGTGCTTAATGCAACTCCAAAATTTGCATTGCTTTCCTTCTTGTCTCCTCCAACTCCATTAGCTTAGCAATTCTAATCTCCATTGTCTCTTCTTTCATCATTTACATCTCCTTCATAAGGATCAGTGTTGGTAACTCAACTAATATAGGAAACCTTGCCTATTTACCATACATAAGAACATAAGGCGAGATCCCTATAGACCTTTTATGAGTGATCCTATCAGCCCATAAGGCTTATTTTACCTTGTTGTGCTAAGTTCTTTGGTTATCCTCAATAGTCTTCTTGATGATTTTGATTAGATTAGTGGAATCAACTTGTTCATTTGATTGAGGATATTAGTTGGATGAATTTCTCAAATGTATACCTTTCTTGACAACCCAATCAATTATTCTTATCCCTAAAAATCTAAAGCATTATCTGATATAACTAAATTAGAGACACCAAACCTTGTGACCAAGTCTTCATAAAATATTAAGATTGCAGTTTCATTTGCTTCTTTCAATGTGATAACCTTAATCCACTTGGTAAAATAGTTTGTTGCTATTAACACCCATTTATGTCCTAAACTAGATGGTGGATTAATGGCTCTAATAAAGTCAAAGCTGCACTTTATGAAAGTTTTTTCTACATGTATTGGATGCAAAGTTAAGGCTAGTAAATTTTATTTTCTTGCAAACATGGAACACTTACTACATTTTCTTTCCCATGTATGCAAATATTTAAACAAATCATACCAATAGTAACCTCCCTTGATAATCTTAAGAGATTTTTTATTGGAGAAAAATGACCTTATGTTGCTAAATTATGAAATTCTTCCAAAATCTTGTTAGTCTGATCAAATTCAACACATCTTAACATGACAATATTAAAGTATTTTCTAAACATGATGTCACCTAAAAGAACATAAGGAATTACTTGCAATCTAAAATATCTTCTTTTGGCACTATTTAGCCCCTTGGCTCATTCACCTATTTGAAGATAATGGACCATCTCATGTGTCCAACTTTCATTATTTGAAGGTGTAACACTTTGGTGTTCACTTTTGGATACAAGGATAACCTCTTCTTGCATTTCCTTGTCACTTTATAATGCAACAACTAGTTGTTTGTATAGTCCCTTACCTCTTACCAAATTTATCACATTGATTTTCATGTCATATTCCATTACTTTGGTTAACCAGCCAACCCTCTTGTCATTTAAGTTTTTACTCAACAAAAACTCTTTTACACTTAGGTGAGCAACCATCAAATGAATCTTATTATTTGAAACCAAATGTCTAATTTCTTAAGACTTCTAATCACAAAAAGTACATGTTTCTCAACAAATGTATACCTTTCCTCATAACCTTCCAAGCCTTGGTTGAAGAAGGATATTTGCTACTCCCACTAGTACAAAAATAACAATATATGACTAAAAAACCTACTAAAAACTGCCTATAAATGACTAAACTTGGTCGCATGACCATTAGTAGTATATTTCCAATCATTTATAATGCAACCAAATTAATGAATAAACCAGTTTGAGAAATTTATTGGTTGTTTTGACTAATTGATTTGGTAGTATTTTTAGTCATATATTTAGTCACATGTTTAGTCAGATTTGGTAGTATATTTAGTCATATATTTAGTTAATTGATTTAATCAGATTTAGTCATATAGTTAGTCACGTGACCATTATGTTACATATGGTTATATTTTTTGTCATGTAATATTAAAATATGAACTTCTGTGGTCTTTGCTTTCTCATTTTCCACCTAAGTCTAGATTTTTTTCATCATTTTTTGCCTTTGTTGTGGGGTCTTTGCATTTTCTTACCTCTTGTTGCCTGTTCTTTAAGTTTTGAAACTCATGTGATTGGCACCCAGTGTTCTTAATTCCAAGTCGTTGAGTTCTTGTTTTGTCTAACTCCTCGACTGTTCTACTTGCTCCTTCTTGTTGGCATCATATGCATTGGTCTTTAGTGTTGTCAATGAGTCGAAGGTTTTCAAAACTTTGCAACTCTCGATTTTGAGTTATGAGGTTTCAGTTGTTTGCGGCAAGGTGATGCGTTATTCATTCACACATTTTGAGGTGTTGCCTATGTATTTAATGAGGTGTACAATACAACCTGGATATGTCTTATCAAGAGTTTTTGTGAAACACACCAATCTCGAGGGTTGCTCTATCGAGGATTAAAATAAGGCATTGCATTAGTTCAATGCCAAACACACATCTTATTATTTTTGCATGAAAAAGGGTGGTGAAAATTTATTCATTCTGGTTCTCATTTGTGCATCTATTTTCTGCAATCATCTTTCAAGTGAGCGGGTCTTCCTTTTTCATTGCGAGCTCATGCAGTCTAAAATTGGAAACAGTTGCCTTGGTGTGAGAGACACAAATTTGGAATATTCTAGGCTAGATGAATTATGGGCGCGATTGAAAAACAATAGGAAATCTGTTGTCAATGCGAATCTATTAGAAAGTGGATTAGCTCATGTTGGAGGATTCCTAGAGGCCATCTTGAGTGTGGACTTGGTTAGTGCCTACGCGAGGAGATATATTCCAAGAATGAGAGAGATAAAAGCTACCAACGAAACTATTGTTTCCAGAATTTCTCTAGAGGTTGTTTCTCATGCATTAGGCATTCTTAGGAAGGCACCTGTAAAGGAGATGTTGGTTGTTGTAGCTAGCAAATTTTTCAAAGCTAGAGAAGACCAGTGCAAAAATTCCATAGCCAAGGGTTGGTTGAAGTCTGAAAAGAAAGGTAAGTTCCAATTACCCACTAAGCTCAAAAGAACGCATTTTAAAGAAGAAATTGTGGATATTATTGCTCTATTACATCACATTATTGGTAACGCACAAGTTGAGCCTTTTGAAGACTGGATGCGTCAATTTATTCTAGTTACCTGTGATGAAAATGTGTTCATAGACTAGGCTAAAGTAATATGTTTCCATTTAAATGAGCAACTAGTCAATTTCCAAAGAACGACTACCTTCCATCTATTTTCTTGCTTGATATATGTTGTAGTCAGTCAAAGATCTTTCTAGCCAGGGTTAAAACCTTTGATACCTCCAACTTCTGGCATGCCTATGTACAAATATTATCCATAATTCACTAAGAAAGTCGGGATGGGAGAATATTGCTTGGTCAATGACACATTTTTAATTGAGGTTGTAAGGAAGCTAGATGGAAACCCTAAAATGCATTTTTCTCTTGAATATATATCCTTGGTATCAAAATTTGGAAGATTCTATATCCAATTTGAAAGGTTTTCATACTTGAGGATTGGAGGCTATGAGAAAGCCCCATTGAAACTGCCTAGGTATCTAGAGGATTTGTTGGTGTTTTTGGAAGTTTGTAGACATATGGCTTTGGTCAATGTGAAATATATGAGCATGGGGAAGTGAGGTTATCCTTTACCGTTGGTTACTCCCTCTTTTACATGCAAGAACAATCGGATAGAAAAAGGTGCTGAAAAGGTCCTTAAAGAATACAATCTCCAATATTTATTCATGAGGGCAGGTTTTGATAGCAAGGGTTTCATGAAGAAAAATCTATATGGGGAAACTTAATATCAAAATCAACCCTCTATTGAAGATTTTTGGGAGGATTGTGTAGATGAGAATGAGGCTTTAAAACGAGATTACATGAGGTTAACCCTCAGAAAAATTCAATTGTTTGGTCTTTCAATTCAGGTTCCTGAGGATGCCACTAAAGATTCAATGGTTATTGATCCAGAATATGATAATCTACCAGATAAATCTCATCCTAAGATAGACTAGAGTAAAATTGAAGCTTTTAACATGAATGTACGAGCTACTCCGGTGTTAAACAAGAAACTCGAGATTGGTTAAGAGGGAGGTGGAGACGAGTTGTAGGTTCTACTCAGGAACCAAAATCATCTCAGAGGAATGAAAAAAAATCTGGTCCAACTATTACAATAAGTGCATCATCAAAAATATTGGCTATCAGGTCCTCTAGCACAAACTCACAGTCTGGAGGTGATGGTGAAAAACCTAAGGAGACAACTAAATTGAAATTAGTATGTGAGCAAGATAGTCTATCTACTCTAGTCCCTAAAAGGAAGATCAAACAAGAAAAGCCTGTGTCAGAGGATTCATATGCCATTTTCTAGCAGATTGTTGAAGATAATAACTTTCCTCCTTTGTCTGAAGTACCTTCTTCCTCGGGAGAGAATACATCTATCCTCCCTGTTGAATAAAAGGAAATTGTACATGGAAATAAGGATTTTGTTTTGGTAGAAGCTTCCCAGGTTTGGTTGAAAAAGGTTGTAGAGAAGAAAATGAAATACTCCTATAAAAATAGTTGGAGTTGGTACAGTTGGTAAGTTATTTAAATCTTCCTCAAGACTGAAGAAGGCTCAAAAAATGTCGAGGATATTGATTAATCCTGCCTCTAGGAATCAAATACTAGAAATTGCAGACTCCTTGAAGGACCTGAATGATGATGAGATAACCGAGGCTGATTATAAGATGACACATGTTGATATGGGGCCTCAAAAATTAGAAGGTGATGTTTATCATGCTAATTATTCGTTCAATGCTTTGATTAAACATGTAAAGGAAGAAAGGAAAGAGAAGGTTAATTTTCAATCACAAGTCGTGGATTTAAAGACTTCCATTTCTTCTTTGATTCCCTTTGCCATACCCGATGAAGCTTCAAGTTCTTAGAGAGTAGATATTGATGCATCTTCTATGCAATCAATCAAGAAAAACCTTGGCTATTCTAGAGCTGTTGGTGAGTGGGTAGATGAGATGTCTCGGGAAATTACCCTTTTTATAAGTCTATGCTTTTTTACACCTAGGTTGTTGAGAGGATAAAAGAAATGATATCAGAGTTAAGACAGATTCGAAAAGATCAAACCAACCTTTATGTTCTCTCTCAAGAGATAAAAGAGTTGTTTTCCATAGACCAAATAAAGTTGGCTAGTGAACAGATTGTGAATGATCCTAAGGAACTAGACTCTTCTTGGTCTGATTCAATCGATTGTAAATTAGGTGTTTATGATAGGTTGGTAAATGAGATCTCCGAAGTCCTCAAATTTTTTGGATCTGCTAGTAGAGATTAAAGGAAACTATCATGACTTGAAGGTTGATATCACTGATGAATTCGATGAGAATATTATGGATACCAAGGAAGTGTTCCTAAAGTTTAAAGAGGTATTTAAGAAAGAGATAGCAGATCCTACCACTTCAACCAAGGAATCCTTTTCAAAACTCAAGAGACTACAAGTCTACCTTGAGTCCTTCAAAATTGAAGCAAACATGAGATCTCAGACTCTGGTTGAGTCTGAAGTTGCTTTATCCAAGATGAGAACTAGACTATAGATCACTGTGACCTTGGGAAGTAAATAAATACTTGCAATTTTTGCTAGGTACAAATATTACAAGGCCAGGATGAAGGCACAGGAGGAAACCTTGGAGAAAGAAGCATTTGTATCTATAGAAGATGAAGAGACTTAGGCGGGAAGAATTTGAAGCTGTTTATTTTTAAATATTTCATGATACTTTAGTTTATTTTGGCTCTTTCTAAGTTTAAGACTTATTTTATTTGGTATGGTTACTTTCAAGAAACCGTTACCTGAAACAATTGGTTATGCTTTAAATAGGGGATTAGTTGATAGTGTTGGGATCTTTTGGGCGAACTTTGATTTTCTCATTAGAGAAAAATTTGTTATTTGAATTTACTATTTTTTGATATTCAAATATAGAAAATTGTGGTGGAGTTTAAGCATTCGTAATATTTGAATTATGTTGTATGAATCATTTATGCTTATGTTGAATATTCTACTATGAGTGATCTATTATTGGAATGGTTTATGCTTTGAAATTGTTGCATTGCTATGGTGTGATTTATCTATGAATAAAGATGATTTGGTGATTTTGATTATATATCAAGTCGTGGATTATTTCAGTTTTGTTACATGAATTTTGTTAACACCTTTAAAGATTTCTGGTTAAAATCCCCTTCCTTTTCTTTCTTTCTGGTTAAAAGAATCTCTAGTTAAAAAAAAATCATTGGATATCAAATGAAGGTAGCTACCACCTTTTAAAATAAGAAAAAAATCAGTTAGAAAGTTATATCATTATTTATTCAATTGTGGTTACATTTGTCACCTCTATTGGGTGTGAGAATACAGAGTTAGGTGATAAATCTATCAACCAACACATTAGTAGTTTATTTCCAATCATTTATTTATTCATTTGATCAATTTGGTTGTGTTTTATTGATACATTGTTTATTAATTGAATAATCATTATATTTAGTCATATTTATTCATTGCTTTGTCAATTGGTAGTATATTTAGTCAATTGGTATTTTATTTAATTGTTTTTGTTCACTGAAAATATTGGAAATGTGAATTTTTTTTTGAGGTTTAAACATATAACATAAAAAAACATAATCAATCATTCATTTACGCATAATGAAATAGCTATTAAGAAGGAAATAAAGTGAAAATTTATTTAGAAAAGGTATTCTTACAATAGATACAAGATTTAAATGTGTCATTTATTTGAAAAACTTATTACAAAGTGTGTTTCTCAATGTTGTGACTGAGAAAACAAAGTTACAAACATTTATCAGTGGACGAGCATTTGGAAATCTTGCTTGCATAAGAAAGTTCTTTGTCTTTCCAACATCATAGAAGTTTGACTCTCTAGAACTACATGTTCCACCTCCTTGATTTGTCTAGTTTTGACTATTGCTTCAATGCATTTTAAGTGAATTCCAGGATCCTCACTACAATGACATTAAAAATACAATTTACCATAGTAGTCAAATGTGTCAGTAATAAGACTAAATGAGAATGGATTGAAGAGAATTCTTTGTTTGGAAAATAGATAGAAAAAGTGCAAAAAGATGCATATGGAACTAAAAGCTTTGAAAATATTGTATCCATATCAAATAATTACCTTAATTTCAGCTTCTTCAACTGTTACA
Source organism: Sequoiadendron giganteum (assembly GCA_007115665.2). NCBI lineage: Eukaryota > Viridiplantae > Streptophyta > Pinopsida > Cupressales > Cupressaceae > Sequoiadendron > Sequoiadendron giganteum. The sequence continues at coordinate 399,099,127 of CM021108.1, forward strand.
TCAGTTTCATACCCGCAAAGAGTTTATAATGCACCTTCAAAAGCTGCAATCATGCCTATCTTAGCCTATTCCTCACATGAAAATATATTAAATAAGATAATAGAATACAAAATAAAATAGAGTTTAACTAATGAATTGTAGAAAATAGATTTTTGTAGTTTATATTTGTATCACTGATTACATTCATTGCATTGCACATCTTTCAAACTCAAAGCATTACTTCGCATTGCATAACTAATAACTAGATGTTGATAGATGACAAAATTTTAATTACAATATAGTTTATTACAAATTCAACCTAAGGAGTTATGTAATTACTTCACATTACATAACTAATAACTAAGAGTAGCTGCAAATTGCATTATCTTGTCATGGCATTCCATGAGAACACATTTCTTTGAGGCAATTTTTCAAATAGTTCACTGCGTTGTCTATGCTATGATATTTTTCATACATGTCTACCAAAGTATTTTATCAAATAGTTCATTGCCTTGCTGCTATGGATAAAAGCCTAAAACCATGTCAATAATGTACAAATGGAATGCTACTATGGTTCATCAATATTTTTTAATGCTACTATTGTTAAGCAATTTATTTTAGAGTTTCATATCAAAAACCATATGCTATTTATCAATAGGAAGAAGATATATGAATTTACAACAACTAGAAATCAATTACCCAAAGAAATAGATATGTGATGACATTTTAATCAACTAAACAACCACCCTCCATTTGAGACACCATCAGTGCAAATTTTACAACGCCTTGCAAAATTTACTTAACAAATAAACTTATCACAATATGAACACAAACATATGTTTTATGCATTAAAAATACTAATATGTGAGTATTTTGGAATTAGGCATTGGCTTCAAACTTATCCCTGATAATGGATACTGTATATAAATTCAAAACTTTGAACAACATAAATTTTATCCAATTGATTCTAGAAGACAAACCTAGTAACATACTATGAAGAGCCACTCAAAAGAATAACAACTAATGCAGTTTTTAGGAGACAACAATGCAAAGATTGCAGGAATAATTACTATCTCTATGTCAAAACTCAATAGTATAGTCACAAATACAAGAACAAAACATAGAGAAAAATAGCTTGCCTCTTAGCTTCAAGCCTTCATCTAGGTCATGCTAACCAACAACCACACATAACAATATTCATGTAAATGACTTGAGGAAAGTTAAACAAATTTTATAAAAAAAGCTACACATCAACACCATTGTAATCTTGATTGTGTTGGCCTACATCCATACTTATATACATGACTTGATAAAAGTTAACCATGTCAACTATGTCAAATTTTGAACAAATGCAAACTGTGCATAGTAGGCCTTGTCATATGCTAATTATATTACTTTTACATAAAATTCTTTCCTTCATCTCTTTTGGAAATATAAAGCTATGATTGCATATGCAAACAATACTACAGTCAAAATCCAAAGTATACTATCTTTCAAAAAGTGTTTTATAGATTGGGAAGGTTGTCCAACTATGTTGATTTGTTTTCTCAAATCACCATACTGAGTAGTTATGAGACCATTTAGAGTCTAGCTAGTTGGGCTAATCCAATAGTAACACACCCACCATCCAAATTTTTTTTGAACCAATAAAATTGTTATTAGTAATTTGATGATGAAAAAGTGCCTTTGTAAATGGTGACCATGTCTAGATAGACTAAAAAGACATAAAACAATTAAGTTGAAAATGATCCACCAATTGAAAATTATTTTGAACTGGATTAGAATAAGAGTAGTTCAAAGTAAAGTAGAAAATATTTTTGCACAAAAATTATGCACATTTCAATAAGGTAGAAGCTAATTTTTCTCTAAAACATCTATGCAGAAGCGGGCAAGTGTGGTGAGGTCCAAATAGTAAGGAGATTGATGAAAGATAGAGGAATTAAAAAGATACCTACATGTAGTTGGATTGAAGGGCATAAAATGGTACATTCTTTTTTGTGTAGGAGACAAATTGCATCCACAAACATGGAAGAGCTATGCAAAATTGGAGAAATTGGCTTGACAAATGAAGGCAGTTGGCTTGGAAAATGAAGGCAACAGGGTATTTCTAGATTCAAGAATTTTACTTAATGTTGTGGAATAAAAGAAAAAAGAATCATGTATCTGTCACCATAGTGAAAAGTTAGCAATTGCATTTGGTTTGTTAAACATGGCCCTTGGTACAACTATTAGAGTTGTTAAGAACCTTTGAGTATGTTCTAATTTTCACAATGCATCTAAATCCATCTCCAAGATTGTTGCAAGATTTATTTTTTTGAGAGATGTGAACCATTTCCATCATTTTAAACACGGACAATGTTCTTGTGGAGAATATTGGTGATGCTAAATGAAACAATCTGAAAAATAGACATACATGAAAACATCGAAGCATAGACAAGGAAAGCGAACTATTTCATAGCTTTCTTGCATTACCGTTGGCATGCCTTCAAGAGTTTTCGGGAAAAAGCGAACATTCTCGCATTATTTCTAGCATGCCTTCAAGAGTTTGTAGGAGAGCGGGAAAGGGGTTGTTGCTTTCTTGCAAACTCTTGAAGGCATGCCAACAGTAATTTTGGAAAGCCCATGCATTACCTTGCACCTAGGATTTATGAGTTCTATAGATTTCACCATCTTTCCACAGTTTTCACATTGATTACCCTATGCATCCTACATAAAATCACTACACTATGAGATGCCACCTCTTTGAGGCATTGTGTAACAACAGCTCCAATAAATCCATTTTGTGAATATCTTGGATTCATTGCTGCCATGAGAGATATAATATTCTCAAGGGATTATGTTTGACCAGATCAAGCACCCACTTTACAGTCAAAACATTACATGAAATGATGCTTCTTTAAGGAATTCATCCAAATAATTCAATACACGCACCCTTCTTCATAGCCCCCATTTTAGTATGGTAGGGAGGATGCTAGAAAAGGCTTTGGAATTTGGCTTTACAACTATAAATTGCATTTTCTTGAAAGTTCCTAAAACCTTATCAACAAATCGACCTTTTGCATTGTTCCCTATACTCATTGCATTCAAAATTTTCTTGAATGTTTTCCAGGGCAGTTGCAAATATTATTCAAACAAAAATATACCCTCCATTACATTAGCTTGAAATTTTTTGAAGCCTTATCAACAGATACATTCCTGTGCCAATTCCTATGAGCATTGTGCACCGTGAGATAAAATTTCTTTATGGCATCTTATTAATAGTTCTCATGCCCTTGCTTGTTTATTTTGTTTAAACCTACAATCATTAGCTTCCATGAGATGACATTTATTCAGGATAATCCATCAAACCATTAACATGCATAGATTCTTCCTTTATATAGATGCCTACAAAAGTTGTGAGGGTGCTAGAAAAGTCATGGAGTTTGGTTTTGACCTACCAATTACATCTACTTAATAGTTTTTAATGCCTTTTCACTAAATTAATTTTGTGTGCATTATGTAAATACTACATTCACAAGATAACCTCTATCCTAAAATGGTTCATGTGCTTTGTTATTCTCATTTTGGAAAAAGTAGGTAGGGAAGATACTGATAAGGGTTTTTGGAATCCAACCTTACCATTGCCGATCACATTAGCTCCAAAGTTTCTAAAACCCTTTTCAATAAACAGATTTTGTGTATTTCCTACAAGTATGGTATTCCATGAGTTAAGTCAATATAACTAGTTCTTACTAATACCAAATTTTACAATCTTGTATAGTCTATCTAAGGTCTGTTTGAGTACTTATGCACCTCACAAAATGATAGTTTTAAGAATAGGAGCCAACCTGTAATTTCATTTTCAAAACAATATATCAAAATAGAAAAAAATTATTGATCTTGGCAGAGCTGTACATGCATGATTTTTAGGTCCAACAATTTATTTCTTATTTTATTTTTCATGTCTAATGTTGTAGTGTGTATCTCTTTTCGCACAATAATTGTTGAAAAATATTTCAAAATACACTCAAAATACTGAACTATTCTGCAAGACAACTCAGAGTACTTGTTGCTATAAGTAAAATCAAAACAAAAATTCCACAAGAAAAATCATTTGAAAGAGTTGCAACAGAGTGTTAATGTCCTTTCACATAATTGATAATCCCAACAACACTGCATGTGGATCATATGTGAATATAGGCTGAGTATTCCAACAACACTACTTTTTTAGTTGGATCCTAAAAATTCTGCAGCTTATGTTCTTCTCTAAAACATTTGTGCAAAAGTGGGAAGGTATGGTGAGGTTCAAATAGTAAGGAGATTGATGAAAGACAAGAGGAATTAAAAAGATACCTGCATGTAGATGGATTGAAGGACATAAAATGGTACATGATGTTTTGTGTAGGAGATGGATCACATCCACAAACATGGGAGAGCTATGAAAAATTGGAGAAATTGTTGGCATATGGCTAAGGAGTTTGACTTGTAGGTGTTTTCATTAATGGTAACCCAAGTCATGCAACTCAAGTCTTGCATCTGAATGTGCAACACTATTTTGGCTCCTACTGGTAGAACAAAGAAAAGAATAGGGGATCCAGTTAAAGGCATAAAAGTTGATCCATTCATCCCACCAGACATATATTTTGGGTTATGAATCTCTGAGGAAGGTTTGTAATATCTTAGTTTTGATGTGCACTCACTGTTAAGTGATCTAGGAGGTACGGTGCACTAATCTGTTTATTATCTATGCTAGAAGGCCGACCCGAAAAATATGGAATTTGCGGATGTATAAGATAGAATTAATTATAAGTCTCAATGTTGGATTAAGTGTTATTTGGGTCCTCTCTTTTTCTTAATTGACTTTGGAGGATGCACATAAATATTTTTTGGTGGATCTGGCCGACAAGTTAAAATATCTTAATATTGTATGAAGCTGACTGTTGAATGAATTAGTTTTTGATTGCAGATATATATAAGAGATTTTTTTTATCATTTAAAAGATTCATATGTGAAGTACGAATATTAAGAAGTGAAAATTTCAAGTCCTAGCAGAGTAGTAATGTGAATCTGATCATAAGTGATATGAAGATTAGTAAAAAGTAGAATAGGGTAGAGCAAAGTAGAAAGTGAGAAAGTAGATCTAGAATAACATTCACGAGCTTCACTGGAATTGTTACCTAGCATGGTTAGATGCTATCATCTCAGTTCACCCTTCAGATGGTTTTAATTTGAATTTTGTAGGTAGTAATCCTTTCTCTTTTGAGCAATGAGCTCTAGGAAGTGTGCCTGAATGCAAGTGCATTCCTTTTGTAAACACTATATTTTGAGTACTCAAATTGTGGATTAATCTCCACCATGGTTTTTCCCCTAACAAGGTTTCCATGCAAAAAATCTGTGTATCATGTTGTTATGGATGTTTACTTTCAATCCATACATATTTTATTTAATGCAATGATGAAATGGTTTCATGTTTTGAATGAATGAATTTTGAATATTGTTGAACACTGATTCACCCCCCCTCTTAGTGTTCTGTTAAGTCCAACAATTGGTATCAGAGATAGTTCCTCTGGAGAAGTTTTGCAGCTTGAGGTGAATCTTGGAATGTGATGGAATCTGGTAGTCTTCAATAGCAACTTATGGTGGCTCTTGGTGACCTTGATCAGTCTAAAGCAGAAGTTCAAGAATTGAAAGAAAATCTTAGAGATGCTGAGAAATTCATTTAGTCATTGAAGGATCAAATAGTCAAATCTAGGGTGAAGAGAAAATATCTATGTGATCAGATACAACAAAAGGAAAATGAAGATATGGATGATGCTCACCTGAATCAAACCCCGAAGGAGATAATCGAAGAATGTGAAAAGCTTGCCAGAGATAATACCAACCTAAAAATGAGATGGAATCTATGATGATGAAGATGACTAAAGAGATAGAGGAAAGGAAGAAAAGTGAGGAAAATATTGCTTAGACCCTAAAAGAGAAATCTGATGAATGCAACAGAATAAGTGGAGAATTCAGACAATTGGAAAGTGAATTGCAAAGAACTAGAAACAATGAAGAAGAACTTGGTAAGTAGATTAATAATCTTAGGAATTATCTTTTCATTGCAAATGAATTCAAAGAAAAGTTTAAAATCAGTTCAGTAAAGCTTGATGAGCTAACTCAAGGACAAAAGAGTGGAAATGATAAGAGAGGTCTTGGATATGAAAAGGGAGAAAGTTCTAGATCAGCACAAAAGAGTTATAGACAGAACATAAATGGAAGGTATCTGATAAGACAACCTAATGCACAAAAAATTGATGGATATTGTTTTTCCTATAATAAGTTCGGTCATATGGTTGCCCATTGTAGAAGTAATTTGAGGTCAAAAGATTCATCATTCTCTGGTCAGTGTTTCAATTACAAAAAGCATGGTCATAAATCAATTGAATGCAGAAATATGTCAAGTCACTCTATTGTTAGAAGAAATGTTGAATGTTATGCATGTGGGAAGTTAGGGCATATTGCTAATCAATGCAAATTGAGAAGAAACCAATGGAACAGACAAAGAAACATTGTGTACTATAACTGCAACGAGTATGGTTATATTGCAAGATTCTGTAGAAACAAGAAAACAAACATAAGAGGTCCAGTATATAGAGAGAGGAAAATAGAGAAAAATGATAAAGGAAAAAAAAAGATAACTACGGATGATATCAAAGATCAGATGAAGAAGACATGGGTAAAGAAAAATGATTCTGATGCTAGAAATGGTTCTGCACTAGAACCTACTTCTGGTAATTCTTTTGATAATTGAATTGAGGCCATTGGCCCAGGGGGAGTATTACTAGAAAATATTTCCTCCCCTATCTATAGATGGTACCGGAATGGAAAAAATAGTCATGAAGGTGCAATCTCAGTGTACAAAAGTATTGATTCAGCAAATTTGTTGGTCCACAGATGATTTTTATCTCATTGTCTAAGAAAAAAGTCTCCAGAAAATTTAGGGCAAGTGCATTTATTGCATGTGCAAGCTATAAAAGTCAATTTTCAGTCGTCATTTGTCACTTTGCATTATCGAAGAGAAGAAGGAGAGCACTCGACAAGTGGATTTTGAAGCAACAAAATCGAATTCATCAAAAAATTTATCAGGTACTCCAAATCACTCTCGAATTCTTCATATAATTCAGTGTGTAGTTGCAAACCCTAAAACGTGAAAAAGAATGGAGAAAATTAAAGGTTCGATCACATTGGGTGAATACAATAGTGCAAAGATCAGATCTATGAGGAATCTATTGCTTCCAATTAAAACAATTGAGCAAAGCCAAACATGGAAATTTGGATATGTGGAATGAGTTTATGTACTTTGAGGATGCGAAATTCATAAAATTTTGTTGGGAAGATTGCATGGTGATGTTTTAACTTTGGAAAAACCCTACATAATCTCAAAGGAGTTAATTGAGAAATTAACTGGATTTTCCAAGTCGGTGATGTTCCTAGGAAGAAATCTATCTGAAACAAGGAGGTCAAAACCCTAACCGAGATAATCGGAGATCAAAGAGCTCTGTTGATAGCAACAATCAAGAATCCCATTACGAAGTACATTGCACATGACATAAACTATAAAATATTCTACATAAATCAAGAAGGGGCTACATCAGCTGGCACAGTATACATTGCTCACAAAATGATAATTGAAGGTCATGACTTTGACCTATGCAGATTGTTAAAAGATCAGATGATGGAGAATGTTCAATTGAAAAAGGAGTCAAGGTATCCATTTAGGTTTGCCACTCTAATTATATGTCTAGTTATGTACTTTCTGAATTCATTGCCAAAAATTGACAATGTAGCATGGACATCAGATAAATCGGTATGCACCCAAATTTACTCTTATTCTAAGAGTTTGGTTGACTGAGACTTAGAATTTGAAAGTTTCTATAAGAATTTGATTTTGAAATGTGGATCAATGATTATTTCCCCTCTGGTAAGGACAATAGAAGTTGGTTCCTCTTCTAGTAGCACCAATAAAGGACCATAAAGAGGACAAGGGATTATTGAATACAACCCTCTAGAAAGCAAAGTTCCCAAGATTGAAGGAAAAGGGAAATAAAAGGAAATTGTGGACATTTCAGATGAATAATCTGACAAAGAACCTAAGAATCAACTAGAAAATAATTGTGGCATTGAAAAAGGCAGTGAGGAAGAAGAAGATCTATCAAAAGAAAAGCTACAAAAACTTATCCAAAGTGGAGGTGGTATGTAGAAAGTTGCAAGGTTATGGTCAGTCAGACCATCTTACAATCAGGACTTAATTTTGGAAGTTCTGAATGCTCATATTGAGCATTGTAAGATAATATTGGAAATTCTAAAGGATATTCTACTTGAAGATATGATTGAGTGTAGCAAAGAATCAATGGGCTCTAAAGACAAAGGCAAAGAAGAAGGTGAAATCATCTCTCACCTGAAGGAACAATTCAGACTATCTCTTGCTAAGCTTAAGAAGAAAATGAATGAGTTGAGGAAGTGCATTAACCCAACCATAGGAATCTACAACTATTGTGTTTGTTGGCCCCATGTAGTTAGCAATTATAAGGAGAATTTGGATCAGATTGAGACAGATTTAAACAACATTGGCAAAAACTTTGACATGTCTCAGGATCCCGATGGCATTATCAGAAGGAGAATCTGGGAATTGCAAACAACTCAAATAAAAATTCAACTGTACAAGAATGTTCTTGTGGACACCTTTTGGAAGGTAAAAGACTTAGTTGAGTGCAAGCTAGAGCAGTTGGTAGAAATTCTAAAAAATGGTGAAAAGTTGGAAGAAGCAATCACAATTCTTGAATCTCTCATTGAGATTATCAACAAGACTTCCACGAACAATAGCTTGATTATCAACATTGGAATTGCAATTGATGGTTGGGAGAAGTTTCTTCTGGAAGTGAAGAAAAACAACAAGTTAATCTTCTAAAGATAACAACAAAGTGTTTCCAAGTTTTTGCAATTTTGTTTAAAGGGAGAACTATAAGCATATATATGCCAAATTTCTTAAAAAATTGATGATTTTGAACATGTGTTTTGTCACTTTTTTGTCAATTTCTTTTTGCATATGGCATCTATGCTTTGTCATTTATGTCAAATGGGGAGAGAATGCAGTGAAAAATTCCTTATGAATCTCAGGGGGAGAAAGTGCAACAAGTAGTTTGGCAATATACCTAAATGATTCCGACAATTAGTCATTTTTCACTAAGTGTTGCCAGCAATGCCAAAGGGGGATATTGTTGGCATATGGCTAAGGATTTTGTCTTGTAGGTGTTGTCATTGATGGCAACCCAAGTCATGCAACTCAAGTCTTGCATCTGAATGTGCAACACTATTTTGGCTCCTACCTGCAAAACAAAGCAAAGAACAGAGGATCTGGTTAAAGGCATAAAAGTTAATCCAATCATCCCACCAGACATATATTTTGGGTTATGAATCTCTAAGGAAGGTTTTTAGAGGCTTGTAGTCTCTTAGTTTTGATGCGCACTCACTGGTAAGCGATCTAGGAGGTATGGGGCACTAATCTGTTTATTATCTATGCTAGAAGGCCGACCCAACAAAGATGGAATTCGCGGATGTATACGATAGAATTAATTATAAGTCTCAATGTTGGATTAAGTGTTATTTGGGTCCTCTCTTTTTCTTATCTGACTTTGGAGGATGTGCATAAATTTTTTTTGGTGGATCTGGCCGACAAGTTAAAATATCTTAATACTGTATGAAGTCGACTATTGAATGAATTAGTCTTTGATTTTGGATATGTAAGATATTTTTTTTATCATTTAAAAGATTCATATGTGAAGTACGAATATTAAGAAGTTTGAATTGTGATTCCTAACATAGCAATAATGTGAATCTGATCATAAGTGATGCAAAGATTAGTAAAAAGCATAATAGGGCAGAGAAAAGTAGAAAGTGAGAAAGCAGATCCAGAATAACATTCATGAGCTTCACTAGAACTGTAACCTAGCATGGTTAGATGCTATCATCTTAGTTCACCCTTCAAATGGTTTTAATCTAAATTTTGTAGGCAGTAAGCCTTTCTCTTTTGAGTAGTGAGCTCTAGGTAGTGTGATGCAAGTGCATTCCTTTTGTAAACACTATATTTTGAGACTCAAATTGTGGATTAATCTCCACCCTTTTTTTTCCCCTAATAGGGTTTCCACACAAAGCATCTATGTGTCATGTTGTTATGGATGTTTAATTTTAGTGCATACATCTTTTCTTTAAAGCAATGATGAAATGGTTTCATAATTTGAATGAATGAAGTTTGAATATTGTTGAACACTGATTCACCCCCCCCTCTCAGTGTTCCCTTGAGTCCAACATAAATTTGATTGGAAAATTAAGGCAACAGGGTATTTAAAGATTCAAGACTTTTACTTAATCTTGTGGAATCAAATTCATTTTCTTGTCTTTAACATTCACACTTTAACAATCCCGTCATGAAAACTAGGCATGCACCGCTGTATATCATGGTGTGAAAATAGTATTAGAAAAATTACTAGTATCAATATATGTCATACAACTTTATATAAAATATTCATCAATACAAGAGTTTGAGTAAATTTAAAAGAATTAGAATCCTACTCATATATATAGAAAAATAGGCTTGCACTACATAAAATATTTGGTAATAATGAAGGGACATCCATCAAAAAATAACAGCGAGGATGTTTTGTCTTATGTTTTAGTTACAAGTGCCCCTGCTAGACATACATGAAAACATGGAATCATAGACAAGGAAAACTATAGATACCCACTCTCCCGCAAGGACTTCAAGTCATGGCTGCAGTGATGCATGAAAGCCCCACATCACCACAGGCATGACTTGAAGTTTTTGTGGGAGAGCAAGCCTGGTGCTACTGCTAGCAATGTCCATACATTATGATCAATCATCAATGTACATTCGCAACTGAATATATCTTCATACAAGGATGATTTGTGAAGATTGGGATTATAACCCTACCAAACATCAATCGACAGATTATAATGCCAACTCTCAACACCCACTCTCAAAATGTTGTTTACCTTTTCAAACACATGCAAACAATAGTAATGCATGCCCAAGAACATTAGAAATCATGTAAACATGTAATACAAGACACAAACATATCAGAATAACCTCATCTATTTATACTTATTCCTCATGTGTCCTTGATCTTCTCTTGTATTCCACATATTTCCATTCCAATCATATATCCTTGTAAATATTTATGACATGGTAAATCTAATCAATTTTTCGATCATAATTAATTGGAATAGACATGTTATATTTTAATGTTATGTTATGAGATTATTCAGCTATAGATCTTAATTGGAATAAGCATGTTATGAGATTGTGTAGTATAGAAAGATGTAAGTAAAAATATTTAGGGGAAAAAGTGTGGATAAGTTTTGTATAAGAGAATAATCTCTCAACAATTTGAATGCAGATATTAGTATCTTTTAAGGTTCTCATACAAGTATTTAGTCAACTATGTTATGAGATTATTTAGCTACAAATCTTAAGATATGTATGTGATGCTATATATATATTTGGTCTCTATCATTATTAATGATCATCTTTTCTATAGTGTCTGTAGTTAGACATATGTCCATAATAAGCAGTGTAACTCTAGAAAGTGAGGAGAAATTTCCTTATTTGTGAATATGAGTGCATCTTACAGCTTCACTTGCAAGCTAATATTTCTCACTGTATCCTTTATAGTAGTATGCATATTCTCAGCTCATTATGATAAGTTCTTCACAACAACATGACTTAATATTTGGCATTGCTTCATATCACAATTTTTTAGAAATAGGTCTTCAATTCTGTACCATAATTTCATAGGCATTCCTTATATCAATCATAGTTTCAAATCCTATTCAGTATGCGACTAACAAAAAATATAATCAAATATGTGATGCATTTTATAACATAGATATTTAAGGATCTATATGAATAATGGCAGTTGGGTGATTTTCATGGATGCTTCTAAAGCAAGTGCTAGTAGGATAAAAAGGACCTCCTTATAGTCCACTTTACTAAATTAAAAACCTAATCAAATGTGAGAATGACTTGGTTGCCATACAAGAAGGATCACAAATTACTAAATGAAGTGATGGTAAACTTCAATGTGATTTGTATGAGTATGATCAATTAGGTTCTTCACTAACTATAAGACAAATAAAAGTGGAGTTGGTGCAATCTAAGTTGTATTTTACTAAAAATTTAGTATAACCATACTTCTTTGCAATTATCACTAATATTTGCTTTGTACTTTTCTTCAACGAAAGATAAATCTATAGTGTGTTGAAGCTTATTTTACTATGAAATGACTTTGGATCCCAAAGAAAAAATATAACAAGTAGTTAATCTATGGGTATCAACTGAATTGACCATATCTAAATCTGTATATCCTGTCAGTTTGAAATCAATATTGGTCATTTGACAAGGACTTCCAAATTCAAGAGTAATTTTGAGATATACTTTCATTTTGCTCCTACCATTGAACAAGTTTTGGTTAGGTTGAAAACTAAGAGAAACTAACAACAAAATAAAGATCTGCTTATGTGGATCTAAGATATATGAAATTGCTCACCAATTGTTTGTAGAATGACTCATCAAATAGTGATGAATCAATATAGGTTGAAAAATTCCACTCAACTTTCATAAGTATAGTGGAAGGATTACAATCATAGATGAGAAACTAAAACTTGAAAAACTCACTTTTTTCAAAAACTCCAAATTGGAAAAAATTCAATAATATTTGTCAACATTAAAAAACACATAAATTTGTAAATTGGTCTTAAAAAAAGGTTCAAAACTAAATATACAAAGTTCATAAGTAGTTATTCCATAATTTTAGATTCAAAAACCTATGTTTTGCAATTTTTTTGGGATGGCTACAGTGGATGTAGTAGTTTACCAACCATACTTGAAGAGAAACCAAGGAGAACATGAAATAAGATTTCAGTTGACAAAGCATGAAAGACTTGTTTAGGGGAATCTAATATGAGTAGTGGTGAGGTGATCAAGAAAGTATGGAAAGTGTTCAAAACATGGAAATTATTTTATGAATCTCTACCAAAGGAAGAAATAGGGGCTAAGTATTCGGTTGGCATGCAAATGAATGCAAAAACTAAGTCAAAACCATGCCTAGACAAGGGGAAGAATGAATCAACAAGTTGAGCATAGCTCTCAAGTGGAAAAAACCATCGTGTAATGGTCACCAACAAGTAGCAAGATGGATAGTGATCTATGCCCAAGTTAAAAAACATGAAAACTAGATTGCAAAGATAGTATTTTAATTTACATCTATAATTAAGCGAAGCAAAAGTGTTGCTTGAAATCTAAATCAATCGGATGTTGATTCTTGTTGCTCTATTCAATTCTACTGTCAACAAATACATCATCTAGAGATACTATTAACTATTAAGAAAATATTAGATGCCAACTATTTTGATTGTTATTCGATAGAAATATGTGGAGCATGTCAAGTTGATATTTGATTAATAACATCATGCATATTTGTAGAAGGTCAAGTTAATGGGTAGTTCCCATGCTCTTTTAGAAAGAGTAATAAATTTTACTCGAGTGTTTATTTTAGTTATAAGAGATTGTACTAGAAAACATTTTGGTATATAGATTTTCTTTTTGATGGATTTGATATGTCACAACCAAAGGGTATCCTTATGTGATTCACCCAGGACTTGCACCTGGCCTAGTCTATTGTGGTACTTCATAGACAAAATTTGATGTAGCAATTTGCCCTATTCAACATTTGACTATGGTATTCAGGTTTGTCGATTGTTATTTATATGGATCTTCAAGATATACACTATAGGATCATGATTGATGACTTGAAAAATTGAGTGTTTAACTCCATTTGAACATCTTGAATGAAATCTTGGTTATTGTAAGTGTCAATATCCTTGGTCTATAGAAATTATGTCCATCAAGTGTAAGAATTTGTAAGCTCATGTCAATCATTAAAGAAATGACAGTGTTAACAGTTGACTATAAGACCCAAACTATAGAAATGGTTCATTCTGAAAATGAGTTGAATCTCCTTGACAAACACATAAGAGTTAAATCTTCATCTTGACCTGACAGCATCATCCAATTTTAATATTTTATAAATTTTGTTCTTGGAAAACATGGGTGTGAAACAAATTTTGTTTTCTTTCTTTTAAAACTAGAATGGGGATTTGGGTGTAGCATCCTTTGTGGGATTCAAGAGCAACACTCCAAGTTCATACCTTTTTGTGATGTAGGGAAAGATCAAGACATGGAGCACCTATTTTTTTCTCCTATTTTCAGGCCTAAATTAAGGCCTCCAAGACCACATGAACCTTGATGGTGCATGCTCAAGAAAATCATAAAAACAACTACTAACTAGCAATAGACCTTCTCAAAGGTTGTTTAAAAATAGCCACTAAAACTAGACTTTTTGGAATAAGCTCATTTCTTCAAAAAATATGACACAGTGATTCTTCAAATAGTATTTAAAACCTAGCACGAGAGTACAAAATATTCATACCTCTTGACAAGCCCGTTCTATTGTCTTGCATTCCGAATTAAACTCTCCCTCTTCTTCGTGTTCAACAATCTAAGCACACACAATGTATAACCAAACTTGTCAATCTTAATAAAGAATAAACGTATAATGTAATTTATATCAAAGAATTCTTATATTTTTACATTAAACTAAGGAATTCACTAATAAAATCAGATGATGGAGAAATATACACTAAAGTTTAGTGTCCTAAGTTAAGGGTTTTTTGTTGATAGTAAGGACAAAAGTCCAAACAATGATTGACCATATATTTTAGAGGAAAGTCCAAAGAGGGGGTTATAAATAAAAGCAATCTAATATCAAACACCTCACCATGCAATACCTATGAACTTTTATTTCATGGGAATTCCCTAAAAGACACAGTTGTAGGGCATCGAAACAATCTAGAGCTAATGTTGGAGCCTTTTGCTTTGGAAATAATGGCACCTGCTTCCATTGAAACTTTTGGTGATGTGTGAATGACTTTTAGGCTATAGCTGCAAATTTCCTTCAGTGTTCGGATTTGGTTTTGTGTGGTGTTGGTCTCTACTCCTTGGAGTGGTGAGGAGAAACCCTTCCTTGTGAAAGATAAAGGTGGGAAATGTTTTACACCATATTAATTTTAATTGTAATGAAATTTTAAATGGCGAGGAAGAGGGAAATCACCAATTCATGTGACTAGTTATTTATTCATTTTTATTTGTGTGACTAATTATTTAGTTGTTTTTTTTATCTGACGATCAAATTAGTCATTTATAGTTGTATTGCAAAAAAATAGTATAATTTAGTCATTTTTAGTTGTGACTAAAAGTTTTAGTCATTTATTTGCCAAATTCTACTAGTTTCCAAATTATCTTTATTCTATTGTACTAACATAGTTGTAATAGTTGTATCAATGGGTTATTTTTTAGGTAAAGGTTTAAGCATATTAGATTAAATAAAACCCAAAGAAAGTTATGAAGCACAAAGAAAGCATAAAACAAGAACGATTATACCACATATTCATTGAAGCTTCCATGATTCACCTCCATAACATCTTCTAGCTTGCAACATATGATTGTTGCCCAAAGATTTGTGTGTGTGAACAAATGATTGTGACCATGTCCTATGCAAGTTTTGAAGGATTTGAATGACCAAAGACTATGATAAATGACTATGCCTATGAGAAAATAATTAAATAAGCTAAATGCAAAGTAAATTCTAAACATAAAATGTCTATATTAATGAAGTGGTTTTAATAATGAAGTGGGTGGTCAAATTGTGAGAAAAATTGACATTTAAAAAATAAAATGCAATTTTGCATGGACAGACGAGATTAAAAGCTGACAAAGCCTAAAATTAGTGGACGAGATTTCATGTGAAAATCCCTAATTAGGGTTAGGGAAAGATTGTTAAATGAGTGGCCAAGATGTCATTTGATAAAATCAAATCAGCGGTCAAGAATAAATGTGATAATTAGTCAAAAAGATAAATATTTTCAGAAATCAATAAGATAAGAGTTGAACTGAAAAGCAGATTTGAAAAAAATCAAGAATTTTCTCAATTACTTGATTTTTGGAAGAAGATTACCATTTTGAATTAAATTAATTCAAAATAAGGATTTTATGTGAAGATAAATAATCTTTTTCAGATTATTTACTAAAAATGAAGTGAGAGTTAATAAAACGAAATCATTTTAAATAATTTCATTTATTTAAAATGAGAGAAATGTTAAATTAGGTAATTAAATAATTAAACATAATTATTTAATTTAGAGGATTATGACCGATAATTAAATAAATTAATAATTTCATTTATTTATGAGAATTAGCGACATATTAAATAAACAAATAAAATTCATTTATTTAATAATCAGGAAGAATAAATGTAATTAAATAAATTAATAAATTTATTTAATTGTAAGAAGACAATAGACAATTAATGACATATTGAATAATAATCGTGAAGAATACAGTAGACATGAATTAATTAAATAATAATGAATTACTTAATTAATACTCAAATGTGGACCAAGGACATAATTAAATGTCATAATTATGCTAGGACAAAAGTGGTAAAAATAGAGCTTGTAGGCCTAGGTCATTTTTAAGTGTCTACATTTTGCCCCTCTTTGTCATAATGTAACATGTCCCATTGTGACAAATAAAATAAGTCAAAAATATGGCCCAGTGCAAAATAAGATGAGGAAGAATGACCAAGAGGGTAGCGGTATGCTCCCTCGAGAGGACAAATAGGTTCCAAGAACATGGGTGTGCTCTTAAAATTGATGAGAAGACTAGAATATGAAGAGACAAAGAGATGTTAGTGTAAAAGATATGGATGATGATATGGATGCAATGCCTATATGAGATGAGTGAGAGAAGATGACAAGACAAAAGGAGATGCATGTTAGTTCCTAGACCAAATCCTTCAATAGATTACCATAGGAATTTAATATTTATTGCTCTTAATCATCATTGGGTAGATTATTGTAATGGCCAAAAAACACCATGATATGACATAAATTAAGGTGTGCAAGGTCATACCATCACATAAGACAAGCAGTCGCAGACAAGGATGATCATGACTCGTACTAAGAGCGCAATTGCCCCAGTCTTTTTGTCATAACCAACCGCAAGTAAAAAAAAGACAAGAAGGACAAGCCATGAAATGTCGTTGCTTCTCTAAATCCTGTTTCCAGGACATCCTTGAGAAACTAGCAACATGATTGCAAAAAAAACAAAATAAAGACATTATCATGATACATCATTGTTTTTCTAAATCTCGTAGTCACAACATCGCTGAAAAACTAGTAACATGAGTAAAAAGCCAAAGACAATTGCCAAGTGTTTGCCAAGTCTGTCTGAATGCCAAGTGTTTTGTTTGATGATGCCAAGATGATGAATGCCGAAGATTGCCAAATTCAGGAAGGACACATCCTGAATAATGTTGATGTCAGGAGGATTGATCCCTAAATGCCAAAAGGAATCCCTCAAAATGCCAGGTGATAGTGGCAATGCCTAGGAAGGACACATCCTAAGGCATAAATGACAGAGGTTGTTCTTCAGAAGGACACATCTAAACGAACAATGATGTCGAGAGTAATGATCCTTAGATGTCGAGAGGATCCCTCAAAATGTCAGATGATGGTGATGATGCCTAGGAAGGACACATCCTAAGGCATAAATGACAGAGGCTATTCTTCAAAAGGACGCATTTGAAAGATAACCAAGAATGGACAGTTTGACCGATTATGACAATTTGACTTGTTTTGACTAAGTTTGACTGAGGTTGATTTGTGTTGACTACATGTCGATGTTGACATGTTGGTGTGATTGTCATGTTGAATGAGTGATTTTCATAATTCATTTTTAAAGAGGTTGCCCTGTTTGGAAATGACTTGTCATTACTTGAAGGCTTTTGATGTGTGTGCCAGTGTAATGCTATGAACCCTAATGGACTAACCTAGTGTGGCCTCAGGGGCTCATCGATTGATGACCTTGCCTATGTCATGCACTTAGAGACCTCATAGTTCGACACGACCAATGACCTTGTCCAAAGGACAACAGTTTGAATCATGATTTTATTTTGACAAACCTAGAAAGACTGACCTAATGTCTTGAGGATTCAAAGATGAATCTTTCCTACGTAGCAAATGCACAGAAACAACGTAGTTCAGACATGGAAAAAATATTGATTGACGGGATTGTTTGGATTGACAAGATAGACGTTGACTGTGACTCTGTTTTTGGGATTTTGACATTGATTTGGATGTTTTTATATTTTCTCAGGACATTTTCAAATTTCTATGAATTTTGTTTTTCAGGACAGTTTCAAAATTTTATGACTTTTTTCAGGACTTTTTCAAATTTTCAATGGCTTTTCTCAAGACTTTTTATGAATTTTTAGGACTTTTTTCAAGACTTTTTATGAATACAGGATCATGTGTGACACCCACTGTAGTTACTTGATAAAGGTCTTGCCCCCAAACAGGTCGAGTAATATGGACATAGGCGGACGCAGGACAAAAGGAAAGGATATGCAAGGGGTGATGTCAATTGATGCTAGCCATGGCCATAATTGACAGGACGTAGGATGAATGTCGTGAATGTGTCCGATGGTTGTGATTATGCAAAGTGGATAAGGGTCGATTAGTGTAACAATAGATGGTGAAGCAACGATCAACTACACATGGCACCTATTTGCCAAGTTTTCACCATGGTACTTATCCAAAGTGCCTGTTTGCTAGGTTTTCACTATTGGACGAATTCATTTATTTTTACTATTTTTGCCATTTTTTGATTTTTTTGGTGTCACCAAGACTCCTGTTTGCCAGGTTTTCATCAAGGGACATTTTTTTTCTATTTCGCAATTTTTTTTGTATTTTTAGGTTTTTAGCCAAGCTCTTTGATGCTATGTGTAAAAATTTTGTAGATGTAGGTTGTTGATGGGTTCTGTCAATTGTTCTCCATCAGTTGTGGCCAACTGATAAGCTCTAGAACCAAATGTTGCAGTAATAATATAAGGACCGAGCCAATTAGCCTCAAACTTTCCAGGTTTTTCATGGTCAACCTGATTTCTTGGGTTCTGTATGGGGACCAAGTCACCAATTTCATATTTTCTCACCATCACTCTTTTGTTATAGCTCCGACAGAGACGATTTTGATATGCCTGCAAGTGATTCAAGGCATTTTTCATCTTTCTTGTAACATTTCTAACTCATGTAGGTGAGACTGTATGTACTCTTCATCATTGATTATGCCCCCTTCAAGGAGACTCAAAGAGAAGGAATTTCAACCTCGATGGGCAATATGGCCTCAGATCTGTAGACAAGGGAAAATGGAGTGGCTCTAGTGGGTGTACGAATGCTGGTACGATATGCCCATAAGGAAAGATTGAGTTGTAAATGCCAATCTCGGCCAGCGTCATTGACGGTCTTCTTAAGAATGTGAAGAATTGTTTTATTTGACACCTCAGCTTGGTCATTACCTTGTGGATAATATGGGGTGGATAAGTGATGTTGGATGTGGAATCGTTCATAGAGTTCGTGAACATCCTGATTTTTGAATGGACTCTCATTATCTGTGATGATGGATTTCGAGATAGCATACCGGCAGATGATGTAATTAAGGATAAAATTTGATATTTTATTTTTAGTGATGTAAGCGAGGGGGATGGTTTCAATCCACTTAGTAAAGTACTCAATGGCGGTGACTATGAATTTATGGCCGGTAGAAAAGGATGGATGGATCTTGCCCACGAGGTCGAGTCTACATTGTGTGAAGGGCCATGGAGAAGTGATTGGTCTCAACTCTTGTGCAAGTGCATGGATTAGCTCACCGTGCACTTGGCATTTTTGACATGTTCTAACAAACTAAAGAGCATCTTTTTCTAGTGTCGGCCAATAGTATCCAAGTCTGGTGACTTTCCTAGCTAAAGTTGGACCACTCGAATGAGATCCGCATATACCCTCATGTACTTCTCGTAAAGTTTTATGGGCATCATCAGTGTCGAGACAGTGAAGAAGGGTGTTATCAAAGCCATGACTGTATAGGGTGTTAATGACAATGGTGTGTCAAGTGGCTTTTCGGATAAAGGACTTTATTTGGTTATTGGAAAGGTTGGGTGGTAGGGTTTGGGACTTAAGATAATCATAGATGTCCTGGTACCAAGGAAAACTGGGAACAACAATTTCACAAATCATTTCTAACTCTTGGATGTCATATGCAGGCATCAACAACTATTCCACTAAGAACTCAAATTGTGACACATTTTTGGGGATGTCCAAGAGAGATCCAATAGTAGCGATTGCATCGACTGCCTTATTTTGTGTCCTTGGGATTTGTTCAAAAGAAATCATTTTGAAATATGTCATGAAGCTATCCACCGTTCACTTGTAAGCGAGCAAATTTTCATCTTTTGTGTCAAAATCAACATTCACTTGGTTGATAACTAACTGAGAATCCCCGAATACTAGCATTGTCTAAATTTTCCATTTAATTACAATTTTGAGTCTTGTGACCAATGCTTCATATTCTGTAATGTTATTAGTACATGGGAAGGTGATCCAGAATGCTTTAGGAATGGAATCCCCTTATCGTGTGATGAAAAAAATGCCAACCCCTGAGCTGTGACCAGTATGAGACCCATCAAAATATAGCTTCCAAGGTAATATAGGTTCTGGATGAAAGATAGACTCATCGGGAAAATCAGCTATCAGTGGATGAGTATCCTAGATGGGTGCATCTGAAAGTTGATCTGCTATTTACCTATCCTTTTTTGCCTTGCGATCAACATATTGTATGTCATATTCACTTAAAATCATGACCCACTTTGCTAACCAGCCTGTCAATGCTGCCCAATTGAGAAGATACTTTAATGGATCAATCTTAGCTACCAGGTGTGTTTGGTGATTCAGCATGTAATGTTTGAGCTTTTGTGCTACAAATACAACTTCTAGGCATGTGTGTTCAATGGTTGTATAGTTCAATTCATATCCTATCAATGTGTGATTGATATAGTATATGGCTCTTTCTTTTTCCTCATAGTCATTTTGTGCTAATAATGCCCCCAGTGCATTTGTAGTTGTGGAGACATATAGGATCAATGGCTTGCCTTCAATGGGCGGCATTAGGACTGGTGGTGTCAATAGATATTCTTTAATTTTTTTGAAGGTTGTGTGGCATTTTTCTATCCATACGAAGGGGATACTTTTGTGTAACAAATATTGAAATGGTTGACACTTGTCTGCCAACTATGCGACGAAGCATTGGATGGACTGTAGTCTGCCCTGAAGTGTTCTCAAATCGCCGATTCCTTTTGGTGGTGGCATGTCTAGAATTGCTTTCACTTTAGCGGGATCAACTTCTATGCCTCTTCATGAAACTATGTACCCAACAGTTTGCCTGAAGTGACCCCAAAGACACTTTTTTTGGGTTCAAATGGACCTTGTAGTCTTCTAGTCGTCTAAAATTTTTGTCCAAGACCTTGAGATGGTCTTTCCATGTCAAAGATTTGGCCAAAAGTTCATCCACATAATCCTCCATGAGGATATGGATCATGTCATGAAATATTGTTGTCATAGCTCTCTGGTATGTGGCGCCTGCATTCTTTAAGCCAAAAGGCATGACATTCCAATAGTATGCTCCCCATGGGCATGTGAATTCCATTTTGTGTTGATCTTCAGTTGCAATGCATATTTGGTTATAGCCTGAGAAACCATCCATGAGAGACATCTTGTACCCGGCTGTGAGATCAACAATCATGTCTATGTTCGGCAATGGGAAATCATCTTTTGGACAAGCCTTATTTAAATCTATGAAATCCGTACAGATACAAATTTTTTTGTTTGGCTTTGTGATAGGGACAATGTTGGATATCCAATCAGCATAGTCTATTGATCTTATGAATCCAACATCTAGTAACTTCTTTAATTCAGCCTTTACAAGTAGTGCAATCTATGGATGCATTTTCTGTAATTTTTGCTTGATTGGCTTGATTCCCAGGATTAGAGGAAGATGATGCAATACCAATTCTGGATCAAGGCTCAACATGTCAGCATATGACCATGTGAAGTTAACTTTCCTGTCGGTGAAAAATTGTTGAAATTCAGGTTTTTCTTCCTCTGACAATGATGCGGCCAAGAGAACCATTTTAGGATTCTCTGGTGTAGCTCTGTTAACTTCCATTGTGTCTTCGATAAGCATAGCTGATTTTTCCCATGTGATGGGAAGAAATTCCAATCCTTCATCCTTAGGTGCCTTAGAGAGGTTGTCACCTTCGGATACGTCCTTTGTTTTTACTATTTTGTTGTCAGAAGGTGCCTTATGGTTTTCACTGAAAGACATTTCTTTTTTATTTTATTCTTTGTACTTTTGTGACTAAAATATTGCACATTCTCCCTGAAGTAAGCTGCACAATCTAGGTCAATAGAGAATCTGGATTTGTGATCACCCCATGGTATGCCTTCCCAGAGCCCCATGAATTCTACTATTGCCTCATCATTTTGAAAGATATCCATCATTGGTGGTTCTTGTTGGTCCCAGTCAATCAGTTGTGGGTAAACATGGGAAATCCCATCATTAGTGCTAGTAAAAGATGGGGAAGATACAGAAAGTGTGCAAATTGAAGCCTCAAGTGTGAAGGTAAAGTTGTCAGTTTCAACTTCCGTGTCAGATGCAATGGATGGACCATATTCAGATTCAGATGAGTCGAATTCATAGTCATAATAGGGGATAAAATTATCAACATCATGACTAGTGGTTGGCATTTTAGAGGCATGCATAGTAGGTTTAGATATGTTAGGTTCTTGGGTGGGCTTAGGAATGGGGCGGGATGATTCAGATGTTGCCAACAATAATTTATGTCCTTCTTGATCCTAGGGAATACTTACCCATTCCTTATGTTTAGAATGACGGTCAATAGGATCAATGTTGTATTCTTGTCAGAATCTTTCTTCAAAGGGGGGTTGGTCAGGTGCTAGGAATAGTTTATCAATATCATAGTTGCTAAGGGTTTTCTTAGATCCCCATTCCCATTCATTAGAGTCAGTTTCGGTAAGGGAGTCTTCACGTGTCTCAACACTTTCTGTAGTCATTACGTCCTCACTTGAAAGTTCATAGGTATGTCAATCGTGAGTTTTGAGTTGGTCAAACCCTAGCCCCTTGTACCTTGGTCGTGCATAAATAATAACAGGTTCTCACCTTCCATTGTTGGCTTTTCCAAGGCCACTTGTGATGTCAAAACCTAGTGCCTTGCATACATCATAGCCTTTTCCATAGAGATGCACTGGTAGTGGAGGTAATCCTTCTAGGTCTATGTAGATCCAATTAGCTATGTCGATAATGAATTCATTACCCAAATCTCCCCATAGGGTAAATATTATTTTTGGTGGAACATCGAAAGTTGTTTTAGGCTCGACTGCAAAACACAGTCTACCATAGACTTTAGGCGGCTTAGGTATTGTGGTGATACAATAAGCTGTATTCAGTTTGAATTCTCCATAGTCAAGGTCCTGTATCTTGAAACCTTTACTTGGTATTGAGGCTGAGGAGGATGATGTGGCAGAAGTCGATGGAATGGATATGGATGATTTGGTGACTACAGACGGGTCAATATATTTGGAAGAGGTGGAAGTTGAGGCCTCTCAATTAATGGGTACTTGGTGCTCAGTAGTGGCTCTCAGATTGGTACAGTATTGGAATGGATAAAGATCTCCTGGGATAGTAATTCCAATACCATCAAAAGGGAACTTCAGGCATTGGTGGTATGTGGAGGGAATGGCCTTCAAGGCATGAATCCATGGGCGACCAAGTACGATATTGTAATGTATGTCACGATCCAAGACCTGGCATGTTGTATCGATAATAACTGGTCCCACACGAATTGGAATTGTAATGACACCTTTAGAAATGCTTTCTTTATCATCATATGCCTTGATGACAATGTTCTTGGTAGCATCCACACATGCATCAAAGAAGCCAAGAGCTTTAACCAATTTTAAAGATAAAATGTTCAATCCTGCTCCGCCATCTACTAAGACTCATCTAACCTTATGTTTATGGAAAAAAACCTTGATATGAAGGGCGTCATTATGAGATGGTTTAGGTGAGGAATAGTCAGTGTCTGAAAATGAAATGTGGTGAGGCAAAGTCAAATAGCCGACCATGGTTTCAAAATTATTGACATCAATTTTGTTTGGGATGGAAGAATCTTGCAAGACTTCATCCAAGATGGCCTTATGTGCAGGTGAGATGTAGAGCAATTCAAGAATGGATATTTGAGCGGGTGTTTTATTCAATTTTTCAATAAGGTTGAACTCTGGTTTAGGGTTTGACAGTTTAGCGGATGGACCAAGTATGGTAATTTTAGGCTAATGAGTAGAGGGACCTGGGATAGCGACCTTGCCTTTACACGTGGTGACATTGCACTCCAGGGCCTTTTTAATGGTAATAGTATTGACACACTTATCTTCATCTTTAGCATGAAGATTGTTAATGATGGTGCCACCAGAATAATTGTAGGCAAGACGAACGTTATTGTAGGTAGGACAGATGTGATTGGCTTGATTATCATTATTCTTCATGCCAGATGAGGAGGGATTACAAGAACCATGATCCTGCAGTGGGTTCTTGTGGATCATATGATCTGAATTAGATGCAAACAGTTGACCTCCTAACTCAATGGTGCAGTTTTCAATAAGGTTTTGCACAAGATTTCATAGCTGACGACAAGAAGGAATTTTGTGCCCTTTGACATAGTGGTAATAAAAAATCCATTATCATCCCACCATGATGGCTTGAACTGACCAAGGTCATATGGTTTAGGGTCTTCCAAAGTTATGACACCATTTTGGATAATTTTCTTTAAGACAATTTTGATAGGCTCACCCAAGGGAGTGTATGTGTGTTTTTGAAATTGTCATGGTTGATGCGGATGCCTTTGATTAAATTGATCAGGATTATTTTGAATAGCATTGGCAATTGGTGTGGGTGTGGTCACAAGTGTATTTTAATTTTTAACTCCTTTGATGGTGAGGACATGACCTGTTGCATTCACGGTTTTGGCATCGACCACATCGTCATTGGTGATGTGTTTGTTCTTGACCCAGTACTTATTTTGGTCAATGGGAGGAGTTGCATTTGTGTTTTTAGGACCGTATTTTAGCTCTCCCTTTGCAATAAGGGATTTCTCATTCTGGACACCTTTTTCAACTAGGTCCATGAAGTTTTTACAACAATGCACCTGCATTGCATATTTTAGGGGACCTAGAAGTGTTTGTACGAACATGTCAACCTTTTCCATTTCCAGTATGTCAATATGACAATGACTAGCTAGACTTCTCCATCTTTGGAAGAATTGGATGAATGTTTCACCAGCATCCTCTTGTGTGAGTTTGCATAAGCTAGTAATAGAGGTGTCCATCTCAATGTTGTATGCATAATTTTTTATGAATTTGCATCTAAGTTCATCCCATGTTTGGATATCCTTTTAAGTGGAGAACCATTCAAGGGTAGGACCTACAAGAATTTTAGAAAAGAGCCTCATCAAGTAAGTTTGTTCATAGGCGACGTCCATACAGTTGGTCGCAAATTCTCAGACATGTTTGATAGGGTTTGTCTTTCCTCTATATTTGGTAAAATTAGGTGACACATAACCCAGAGGAAATGGTGGCATGTATAAGTTTATGTCAAAGGGATATGCAGATAAATCATATGACACTTCTGATTTCTTGTCGGATATTTGTATGTTTTCTATAGTCTTCTCTAGACCCATGAGCTTAGCTTGTAGGGCATTGATTATAGGGTCATTTGTGGCACCATACATAGGATTGATTGGTACACTATGGTTCCTCATTTTTTGTGAGTGGATG
Source organism: Sequoiadendron giganteum (assembly GCA_007115665.2). Classification (NCBI taxonomy): domain Eukaryota; kingdom Viridiplantae; phylum Streptophyta; class Pinopsida; order Cupressales; family Cupressaceae; genus Sequoiadendron; species Sequoiadendron giganteum. The sequence goes on from CM021108.1 coordinate 399,124,996, forward strand.
TTGGTGCATTGTCGAGGGATATGTTGTTGTGACATGTATGATGTGTTTTGGTTTGTGTGTTGGTACTGGAATTTTGGATTGGGGAAATTTTGATGGGTATGAATATGGGATGAATATGTCAGAATGTGTCCCCTAGCCATTTGGGTCGATATTTGGGGAATATGGTGACCAGGAATATTTTGGTGTCTAATAGATGCCATAGGTTGTGTGTTTTGATTGCCTTGTTGAGGTTGTTGGAACTGTCTCGAAGGGATATTCATGTTTTGTCCTTGGGAGGGATTGGTATTAAACTGTGTTGACATGTTAACATTTGGTTGTGCTCCTTGAATAAAGAGATGTTATTTACCCCCACCCAAATGATTTAGTGAGGTACCAATGAGAGGATATAATGAGGATGCACTCATGGTACTAGATGTAGTCGTCAATGGAGGATTGGTATGGATTGATGTTGCCCCCAAGGCATGTACCGCAGTGGTAAATAGAGGATTTGAATAACTTTCCCACATTGTAGAGGACCCAAAGGTGGCTCCAACCAATTGTGATGATGTTGTGGATAGTGTAGGAAATGTGACGAATTGTGTTCCTCCAATGGATGTAGTGTTGATTGAATTGGAATTGTTTGGAATGTTAGGGGTAGCACTCATGGTCATTGTGATAGTTTGCAAGGTAGCATCAAAAAAGGTATTATTTGTGTTGTTTGGAGGTTGAACACTATTGGACATTTTATTTGTATTGGTGACATTAGGGTCAGGAGATGGCAGTCTCAAAGTATTAATGTTGAACTCATGAGGTAATTTAGCTCCTTGACTTAAAAGTATGGCTAAATATCTATCTTTGTCATATAAGACCATTTTTTCTACGAAGTAGGCCGCCTTTGGATCTTGTGTTGCTTCCTCTGGGTTTTCCTTAATTAGTTTTAATATTCATCCTTACGTAAGAATGATTCAAAAGCGTTGTTTGATGAGGATGGTATGGTCATAAGCGATTGAGTAGTTGTGTTGCTGAATGGGTCATCAAAATTCCAATTTGGGTCGTAAGTATGATTTGTGACATTGGAATGAGAATCTTGTCCAAAGTTTTCCATTTGTATTTTCTTTCTTTGGAGTCTAGTTTCCACCATAAAAGGGAATTGCTCAAATGAGAGTGATGAAAATGATGACTAAATGCAACGATGACACTAGCCTATATTTTTTGTATTTTTGGATAAAGGATGACAATGCAAGACTATGTTTTTAGATTTTTGATAAAGGATGCTAATGAAAGACTATGTTTTTGGATCTAAGTTTAAAATGAGGACTAAGTTTGGACAATATTTGGAGAAAGGTTTGACTAACCACTCTAAGCTTGAATTATGTCTCAATTTTGGTTATCAAAAGGGACTTGCTAAAGGGACTAAATGACAAGGTTGAAATGACGAGTGAGCCTGCCTAACAAGACTGTTGAGTTGGAGGTTCTCACAAAAAGGACAGTGACCGAAAAGAGGAATAATGACCAAGTCCCAAGATAACCTAGTTTTGAAAACAATGGTTTTTGCAAAGTGTGTAGATTTGGCCTAATCCAAATTTTTCCAAGATGAAACCTAAGGAACAATTTATGCTAAAAATGATGATTATGACGCCTAGAGAATGCAACTAAAATCTGGAAATTTTAAACCTATGGTTAAAATGCAAGCTAATGAATGTAAATGATGGATGTTTCGAGAAATTTCAACTGTGGTTTCTAATAGAGACTTTCTAAAAAAAGATGTTTGACAGTAGGCTAAGATGTCTGGACTTGAATTTTGGTCTGAGAAAGTGTTTGGTTTTCTATCAGGCGATTGCATCGCTACAGGCAGCAAATGAGTTGCGGCTTTGAAAATGTCAAATGAGGTGTTGTTTTGCAAATGCGGCTTTTCAGATGTCAAATGTGGTTCTGTATTACAAATGAGGCTTTACAGAAGGAAAATGTGGTTCAGTATTTCAGATGCGGCTTTACAGAAGGAAAATGCGATGTAGGACAGGCGAATGTGGTTTTTGGATATATGCAGTTTAATTTATTGCAGATGCAACTCAGCTGATCATATGCAACTCAGAATATGGAATTTGTAAACCTAACCCCGTTGACAGACAGTTGTGGTTTTTTGATTTGACAGATGTGGCTCGCATATACACATGTGACTCGCAAAATAACAGTTGCAGCTTTGAAACTAGACTCTGTGAAAGTTATGAACTATTGACTGACGCATGCGACATTTAACCTAACAGTTGCAACTCTTTAAGACAAATGCGGTTCTAAAATCAAAAATTACATCTCTGTTTGATAGTTGCGGTTTTCTGAAGATGGTGTTTCAACTGAAATCATTTTGATGATCAAGTTGTTTGATGAATACAACAAAAACAATCACAGAATATAATGTTTTTACAGTTTGATGTGATGGATCTATTTAAATTAGAGAACAATTACACCCTAGGCTGTGTTGGACAATATTTACTGAGTTCTTACTTGGATAAATCTAGCTACACATATTCAAGGTGGATGACTAGTAGCTTGACCCCACTGGCTCCCCTCCACGACACTCACTTATATGGGGCAACCAAGATACTGTACCCATGAAACTCCCATGGCATACATCTCATCTCCACACATGAACCATAAATATGTAAGACGACTTCACAGGTCCGAACCTGCTGCACCAGCAAATAGAAAGGATTTTGGAAAAACTACAAAAAGTGGCTTTTTAATTCGGGCACCCATTCAGAAGAGCCATGCGAGAGGTAATATCATCCCAGTCTACAGAGGTTATGCTCTATAGGTTTCGGCACACCACAAGGGTAATGAGGAGTCAAGTGTTGGTCTACTGGGATCCTTGTAATACTGAGCTTTCCTCAAGTATTAAAATTTGTATACCGGTTGGGAGTCGTTGGCAATAAGCGCGTCATCAATTTTGAGTCGTCTTGGGGTAAGTAATTTTTCCCACCAAGACAAGCCCAAGTTCTAGAGTCAGTAACCGTTTATCTTGCACCCAGGATCGCATAAATGCACAAGGGGAGAGGATACTTTGATATACCGAATCGGGGTTCTAGACTAACATGAACAGACACGAAAAACACCGATTAATTTTTAAACCCAAATGATGATTTTTTATCTACCAAACAAAAATATTTTTAAAACAAATCAATGTCTTCATAAGGTCTTGTATGCAAATGGTTAGTAGTTTTGTTTCTGTCTTCAACTTTCGTCCTACTGAAAAGAAGTTTGTTTTTGGTTTTCTCTTTGGTCTTCTACGCTTCGTCCTACAAAAACTAAGTTATCCCCCTAAACACAGCTGCAAACAAAACATTAGCGAAAACAAAACAAGAAAAAAAATGACAAATCAAAATTCGAAAGTACATAAGTTAATGAAAAAAAATGGAAAATTGTATTACCAAGCTAATGTGGCTTTTGAACCTACAGATGTGTCGCGATTCTGACAGGTGTATGCGGTTCGATGTTGACAGTCGGATGCGGTGCATAATGTAGTGGATGCGGTTTGTTTTTCGGATGCATCGCGAGATGTATCAGATGCGGTTCGCTAGAATAGATGCGTCATTTCTTCAATCAATTACGGTTTTCCATACGATTCTTGCAAAAAAAATGAAAAGATGAAAATATGTTGTGAAATTTGAAGCGTGATTCACGTCGAGTTCACCAATGTATCAATGGGTTATTTTTTAGGTAAAGGTTTTAGTGGATTAGATTAAATAAACCCCAAAGAAAATTATGAAGCATAAAGAAAGCATAAACAAGAATGATTATACTAGATATTCGTTGAAGCTTCCATGATTCACCTCCATAACATCTTCTAGCTTGCAGCATATGATTGCTGCCCTTAAATTTGTGTGTGTGAGAAAATGATTGTAACCATGTCCTATGCAAGTTTTGATGGATTTGAATGACCAAAGACTATGATAAATGACTATGCCTGTGAGAAAATAATTAAATAAGTTAAATGCAAAGTAAATTCTAAACATAAAATATCTATATTAATGAAGTGGTTTTAATAATGAAGTGGGTGGTCAAATTGTGAGCAAAATTGACATTTAAAAAATAAAATGCAATTTTGCATGGACAGACGAGATTAAAAGCTGACAAGGCCTAAAATCAGTGGACGAGATTTCATGTGAAAATCCCTAATTAGGGTTAGGGAAATATTGTTAAATGAGTGGCCAAGATGTCATTTGATAAAATAAAATTGGCGGTCGAGAATAAATGTGATAATTAGTCAAAAAGATAAAGATTTTCAAAAATCTATAAGATAAGAGTTGAACTGAAAAGTAGATTTGAAAAAAATCAAGAATTTGCTCAATTACTTGATTTTTGGAAGAAGATTACCATTTTGAATTAAATTAATTCAAAATAAGGATTTTATGTGACAATAAATAATCTTTTTCAGATTATTTACTAAAATGAAGTGGGAGTTAATAAAACGAAATCATTTTAAATAATTTCATTTATTTAAAATGAGAGAAATGTTAAATTAGGTAATTAAATAATTAAACATAATTATTTAATTTAGAGGATTATGACCGATAATTAAATAAATTAATAAATTCATTTATTTATGAGAATTAGCGACATATAAAATAAACAAATAAAATTCATTTATTTAATAATCAGGAAGAATAAATGAATAAATGTAATTAAATAAATTAATAAATTTATTTAATTGTAAGAAGACAATAGACAATTAATGACGTATTGAATAATAATCATGAAGAATACAATAGACATGAATTAATTAAATAATAATGAATTACTTAATTAATACTCAAATGTGGACCAAGGACATAATTAAATGTCATAATTATGCTAGGACGAAAGTGGTAAAAATAGAGCTTGCAGGCCTAGGTCATTTTTAAGTGTCTACAATAGTATCCAAGCTACATAAAGCATAAAGTTTAAATTCCTTAGAAAAAATAGGATTTACAAGTGTAGGTGTTGCTAGTATGACTTTCTTAATGACTTAAAACTCCCTTTTCCTTCCCTTGTCCAACTAAAACTCACATTCTTTCCCAACATAGTAGTTAGCGGCTTAAATAGGTTTGTTATATTAGATAGAAACCTTCTTACAAAATTATTTCTTCTAAGGAATTTTTTCTTTGGCTTGGTAAGGGAAAAGAAAGAATGGTACTTACCCTATTAGAATCAATGGTGATTTCATATTTTGAGACCACATGACCAAGGAGTTTAACTTCATGGAAAAAAGGGACGATTTTTTAGATTGATGGATATGCCATATTCCCTACATCTATCAAAAATATTCTTGAGGTGAGAAAAGTGTTCTTTAGCAATTTTTGAAAAAATAATGATGGCATCAAGATATACAGGTACAATCTTATATTAGCCCCTCAAAAGTCATGTTTATTGCCCTTTGAGTTATTTCCCCAATATTGGACAAACCAAAAGTAATCTTCATGTATACTACGGTTCCCCTTTTGGTAGTAAAGGTTATCTTATACTAGTCTTCTTCCTTCACCAAAATCTTATTATAGCCTAAATATCCATCAAGCAATAAAAACCTTTCAAAACTTGAAACAACCTGTAAGCTTTTCTCTGTAGAGGGAAGAGGGTAATGATCTTTGAGTGAGGCTCTATTTAAATCTCTAAAATCAACACACAACCTTATCTCTCCATTTTTTATTCCTAGCTAGTACATGTTTAGAAACCCATGAGGTGTGTTTGATTGGGAATATGATGTTGCTCTCAATTAGCTTATTCAACTCTTTTTTCATAAGTGGCTCAAGTTTGGGGTTCAATGGTATTTTATTTTATCTCATTAATTTTGTATTGGGTTCAAGCTCAATGGTGTGTTGGGAAATATTTGGATCAAAACCTCTTAAATCAAAATACTGCCAAATAAAATTATCATGAAATTCTTGACAAAGAAAAATAAAAGCCTCTTTTCTTCCTTAGTACATACCCTCCCCAACTTGAGAAGCTTGCCTTTGAAGATTTCAAATTCCTCATAGTGTTCTTTTTCGACATGCATAATAATTCTTCCCTTTTTTACTTGATCATTAAAACTAAAAAATGGACTCCAAAGTTACCAGTCGTTCAGGTAGCTTATTGTACCTGAGCTATATGATTTCTTCACCATACTGCTATTGCAATTTCTCTTGATTAGAAGTTGAAAAATCAGTATTCTCTCTCAAACACTTTAAAACTTGTTGATCACTATCAAACACTTACCAATAAATGTTATCATTAGGTATAAAAGGTATTACCTCTACTTTCACATATTTTTGTATCTTCTTACTATTGAGATCACTTGGTATGTCATATTAGGATCCTATTGCAGCCAACTTATCAGCATATTAGCTGTTTATCCTAGGAATGGAAAACACATTAAAAATATTACACTCTTCAATAATATCTCATACTATATGTTTATATGACTTCACAACATTAGACCCCTCACCTGATTTAAAATGAGATGACTATCACCAAATACATGTATACAACTGATTTTCCTCTTCCTTGCCCATTTTATACTATGAATCAAGGCTTTGTATTCAGTTGTATTGTTAGTGCAATCAAAATAGAAGTAGAAGGAATATTTTTACTTCTCACCTTCAGGAGATACATGCATTGTGATGAGCCCTAAAAATGTCTAGTTCCTTGCTTTAGTTTCATGTTTTTTTATCTCATTTCTACTAAGTTTTAAAGATATTTATAAACCTTTCTATATACTTCAAGTTTTTAAAAAGAATTAAAAATGATATGTTATATTTGAATGTGTGATATTTGAGTTTTTATGGGATTTAGTAGAATTTTATGATTAATTATAGTTGTTAATAATGAAAAATGCCTTCGAAATAAGACTAAACCCCTTGCAATCAAGAACATGTCAACCCATAGCAAAAGGATTCTTAATCCGCAATTGAAGGATATTAGTTCAAAACATCAAGAGGAGGAGACCAACTTCAGCACATGTTTATTTCTCGAAGATGATACAAGTGATGGTCTAAGGATGTGAACAATAATATCTGTGTCATTATATCCCTTCAATAAATTGTGGAGGAAGGAGAGGCATGCTCTAATAAGGGATAACAATTTATAATAAAGACTTCCCTGTTAGGAAAGTTTTCTAGTTATATCAATCTTCTTAATTGGTGTAGAGTCCATATTTAAATTTTACACTCTTTCTTCCACTTAGTATTGTTTGTTAAATTAAGACCTAGTCATATTCCTAATTTTTTGGAAGAGTTAATAGTTTCTCATAAGTTATTTTAGAGTTTTTGAATAAGATAACTCTCACAGACCCTATATATGGGGGGATAATCTTCTAAGAGACTAGATGGCTATATTTTTGCATGAACATAGATTGAATATTAAATTTGTTATACTTTCTTTTGAAGCTTGGTGTATGTTCGGATTACAATAAAGAAGGATACTTCAGTTGCATATTTTTTGAGTTAGTATTTGGAATGAGACATTGTGGATTGTAGTAGCTCAAGCAATGGCCACTTGAGGTACTATAAAATCCATGTCAGCTTAGATGATTAGTTAGATTGTGAATTACAAATTTTGAATTATAGTTTCCATTTTACATTATGTTGAATGTTATATTGTAATTTCTAAATTGAAGTTTCTAATTTTACATTTTATTAAATTTTATTAAGTGATTAGTTGAAATAGGTCACATTGTAGCATAGAGAGTCACTAGTTATAGTTTGTGAAAATATAAGTATCTATAGTAGTTACCAAGGTTGCTTACAATAACTAGTATTTTCTTACCCAATTCTCTAAATAGGATTTATTTCAAGTTAGGAAGCTTTTAGATGAATTTTATTTTGTTCAATTACCTGTACTTAATCAATTAAGAATTTCTAGGATTCTTAAATAGATATGTAGTTCCAACAACATCTTAAGATTATGATTCCTTGGTTGAAAATTTAATGAATCCTCATTTTGAACAATGAACTACTTAATTTGGGATATGTAGGTCCATTAAGTTCAAAATTAAGGGGAAGATCTAATTTTTTTGTGTTGTTTTCAAGGATGGTTCTAAGTTCAAAATTCCTAATTGTGGTTTAGTTCATTATTCATTCCTTTCATAAGCTAAGAAGTTTTCAATTATAACAATTAGAACTAGCATATTTTTTTGAAATCGACCTCGAACTGCTCACTAGAAGTGTGTAGTGGAAGCTATCTAAAGCTCAAAATACTATTGTATGTAGAGGAAAAGAGACACTTTGGGAATATTTCTCCCCTTGAATCAACTAAAATTTGAATATATTGGTACAAGTGAAGAATCAATAGAGGAAATCAAAGATGTGAAATTACCTCTCACACAAGTACCTACTTTAGACCTAGGGATGAATCTTATAAGGCATATTAAAATTATGATAGAGGAAGTGGTGGATAATCTAGCAGATCATGTTATATTCAAGTTTCTAATCACAAATCAAGAACAGGTAGTTGATCTCAAGAATATACCCCCTTCAGCCTTGCCCAACTTCTAAGGATTGATTACAGAAGATCCAAATACATTCCTATTTTATTTTGATGTTCTATGCAGAAGATATGATTACACCATAGATTCCCATAGATTAAAACTCTTTCCATCCACTTTGAAAGATGTTTCTTTGTGGTGGTTCATGGGGCTAGGAAGGAATGCAATGCCAAACTGGGAATCAATGAAAGAAAATTTCTTGCAAAAAAATACCAGGATTATTATGGATAAGACATGAAGATAGATAACATATTCAATATTTTATAAAATGAAGAAGAACCACTTGAATATTATGTAGAAAGGTTTCAATTCTACCTAAAAATTCCCACCAGAATAGGTTATCTCCAAAGTCACACAAGCTAGTATTTTTGTGAGTAAATGAAGAGTGCATGGATGCCTTAAACCTCATAGGAGTGGGGGATATTTATTAGTTACCTTTTGAATAAATATGCTAGGTATGCATAAATTATTCTAGGTCATCTATGAGGAAGATCATGGGTACTAGAGCCTGGTCTTCTACAAAAACATCCATAAGTGTTTCTAGGGTATAATTAAGCAACCTTCTATCCGATATGAATGAGGAAATAATAAGTTATCCCAACTATATACCTTATACATCTAAGAGAAATAGGAGGAGGTAGAGGTTTACCTTATTGAATATTATCCACACTACCACCAGAAGAGACTGAATTGTAAATGCAAAACTATTGCTATCATTTCTAAGAAGAAGCAAGGGAGACCTCAATTTTATACCCTAGAGGATAAGGAAGGACAAGTGTTTTATATTGCTTAGTTTAAACCATAGAAACAAATACAAGGTATGCCTCAAGATCCCTTGTCTTATAATATGTCCTTTCTTGGAGGTAATGCAAAGTTCTCTAACTAGAATAATCAACATTGGAATAGCATGCAAAATCAATCATGGCCAATGGCTCAATTATCTAATTAGACTCCATAGCAGGGGATTTGGCCACCACAAAAATACCAAGCATCAAAATACAATCCCATTGGTATCCCCCCAAAACCAATGGCCACCATAATGGTGTGGTAACCAATAGTGGCAAAACCAAAATGTTAACTACCCATGACCACATCAATTTTTGCATCAACAATAACCCACCATAATATCAAACCTAGTTATATTAGCCCCAATCCAACCAAGAGCACCTTAGTTTCTAGCTCAACCTACACTAAACCCTAACAATAAGTATTTTCAATAGGCTTACACTAATGAATCCATCTAGTACCCAACCTATGGGATTGAGGTAAGTGATGAACACCTTCATTCAGGAAAGATACTTATTATACCATCATCTCCTCATATCAAAGAACTCACATATGAGGAACCAGTAATGGAAACCACTTATAATTCAATAAAGAAACTTGAACAAGGTAATACACATCAAGACATCATAAATAGGGAACCACCATTTCCAAAAAGACTAACAACCCAAAATATCATTTTGAACCTAAATTTGATTTCTTGAGCCAACTTAAGAATGTTTGTGTAAAGATGTCCTTGATTCAATCCATTAAATAAGTTCCCATATACAAAAAAAAATTGTGAGAGAGTTGTGCCTCAAAAAGCTAGATAGAAAAAGGAAAGACACCTAGACTGTCCATGTTTTAGGACAACTAGCTGATATCATGTTAGGAAACATAGTTGTCCCAAAATGTACAGACCTAGGGAGTCCTATTATAGATGTACAAATTAATGAAACACTTATCAAGAATACTCTATTGAATTAAGGAAGACCATCAATTTAATGACAATAAATAATGTAGGAGCTTTAATTGATGGATCTCTAACCTACACCTATTGTCCTATAACTAGCAGATAGGTCAAATTTTAAGCTAGAGGGTATTATAGAGGATTTGGTTATCACACTAGATTCATGGGAATATCCAAACGAATTTATAGTTTGCAACCCAAATCCAACTTTGAAGGATATCCCTTAATCTTAGAAATATCATGGATATCCATTTAAAATACATTTATTGGTTGTAGGTTTGGTAGCATGATAATTTCCAATGGGAATGTGACCAAAAAATTGGTCCTCTACTCGCCTACACAACCACATGTAGACCTGGAACAAACTGTATGGCCAATCTTGGAGGAAGATGACCATTACTCTCTAAAAATTCTCATGACTATAGAGCATATCCTAATGATTAAAATTTAGAATGAAGATAAATTCCTTACCCAAATTATGCAAAAATATTATGGTAGGGACCCACAACAACACTACTATCTAGCATGATTACACTTCCCTTTACACAATATCATACCTAAAAATACCTTTGAGTCTAATTCCTAATTTTCCATACACTAATCCCCCATAGTTGCTATCTCAATCTATCAAGGCTAGATGTTAATTTTGTTATGACTTTTGGACTAACCATGGAAATCACACCTAGAAAACCACTCAATATCAATAACCAATTGACAGTTTCCTAGTTTTATGCATTAATTACAATACTTCAAGATCACACAACAACATTAACCTAGGGATATCATGGCATGAAGGGAATATTTCATATTCTATTAATGCACAAAATCTACATTAATGAAGGATACAAGCTAACCAAGTAACCACAAAGAAGGATGAACCTAGATGTATGAGATATAGTGAAAACTAAATTGCAAAAATTATTGGATGTAGGGTTCACTTATCCCATATCAAACAGTCAATGGGTTTCCCCAAATTATTGATTATATCAAAAAAGGAGGTAAATGGAGACTAAGTTTAGACTGTAGGGAGCTAAATGTATCAATAAGGAAGGATCACTTTCCTCTTCCTTTAATTAATCAAGTGTTGGATTCACTAGTAGGGAAAGAAATTTCCTTCCTATATGGGTTTAGTGAATACATCCAAATAAAGATAGCTCAAAAATACCACGACAAAACTACCTTCACCTATTCATGGGGTACATATGCTTACTCAGTCTTATCATTTGGATTGTGCAATTCACCTGAAACATTCTAGAGGATGGTCTTACGAATATTTTTAGACTTTTTATATGACTCAATAGAGATTTATATGGATGACTTCACCACTTATGAAGAAGCACTAACAAATTTTGGGAAAGTCCTTCAAAGGTGTCATGAGCATAACCTCTCTTTAATTCATGAATGATAACAAAAGGAGTAGTCTTGGGATACTTTGTGTCTAGTAGGGGATGAACCATGCAAGTGGATCCTATAAAATAGAGGTGATTTCCACTTTTCCTATTCTCCAAAAGTAAAATCATGTTAGGAGTTTCATTGGCCATGCAAGGTATTACAGGAGATTTATTAAATATTTTAGTAAAATAGCAACCCCCTTGTTTGTTCTTTTATCTAAAGAAATTGAATTTGATTGGATCACTTCTTGCCAAGAATATTTTTAAGTCCTCAAAACAACTCTCACAAAGACCCCTATTTTAAGAGGCCCTAATTGGACAATTCCTTTCCAAATATATATAGATGCTTATGAGTTTTCCATAGGTGTTGTTCTAGGAAATAAGGAAGGAAAGATGGAGTATGCAATTTACTACATCAATAAAAATATTCAGACTATGGAGTTCAACTACACCATTATTAAGAAGGAAATATTGGTAGTAATATATGCCATCAACAAATTTAGACACTATATCATTAGATATTTTTTCTTTGTTCACACAGACCACACAACTATAAGATACTTAAAATGAATAAATTAGTGGTTGGGGGAGTAATTGTTATATGGTTATTATTACTACAAGAATTTTATATAACCATTATGGATAAACCAAGGAGAATAAATGCAATAGATGATTCCTTTCCAGATGAACACTTATTTTCTCTCTATGCAAATACCTTGATATGTGTATATAACTAATAACTTGGTTGTAGGAGGAACACCCCCACATCTTTTACCTAGAGAAAGGTGGCATTTGGTAGAACACAACTTCCCTTATTCCTAAGTGGTTGGTTATCTCTTTTATACAAGGCCAAATAGAATAATTATAAGATGCCTCAAGGAGGATGAATTATATGATATTATTAAGGGTTGTCATGATGACCCTTGTGAAGGTCACTTTGCAGCCAAGAGAACAACTATAAATATCTTACCAATGGTTACTATTGGCCTACACTTCACAAAGATGCATTCAAATACACAAGGAGGTCTGATAGATGCCAATGAAGGATAGACCTACTAGGAGTGGTAAAATTCCTCTCTATCCATAATTGGTCATTGTTGTTGAATCCCTTTTGTGCTATTTTGTCCTTGATGATAATTGGTATTACCTCTAGCATCTTGGTGGTTACTTTCTCAGATGATTTGCTTTTCTATTTGTTACATTTACTTCATTGATTATATTATATTTGGTGGCTTTGATATCTTGGCTCCATGTGCAGATCTCGGTTGAGGTATTCTGGTTACAGGTTCTTTGTTCCATTTATTCGGGTGACATGTTTCTGTTTTGATAATTTGTGCTTCAATATTTCACTTGATAACAAGTAATTGGCATGATCAGTTCTTCTACAGGTTGATTAATTATGGCTTGATTAGTTACAAGCATCTTGATATTCGTCAAAGGTATATTCCCCCATTTTGAGTCAGTGGCATGGGTATGAGGAATAGTTTGTTAATTTTATTGAAGCTCTCGATATTCAATTTTTGGAATATTATAGGGGTTTGATCATTATTGTGCTTATGGCTTTGAGATACACACTCTTCATTCTTGATTCACTTCGTGCATGGAAATTGGCTTTGAGAACTTAACTTGTTTTAGTTATTATCTCTTCTCAAGGCATTGGCCATTATCTTTGGCACACTATGGCATTGAATTTTAATGTGATGGAAAATCAGTTTTGGTTAAAGGTATAATGTGTGATCCCTCATTAGCATTTGATTCGAGTCTATTGGTTGACATTTATTTGGGTCTCAAGGCCATTAGCTAGTATAGAGGTATTGATTACTTTATGTCACTTTGCATGAGACTTAGCTTTGATCATTTGGAAATTATCATGCCTTAGGAAATCGACATTTGAAATGTAAGGTGATTATTTAAATTTCTTCAAAGCATATATTTGGTCGATGTTTCACATTGTCAATTAATTGACAAATGCAATAATGTTGGTCGACAGTTGGTCTTTGATAAGCTCATGGATCTCAAAGGGCATTATGAGTTCACTCATTATCATTCTTGGTAAAGGAATTTGTGTGGTTGTTCTCTTAGAATTTTAGGTCATATTTTTTCTTCTTTCGCTCGAAGGGTTTGGACACCTCTCTGGCCGCCATCATGACAATTTGCTTCCAGCCGTTTCATTGTGAATCCTACTAGGTTACTCATTTGTTTGACAGTGTATATGGAAGATAGGAAGACCATGACAATGGCCGTTTCTCCTATCGGTCTCTTGCCATTAGATGGAAGCTCGAATGGGGAAAGAGCTCGAGTTGCTCTTTTACTTTGCAAAACTGGTAAACTTCTTCATGACAACAACTCCATTACTATTCTCAGGTATTATTCTTTCAGTTTTTTGTTCAGATCCATTACTTCACAGGCAAGGTTATTTCGAGTTAAGTTTTTCTATGCAAAAAGAAAAGTGGAAAATATCTATTCCTTTCATGAAAATCTGAAATGTTTGCTCCAAGACTTGATTGCATTTTTTATTAAAGGTTATTATGACAGTTTTAAAGGGTTTATAATTTCTAGTTATGGGCAATCATAATATTCTCGAGCCTCATCAGTTTATCACTTGGGTTCATTTATAACATTTCTTGGCTGCATTTTCTAAAGGTCATCATATCAGTTTTTTGATTCGGGTTTTTGGGTAGTGGGTATTTGTGAAACCTAAAGAATCTTCTTAGTTCCTTCCGAGAGTTGTTGGTAACTACTATTAAATGCATGATTACTTTTTTTCAGTTAAATTTATGTTACATTCATGGTAAAATGGATAATATTCATGAATTTAAAAGATGTGTTTTTAATGTTGCTTGGTTAAGCACTGCATGTGAAGGTCGCCTATGAAGAAAAGTTCAGTTGCACCTCTATTTTTGGAACTGTTGTTCTATTCTTGTTAGAAATAAAAATTCTATCTCTCAAGGACACAGTATATTCAAAAAATTTTGATTGACAGTAGTAACTCTAACCTGAAAATAATCTTTTGTACATTTCCTTGAATGTGAAAAAACGAGCAACAGTTGCAATACTTCCTGGAATGTAATGATGTAAACTATAAATGGTTGAAAATAAAGAGATTAGGGTTTTATCATTACAAAAAAACCTAAAAAAAAAGAGGGCAATACTTTAATGTGAGGAGTTGGGGAAATTATTCTTTTATGCTAAAATTTTTGGAAAACATAGTGTGTAGTTTGTTCTATATTTTGTACAATGAAAGATTGAAAATGAGAGAGTGAGAAAAAGAAAGTGAGATCATATCACTATAATGCAGTTTGATGAGAATTTGTATTGAAACTGTAACTAGATTATTTTCCTCAAGCTGTATCAAGATTTGATAATGAATGGAATTTTGAAGAGTCATTCGTGACTCTTGAGAACTCTATGCATTGTCTGTCAAGAGGCACTTGACAAAAACAAGAGAAATAGAGAGATCCTCTGTATCATTGTATGTTCTATTGAAAAATAGAAAAGGGGTTGGTGCTCCTTGAGATTGGTGTCTCTAAACAGAGGGGTTGGTGCTCCTTGAGTCAGTGCTCAAAAATCAGCCATTGAGGCATTGTCAAAATAATTTTTGAAATTAAGCCAGTAAGGCAGTTTAGGAGTGGTTTTTATACCCCAGGAGGGCTTTCCACTCGACAATTTCCATGTCTCTCATTTGTGTGATCTATGTCTATCTTGCATAATCTTTCCTTCAGTCATTTATGTTATTGTGCTCATTCAGTTGGTTAATGCTTTGATACTTTAAGGATGTTTACAAGTTTTATGTAAATTTGCTCAAGTCTATCATGCAAATTTAGATTGTGCGAATCTGATGCAAAATGTCTTTTATAAAGTGAATTAACTTATGCATTCTGTGCTCATTAAATGAATGCTCAAAATATTGTCAAATGCAAGTCAAGGTTGCATATTATGAAGTTTTATAGTTCTGTTGATAATGCACAACAAGATTGTTCATAAAGCTTTAATTGAACAATATCATATCATTCTTTTCATATGGGTTGTAAATGTCAGTCAAGTTTCATATCAATCTGATCTAAAGTGCTAATGTTCACATTGGGTTAAATTAGTAAATGTTTCTTTATGCATTCAATGTTAAAATTTAAAATTAGTCAACTCTGATTCACCCCCCCCTCTCAGAGTGAATCCACTTCCAACAATTGCACCATTTGAATAATAGGGATTGGATTTCATTGGGCCAATAGCTCCCACATCTAGAAATAAGGAATATATTCTAGTATGTACTAACTATCTAAAAAATGGCCATTGGAGATTAAAGAAATATAGTTTACCAAATATCGAAATGTTAGCAAATTCCTTTATGAAGGAATCTTCATGAGGTACAGTCTGCCTAGGGAGATAGTCACATACCAAGGAACCTATTTTAATTATGATTTTATTGCAAATTTGGTAAAGAATTGTGAAATCAAACATAAAAATCTAACCCCCTATCATCCACGGTAAAATGGGACAGTAGAAGTCACAAATAGGGAGATAGAATCCATTCTAATAGAGATAGTTCAACTACATCAAAAGGATTGGGCAGCAATATTACTTGAAGTTGTTTGGGAATATTGGATGACCTGAAAGACCACAATAGGATTCACACCATATGAATTTATGTATGGGAAGAAGGTTGACTTGCCAATTGAATTTGAGCATAAAACAATCTAAATAGTAGTATAGCTGGAGATGGACCTATCTAAAGCTCGAAAGAAAAGATTACACAATATCAATTCTTTGGATGAAATAAGGATGGAATAAATACATCATACAAATATTGTGAAGAAGCAAAGAATCAGATGGCATGACTAGTTTATTAAAACAAATGAATTCATCAAAGGATACTAGGAATTTCTTTATGGTTAATGATATAAAGACCACAAAGGAAAATTGTAGACATGAATAGTCACTTGGACCTTATGAAATTAAGCATGTTTTTTAGAATAGAATGATCCAAATAACTACCATAAATTTAGTCTGACTCTCCTTAATGGTCAATGGACACAAGCTAAAGCTTTATAAAAAATAATTTCATTTGGAGGAGTTTCTACATGATTTACAACAAAAATTTATACCATATACAGATCCATCATTTCATGTAAATCATGTAGACAAGGTCGAAGCATCAAGTGATACATCTATGGATGAGCTAACCAGTTCATCTACTAATAAGTAATAGGTATGCACTCTCAATATAATCTCACATGTACACACATGTAGTATGTAGCATCAACAATAGTTATTTTTAGATGCACACAACAAGTTCATGTGACATATAGCAACAACCCTAAGGTGTTTCAAAAAGGGACCTATTTCACTGCTACCCATAACACTTATCTCCAGATCACTACTGCTAGTATGTGTCATTAGATACCACCTATGTCATTCTGGAATGCAACAACTCCACTCCACCATGCATCCTATGCAGCATCATGTCCCTAATTAATAATCATTGCAACTTTCCTTTCCAATATTCAAACTTTTCGAACATGTGTTCATCCAATTAAATCTTAATATGACACATCTACTCATAGTACCTCCATTTAATTCTATCATTTCAAAATATTCACCAAATACTTGCATGATGATGCTCAACTCACCTCACATGCACCACCTTTCTATCATGATGTACTTTCAGGTACTTTTCTTATTATTAACTATGATTAACATTCAATCCTACTAATTTTCTCTAGACTTTATGATCATGCACACATTAAATTAATATTATATCAAATATATTACATTCTTTGCAATATATCTTCTTTGTCCTTTATGTACCTTTCTATTTAAGGAAAAATAACAACATTAAGTTGGGGAAGAGAAACTATTTAGCTGTCCTCCAAAATTTCATGTGTTAAAAAAATCAATAGAGTTGCTTACAAGCCTCAATTTCTTTCAAGAGTTATAAGAATTTGTAGACACAGAGGTGGTAGAATTAAAAAGTAGCAAGTATACTAAGAATAAATCAAACTAAGGGATATTTTGAAGTATAATTTACTTTAAAAATGATACAAAATTATAAAATGGGAGGCAACATTGTTAGAAGAGAACCAACAACATATAATCTAATATTGGAAGACCAACAATGTCTACCAATATTTCGAAAAATTGGGTGGTTAGACTATTTCCTCTTTTTAATAGAATACAATGAAGTCATGAAACAACAATTCACTAAAACATTACAAAATGATGAGGCTATAGTTAAATGTTTGAGAGTAGATGCCTCAAAATCATCAATAGTAGAATTTTTTGGGTTGCCTAAGATAGGGGATGAATTTCTAGTAAGATTTGATGCAATCATGGTAAGGAATGATTTCACGTGACCAAGAGATATTCAATAGTAATGGGATTTTGTTGCCTCTTATATAGTTAAGTATTTAATCTATAATGGCAAGCGGTCCCTTTTATATACAACACATTTAAAACTTCTAATTCACCTACACCATCAAAGGCTAGTGAATATTCTCAATTTTTTGTATAATTTATTGAAGAGGATGTTTGTTGAATACAAAAGGAAAGGAATTAATCTGCTTTGTCACATTATTGTTTAGTCACCCTATTGATCAAAATTAGTCTCATAATTCAATTCCCCAGTGTTTCTTGGGAAGATTTTTTAGCTTGCAACAAAATTAATGATATTCTGATGAGGTTTAGGGTAGAGGAAATAAATAGGGTACACGAGGTGAATGAGCCTTCTATGGCTATAGAAGAGGAACATGCACCCTCTTCTTCACCTATTTCACCACCTACCCACAACATTGGTGAGAAAATAGAGCCAAAGTTGTAGGAGACACAACCCACAACTTCTAGGGAGTAGCTTGTAGCACAAGAGGAATCAAAAACTCCTACCTCAACCAGAAACCCTTCTAAGCCTAGCAAAAAAAAGAAAAAGTATGACCTCCACCTCTACACTCAAAAAGAGGAAATTTTTTTTAGTACAACCCAAAAGGTGATTGCATCATCTCAAGAAGAAGGGCCCTGCAAAGGGGAAGGCTAAGCCTTAAAAAGAAAGGGTTGTTGTAGTAGAGTCTAAAATAGACTCACAAAAGGGAACTATGCCTAGTGATCAAGGATAGTGTAAAACAATGCAATACATGTATCTGACTCTGAAGACTTGTTTAAAACTAGGAAAAAACATAAACCTCAAAATAGACCAACCTCTAAAGAAGGATTTGCTTCACCTGTAAGGCTGATGAAGAGATTCTTGGAAAAATAAAAATAATTGTTTTTAAAAGGAAAATATGAGAGTAAGGAACTACAAGAAGCTCTGTAGAGGATAAAAGAATTGGGAAAATAACTCAAAGGATATCAATAGAGGGAGAATGAAGTAGATAGAAAGATTCAAGAATTGTAGAAAAGGTTGCATGCTTTTGAGTAGTAAGGGTTGAGATTGGATAAATTGGTACAATTAGCCATTTTTTAGATCAATAAAAGAACTCCATAACTTATCAACCAAAATGCACCCCCAAGAATTCCTACAACCCCTACTATGGTTACCCTTAGAATTGAGTTATGGAATAAAATAGAGGATTTTTCTCAATTAAAAAATAATTAAGACAAAGAAAAATCAGAATTGATATCAACCCACACCAAAGAAATATAAAGGAAGGATACAAAAATTAGAATATTAAAAGTAAAAATAGAAGTGGTTGAACAAATAGTATAACTCATATGCAAACCACATTTTAGGGTTTGTACCCTATATTTGCAAGAGAAATTTTTAAGTTTTCAATTCATTCAACTAATCAATGATCTTCCAATTTCACTCTCCTCACCTACATTATTTCTGGAATCATACCAATAAGCCACCCCAGATATGCAAGACCAATTATGTGAATTTTACTTGCATAGTCTAGCCATTCCTTATGACTGTTTGGAACCCACTTATGTTTGTGAGAGATGTTCAAATCAAGACAATTGCCTCATTTATTAGGAATTTGGAAATTATAGGGGACAACTGCAAAGAGATTATAGTGAAAGGATGAAGTCATTTCCCCTTCTTATTAGAGTAGAGGAAAAAAAATCTTATAAAGTTGGTAGAAGAATGGATTGACTGGTAGAGAGAAGGTGGATAGAGAAAAATATTTTGAAATGTAGGGAGAAAGAATATAAAAGGTTTCAAGAACTAGCAACAAGAATAGGGAGACAAACACTTAACTTCTCTCAAGAAAGATGGAAGGAATTAAGATCAGAGCTAAAAAAGGAACCCCATTCAGTCTTCAAGTACTTGGTATTAATTAAGAGAGCTCAAAAATATGTCACTACCTCCCTTAAAAAAAATATCACTTGGTTCCCTTTAATTTTCTATCCTCCTCTTCTCTTGTTTCCAATTCCATATTGAACAAGAAGAAGAGAGGAGATAGGGATGGTAAAGCGGGCTAGATGGAGAAAACAAAAAAGAAAAAAGGGTTCTACTGAAAGAAAGTTCAAGGGATCACTACTAAATTAGACTACAAGAAAGTTGCATTATAATACAATCAAAGACCCTAAGCTACTCGAGACAAGCCAAAATCCAAGTTGGTACAATGGAATAAGTAAATACGGGTAAATATAGTTTTAGTTTTATATTGTCCTTTTAAATAGATAAAATGTATGTTTTCATATTTCTCAAGTGTGTTATTAGTTGAAATTGATTTAAATTTTCCTTTTATAGATCCTTAAGCCATAATCACAAAAAGGAGAGTCCATGCGGATTCAACCTAGACAACATGGAATACTTGGTAAAAACAAGTAATTATTAGTTAAATTATATTTAAATACGTATTTTGATTATATATTGATAGTGCTTGTACATTAATAGTTAATATTGATTTGTTATCCTTTTTTGTATCCTTAAGCTATCATCGCATTGATCTCATACTTTGAAATAAAAGAGTGAGGATGCTTGGATTCAACCTACACACATGTGTGGAATACTTTTAAATACAGGCACTTGAGTTGTGTATATATAGATAGTTTTATATAAATTAAAATATGTATGTTTTGATGATTCCATTGATATTGCTTGTGCCTTTTTGATATTAGGTGGTGTGAAGACCTACTACATTTCGGGCATGAGTTTGAGATGTCGTATTAGGACCCCTTAAGACATCCCCTTGAGATTTCGTATTAGGACCCCTTAAGACAACCTATAAATTAGTGTTGGATGCTATTATTTGTTTTGAAAGCTTATAAATTAGTGTTGGATGCTATTATTTGTTTTGACAACTTATAAATTAGTGTTGGATGTTATTATTTGTTTTGACAAACTATAAATTAGTGTTTTTTGTGGAACATGAGGTCAAGAGGACTTTTATGTTTTAAAGTTTTCTCTAACACTTTGCATGATTTTTAAATATGGGACTACATGATTTAATTTCAAAACTTTAACCTATTTTTGGATAATTAAGTTATTTAATTTAATGTTGTAAAAGATCTAGGAAACATGGTGTATACTTATAGAACAACTTTTTTGGCAAAACTCGTTGCATTTTAATTGGTATTTGTGTTTAGTTTATAGAAACCCTAAACCATGAAACATAGGACCTAAAGCCTAGGAGATGAGCCCTAAACCATTAACCCATATAGATTTGTTATTCTAAGCATCTCATGAACCCTACAAACCCTAAACCATAAACCATAGGACCTAAAGCGTAGGAGATGAACCCTAAACCATTAACCCATATAGATTAGTTATTCTAAGCATCTCATGAACCCTAAAAACCCTAAACCATAAAGCATGGGACCTAAAGCCTAGGAGATCAACCTTAAAAGATTTGTTATTCTTAGCATGTTTTTTGTGTACTTTATAATGATGTTGCTCAATTTCTCTCATTTTATTTTGGAATATGCTTTCAATAATTTATCCTTTTCTTGGACACTTTAAAAATCTAGGAATGTAACAAATTAAATTATAAAGTGCCACAAAATCTACTTGATAAGGGTATCTAAATTGATCTATTTGGGGAGGTTGTTAATACAAATTCATTGAACTTATGAATTGCCATAACAAATGTTCACTTAGATAAAGTTCTATTATGGAATATTTTTAAACATATTTTTAGGTTTTTCATTTCATCATTTAATTGTTAGGATAAATCTAGAGCACTATTCATCATAGAAAGAAGGGATGAATAATTAGTACCAAGTGAGAAATATCTACTACCCTATCACTATGGACTTATTATTGAACTAGATGTCCATGAACATAAACATGCTTGATTAAAATCCAATGAAATGGTTGATGGAATAATATATCTTTTAGCTTTTAAGGAAATTCTACATCATGTAGACCACATTGATTGTCCTATATTACACTCTTCTTTGATCCCCTTAAGATGTCGTATTAGGACCCCTTAAGACATCCCCTTAAGACAACCTATAAATTATGTTTAGTTTATAGAATTTATTAATGCTTTTGTTCTCTAATATTGTATGTTATTGTTTATTTCTTAAAATTTCATCCTTTGTGGTATATAAACGGATTGCTTTTGTTTGTAGATTATGATTTTTTTCTTATTTTATTAGATGTAGCCTGTGTATTACGACCCCTTAAGACATCCTATTAGGACCCCTTGAGAAATCCTATCAAGACCCCTTAAGACATCCCATTAGGATGTGAATTGAATAAGTTCATTGACTAATTATCGCTAATTATTGAATGTACATATCATGTACATGGATCACTAAATTTGTTAAGTTAAAATGTTAAAATGTCCTATTAATGTCAACTTTAATTTCATATTTATATTTAATTTCACATTAATGTCCTATGTACTAATGTCTTGACTATGAACATAAATGCATAAATGTACATGTGTAAATTAAAATTGAACAATAATAAAGTCCATCATTTACAATATATTAAGTGCATGAAACCAATATATTAAGTGAATGAAATAAATTCCAACAAAGTACTCAACCCATGAATTAAAGTCCAACATGGTACATGAGAAACCAAATATGTAGCCCATGAAATAATAAAATATAACCCATACAATCATGTTTAGGTCTTGTATTGTCTATATAATCAAGAGACCTCTTCACACCGTGCAGACTTCGTGGATGACCTGAAACACTCTGTATAAGAGAAAGATGAAATCAGATGTAAGATGATGAAAAATGATTTAATGACAATTTAATTTATAATTCATCATAAAATTAAATTACCATTATATCTAGGTTCGAATGCTCTAGTGCACTTGAGCCAACCTCTAAATTTTGTGAATCAATCTACATAAACAAGACAAAAAAATTTGAAATTAGATGTAAATCTACAATTAAAAATGATTTAATTCATGTTCATAATTTATCATATTTTAATTGTATTGTATTATGAGGTTGTGCACCCTCTAATCCAGGACCTGTTTGTACATACTCAACTACAAGATGTGTCTCATGCTATAAAAGAAAAATAATTTAAAACATGTATTAGGTCATATTATATATATATATATATTCAATTTTAAATTTTAAATTAAAGTTATTCAAAATATATAATTTGTAATTGACTTTAAAAATTAAATTAAATTAAATTACCATGATATCTGGAGCCTGCTTTGCATGTCCTCCTAGAGGTGTAACTATGACTGAGTCATGGTAGAAAGTCATAGTAACAAAGTCCTACAAGATCAAATTTAAAGAATGTATACTTGAATTAGGTTAAAATATATATATATTCAAGTTTGCACATTTTGTGTAGAGAATTTTTTAAAGAACCTGAAATTCAGAGTCCTCATGGTAGTCGCAAATCTAATGTTTTCCCGATGCCCATTCTAATTGTCGTATCAACCTAGACATACATGTAGACATTTAACGCTAATAATATTTACAAGTGTACATGTACATTTGATATATATTGAATTCAAAAATCATAATTGTAACTATACTAATGTAAGTTAAACAATTTACAATATAAATATACCTGCCCCTGATCTGTGATGCTCGACAGTGGAGGAGTTCTCAACAACCCCTCGAGTGGAATCAATGTGGAAGTTGATTGACTCCCCTAAACCAACATAAATATTTAAAACATATGTTCATGATTCAATTATACAATTTAAAACTCAAGTTAAAAAATATTTCATATATAATTTAAAAAATTGAAATCAAAATACCCCATAAGGGTTTTCGACTAGGACTGGTGTTGATGTATGTACTCATGGAGTAGATGATTGCCCCATCGTTAGTGTCATTTGTACACCAAACAGTTTGATTGGTAAAATGTATTGAAAAAATTTCTTTGATAAACATTCATTAAAATTCTTATAAATTCAACATGTAGATGCATATTTATACATGTGTCGCAGTGTCCTCAAGGTGATGGTCTACTGTAAGAAATTCTACAAATGAATTGAGGTGACCAGATGAACCACAAGAATCTCCATGTCCACCTGAATTAGGTGTAGCCTGATCGAGTCCATAGCATAATTGATGGAAACTAGTACATACATGTGGTCTCAACACTCCTGGAGTGGTACTCTGACCAACTCCATAAAACACTCCTCCATCGCAGTTGTCTCTATGCTCCCTACCCACTATCGTAGAAGCATGTTGATCAAGGTCTCCTGTGAGCATACTAAGGGATCCTAATGTCGATACCACCACATGTTGATGCACATGTGTGGGAAAGGAAAGACCAAGAGGAGCAACAAGGGGTTGCACATGCATGGGGCATTGGGGATCAACCCTTTCCCCTAACCTTTGTTGTGGCATGCCGCCACCAACACCCTAAAATGATTTAAAATCAAAATAATTGGGCTTTTTCCCCATAACAAACTCTACATATAGTTTCCTCAAAAAATACAATGGGACCTCCAAATTAGAATATGGTGGACTGTCAAATACCATATACCATCGATCCCAGAAATGTGCACTCGTCTATGGATGTATACACCACCTCATGGATATTCTAGATTTATTGGGAGGAATGGGATGTTGAGTAACAGGGTCGATAAAGTAAGGGGCTAGATGGGATTTTTTATTTTAAGGCCTAAACTTTGTTTATAGGAGAGACTGTCTGCATAAAATTGTCTCATCTACTCTCTTTCTTGGTGATGCCTATCTAGATCAAAATCAATAGTCCTAATGGCATCCACAACAATGTGTGGTGGAATCAATGCTTGATTTTTCATAGCATTGATTTGATTTTGTATGGATGACACTTGATCATTTATATGTGCTCGCAAGCGAGCCTCATCAGATCCAATGGGTGGTGGATGTGGGATATTAAGTGGAGGGGGTGGAGGGGGAGGTGGAGCCTGGGGTGGAGGTGCAGGTGGATGAGGTGTTGGATTGATGATATCATTAATGTTAAATTGATCCATGATATCAAATATAAGTGCACCTGCATTAAATTATACAAAATTAACATAAAAACTTACAAAATTACAAGAAATAGTTTAATTTGAAATGTACATGCGAATTTGTTTAAATAGGATGTGCATTAATATACATAAACATACATACATTTATTGAACTTGAGCATGTGCATATAAATTTCAAAATTTAACATGTACATAAATTTAAAATAAAAAATATGATGCATAATTTGCATAAATGCATCATTCAACTAAACTATGTACATACATACAAATTTCAAAATTTAAGATCTAGAACTATGCAATTTTAATACATGTACATACTAAAAAATAAACTTGAAACATTCACAAAAAGCTCATTTTATGTCTAACGCATATATATATATTACATTTTTCCAATAGGAGAAATCATGATCTAGTAGATGGTCATAAAATATATACTACTATAAATTCATCACTATAAGTTCATAAATTCCACCAAATTCATAAATTCATGTCACTAAAAATATCCATCCGAATTCCTAAATTCATCACACAAAATATCCATCGAATCAAATTCATAAATTCATAACTATAATCTATCATTGTCTTAATTTATAAACTTTGTGGCTCTCTACTACATCTCTTCATTTCTTTGTGTTTTTCTTTTCAGAATTAGAAGTTCTCCTCTCCTCTAGCCATTGTCGATTCTCATCTAAGATCCCATCCATAGACCTAACAACATCAACAACATTTTTCATCCTAGATGCAAACATCCTCAAAGGTGGTGCGATACATTCTTCATTTTGAATAATGTTGATTTGATCTTGGATGGTTCTAACATTGGCATTGATTCGTGCTTGCAAGCGAGCCCCATTGATTTCAAGTAGTGGAGGTGGGGGGTTATGAGGTGGAGTGGGTGGAGGTGGTGGAGATGGATGGCATGGAGGTGGAGGTGGATTATGAATATTATTTTATCAATCCATGTGATCTCTAAGATATAGGTGAACCTACATTAGATTTGTAATTTCAAAATGTAAGATACATGTTTAGGAAATACCCTTAAACCATTTAATATAAATGGCCTAATTGAATACACATGATAAAATGTCTAAGCCTCATTTATGTCTAAGGCATGTTACTTGAATGAAAAAATAATTAACTATTAATATAGGACAATTTATGAATGCTTTAGGTTTTACGGTTTAGAGTTTAGGATTTAGGTTTAGGGTAATAGGATGGCTTAAGGGGATCTATGTAGTAAGGTCCTAGTAAAAAATGACATGGATTAAGTGAATAAAATTTGGTGAAGATGCCCAAGAAAACCAAATTTCATTAAGGTTTGAGAAAAAAACTTCACCAAATTTTATTCACTTGAGTCATGCCATTTGTTCCTAGGACCTTACTAGACATAGATCCCCTTAAGCCATCCTATCACCCTAAATAGTAAATCGATCAACCTAGATAATTATTTACCTCATTCATATTACAATCTTGCATGATCTTATTAAATTTTTAAATTTGGTTGCCTTGGGCAACTTCACCAAATTTTTAGAACTTATTTGACCCCCTTAAGAAATGTCATATTAGGAACCCTAAAGACATCGGTTTACGGTTTAGGGTGATAGGATGACTTAAGGGGATCTATGTCTAGTGAATAAAATTTGGTGAATTTTCCCAAGGCAATAAAATTTCATTAAGGGCTCAAGAAAAAATGATGGCTTTAGGGTTTAGGGTTTAGGGTTTAGGGTTTAGAGTTTAGAGTTTAAGGTTTAGAGTAATAGGATGGCTTAAGGGGATCTATGTAGTGAGGTCCTAGTACAAAATGGCATGGCTTAAGTGAATAAAATTTGGTGAAGATGTCCAAGGCAACCAAATTTCATTAAGGTCTGAGGCAACTTCACCAAATTTTATTCACTTGAGCCATGTCATTTTATCCTAGGACCTTACTAGAAATAGATCCCCTTAAGCCATCCTATCACTCTAAACCATAAAACGATCAACCTAGAACATGATTTATCTCATTCATATTATAATCTTGCACGATATTATTAAATTGTTAAATTTGGTTGCCTTGGGCAGGTTCACCAAATTTTCAAAACTTATTTGATCCCCTTAAGAAATGTCATATTAGGACCCCTTGAGACATAAGTTTACGGTTTAGGGTGATAGGATGGCTTAAGGGGATCTGACGAGTCCAATTAATGGCTGAATTTTGATAGGGATTATCATACATTTTTTTATAATACTATAGAATTTGACACCTGGTTATTGGCATCCTTTATGTTATTTTTATAGATTTGAGAACCTTGGGCATAAGTTCATCCTTGTGATTTTTAATGATATTAATGTGCTATGTGGATTAATCTATGTTGATTTTACATGGATGAATGGATTTTGTTTTAGGATAATTATGGATATGTAATTGTTTGTGTGTGCTAATGTTATCATGTAGGTTCACAATTAAGATGTTGATATGAATGAAGCCTACAAAGTAGAAGAAGTTCCTACTAGCTCGTCGGTTCCCAAAAAAAGTTAAAATGATGATTATTAAAAGGTCAATGGAGGGAAAACTCTAAATGGAGGGAAATTCATAGCCAAATGAAATATTGTATCTACCCATTTTAATGATCATATTTTTTAGCTGAGCGAATATAGGAGGTGTTGTTATGCTAAATCCACATTCAGGCAAGACTAGCTCAACCAAATTCTATGCATGCATAACCTCCTTTTCTCTTTCTATCCTTTCAATAAGTGGTGTCCTCCTAATTTGTTGGAGTTCACTACCTAGTTTTTTAGTTAGTTAGTAGTTTTCTTCGTCTAAATAATAATCAGATGCTCCTTCTCAGAAGGTTGGATGTTCTGATGTTGTACTTGCATTTCTAGTTTTTTAAGAAATACAAATATATTGTTGTTCCATTGTAATCACACTTTCAGTGAATAAAATGATATTATAAGTTTTTTGCATCTGAGTTAGTTTCAAGGGAAACTCACCCAAGGGGGCCCACTTGGTGAGGATTCCATCCTTTAGCTAAATCTTTACTTTTTTGTTCAGTAATAGTTACAATTCTAGCAATTGTCTATTCCTACAGCCACTAGAATTCCATTATGTGACTGTTCCTACAGCCAAAGTAGACAGAGTAGTTTCCTATCTGCTTGCTAAGATTTCTATTTATGTCATTCATTTCAATTTAGTAAATTTGTTGGTTTATGCTTAGGGTTTATGTTACTTCCTTTGAAGCAATTTACTTTCAGCATCATGTCTTTTCTAGTTATAGAATGAATATCGATACAATAGAAATCTAGTGCACATATAGTGCTGACCCATTTCAAGTCTATGTCCCTAGGTTGACAATTAAATGAACCTTCATGATGAGAAATATAGTTATTCAGTACAGATGTCCAGTCTCTAAGTTACAACTTTAAGGTCTTAGTTGTTGAATCATTAGAGGAGGCTGACATTTTTGGTGCCATTTCCAAGGATGGTGTCAAACTAGGAAGTATTTTAGAGTCATTTTCAGTTTCTTTCTTGTTTTTGAAGTTTGTTTTCAACATACCCTTCATTAGAATAAGTAATGACCCACTATTCTTTCACCAAATTATTTGTGTGAGTTGAGCTGATATTGATTAATACTATATGCATAGGGGTAGGAGAAGAGATGCTTTAGGAATATTCCTTCATAATGACCCTAACCCTGATAACCAATTGTTGAGTTTCAAAAATTTCCAGAAGAAGAAGAAGTAAACCCTTTTGCTGATGCATTTCCAGATTTGTCCAGTTCTGGAACTTCTTCTAAAGAACAAGCTGCCCAAAACCTGATAGAGAACCCATTTTCTCTAATAGTTCATCAAGCAAATATGGCTTCCCAAGATCGGCCTAACCATCCAACCTTTCATTTCCCTATCCCTCCATAAAATGATGTTGATAACCTCAAGAACATTCTTGCTTCAGTTCTTCCTAAATTTTGTGGACTTGTAACAAAGGACCCAAACACTTTCCCGTTTGAATTCGATATCCTCTATAGAAGCTATGATTACACTACTGATGCTCATAGGCTTAATTTGTTTCCTAATACTTTGAAAGAAGTTGCATTAAGGTGGTTTATGAGCTTAGGAAGGAATACTATAAATAGTTAGGATGAGATGAAGGAAAAGTTTCTTCAGAAGTATAAATAATATTGTGGAGGTTGTGATATGAGAGGAGGTGATATCTTTAGGATGCAGCAAAAGGAGGATGAAATTTTGGAGGACTATCTGTCAAGGTACTAGTTTAGTCTGAAGAAGTCTCCACACCATGCACTCAATGAAGAATCTCAAAAGTTGATCTTCCTTAGGGGAATTGGTCAGAGTTGTGTTGATGCTATGGATTTGATTGGAGAAGGAGATATCACCCAAGTGCCTTGGGATGCTATTAAGAAGATATGCCAGAATTACTCCAGAGTAACTATAAAGAAAGGGAGAGCTTACCAGTCTTCTACAGGTAAATCTTTTGTTAATGGAGTTTCAAGGATGGAAATCACTCACTTATTGTCAGACTTCAAGCAAGATATCATAAATAATATGGCAACTCAACTAGATACACTTCAAGAAAAGAAGAAACATGAGGTGCAGAGGTAATGTTGGCAGAATATTGTCCTCATTATAGGCAAAGAAAGAAGGACTGCAAATGCAAAATGGTGGCTAATATTGATAGCAAGCACATTCCACTCGAATTCAAGCCAATTGAGGGAGACGAAGATCAAGTTTTCTATGTTGCACAAAGAATTCCATGGGCTCCAAGACAAGGTATGCCACAAGACCCATTAGAATTTAATGGACCCTGCATGAATTCTTATGCATCTGGTAATCAATGGCATCCTCAATATCTATCAAATTTTTGAGGTTATCCACCTCAACCTTGGAACAATCCTCCAAACACTTGGCCTAATTACCAAAATACTCCACCCCAATGCTAGAAAAACCTGAGAAATTGGTAGCAACCTCAAGGAAACTAGCAACAGACATCCCAATGGAGGGGAGGGTAGCAATGGCCAAACTAGTTAACTGGTTGCATGCAGCCATCTCCATAACCTCAATAGCCTGCAATAATGACCCATCCTAACTCAAATACTAGCACACCTAGACCTACTCAGTTACTAGCTCAACCCACACCCAACTCGAATAACAAACCATAGTAGCATCTAGTCTATTCTGTAGATCCAAACTAATATCCTGCCTATGCTATGAGTTTGAGTAATATTCATCTACATTCATGAACCACTTTTCCATCACCTTCCACTCCTATTATCACATAGATTCATGTGGAAGAGGAGGAGCATAAAAATCTTTCTTATGCACCTACTTAGTCAAGTGTGCCTACCAATCCTGAACTAGTTCAACAGTCTGATCCTAAACCACCATTTCTTGAAAGGTTAGAAGTTGTTAAGCAAAAGGAGAAAGCAACCTCTGATATTTTGGATCAGCTGAAACACATATGTGTCAAGATACCTCTATTCCAGGACATAAAAAATGTTCCCATATATGATAAGGCAATAAAGGAAGCATACCTTAAAAATTCTAGGAGAAAAAAGAAAAATACCACCATTGTCCATGTAGTAGGGTAGTTGGCAGATATCATGCTTGGGAAAGTCACTATTCCTAAATACACTAACCTAGATAGTCTTGTAGTTGAAGTCATCATAAATGGGATCCAAGTAAAGAATGCTCTCATAGACTTGGGAGCAGCTATTAATGTGATGACTAGGGATATCCTGCAACAACTGAATGTTACAAATCTAAGACCTACTCCTACGGTCCTACAACTTGTTGATAGTTCCACTATCAAACCTAATGGTGTAGTAGAAGACCTTGTTGTTATTCTGGACTCTTGGGAGTATCCAGTAGATTTCATGATCCTTTCCCCTAAAGGTACATTAGGAGGGTATCCCATTATTTTGGGAAGGCCATGATTGGATACAATAGATGCCTACATTGGATGTCAGACAGGGGACGTGACTATTTTTGATGGAAAAAGTACTAAAAAGCTTGCCCTTTATCCTCCTGCTCAGCCATCTCATGATATGGATAACCCTATCTAGTCGCATGTTGGTGAAGAAGTTGAGGAGATCAATTCAATAGTACAACTCATGATGATTGGAAGAAGTTCTTTCATACATCTACAGGAAGAGGATGAAATATTGTCCCATATAATTCAGAACAGTTATGAAATGCATGAAGAATCACCTACTCCTGAGATTGGTTTTTCTACTCCAATACAAACACTTATGATCACTCTTCCTGCACCTGACCTTCCTACAACAACCGGTATGTCTTATGCATTGCTTCCACATGAACTAAAAAATTCCAAGCATCAGTGAAACATCTATGATAGAGTTGATAACACAAGTGTAAGTTTTAGAAGGTAAACATTTGAACATTAATAACAAGCTTACTCAGGAGCAGCAGTTGTCCCTGACAAACTTCTTACAAAAGCATCAACCTGCATTTGCATGGGATTACCATGACATGAAAGGATTGGATCCTAAAATTTGTACTCATAGGATCTACATCAGAGATGATTGCACACCAATAAGGCAGCCACAAAGGAGAATCAATCCTGCATTAAGAGAGATTGTCAAAGGAGAACTACAAAATTTATTGGATGGCGGATTCATCTACCCTATCTTAGACAACCAATGGGTGTCTCCTTTGGTGATTGTGCCTAAAAAGGGAGGTAAATGGAGAGTTTTTATTGACTATAGAGAATTAAATTTTTCCACCAAAAAGGATCACTTTCCTCTTCCTTTCATAGACCAAGTATTGAATTCCCTTAAAGGAAAGACGTATTTTTCTTTCTTGGATGGTTTCAGTGGCTATAATCAAATACATATTGCACCTGAGGACCAAGAGAAGACAATTTTTACCTGTCTTTGGGGCACTTATGCCTATTTAGTGCTTCCATTTGGTCTCTGCAATGCACCTGCAACTTTCCAGAGAGAAGTCATTAGTATCTTCTTAGATATTTCACATGAGTGCATGGAAATCTATATGGATGATTTCACAACTTATGGTGTTGATTTTGATGAAGCAATGGAAAACATAAAGAAGGTTCTACAAAGATGTGAAGACCATAATGTGTCCTTAAACAGTGAGAAATGCTTCATGATGATGCAAGAAGGAGTAGTCCTTGGCCACTATATCTCTCACAAGGGAATTCAGGTGGATCCAGCCAAGATTGAGGTAATTACCATCTCTCTATTCCTACAAAGCAAAATATGTTAGGAGTTTCCTAGGTCATGCAGGCTATTATAGGCATTTCATAAAGGATTTTAGTAAAATGGTAACACCACTTTTTAGTATTTTGACTAAAGATGTTGAGTTCCAGTGGATAAAAGATTGTGACAAAGCATTCTATGCTTTGAAAGAAGCCTTGGCCCATGCTCCTATGCTCAAGGGTCCTAATTGGGAACTCCCTTTCCATATTCATACAAATGCATTTGATTATGCCATAGGAGCTATCTTGGGACAAAAAGAGGGAAACATTGAGAATGCAATCTACTTTGTTAGCAAAAACCTACAGGGAGTAGAGTTTAACTACACTATGACAATTCAGACATTATATCACTAGGTATCATATCTTTTTCCATACAGACCATGCGACCATAAAATATTTGATGAATAAACCCTTAATTATAGGAAGATTAGCAAGGTGGTTGCTACTCATGCAAGAGTTTGATATTGCCATCATAAATAAGCCAGGGAAAGCAAACATTGTAGCAAACTTTCTCTCAATATTGACTACATCAGAGGATACTCAAGTCATTGATGATTCATTCCCTGATGAAAAAATATTTTCACTCAGTATCCACACACCTTGGTATGCATATATAGCTAATTATCTAGTTACAGGGAGAGTTTCTCCTCATTTCTCTCCAAAAGAGAGAAGGGTTCTTATTGGGAAAACTTTTCCTTTCTCATGGATTGCAAGATGTCTATTATATATTGGACTAGATCATGTGATGAGGAGATGTGTAAGAGAGGATGAGACATATGATGTACTTCATGCATTTCAAAATGAACCCTATGGAGGGAATTTTGCAACTAAGAGGACAAAAATGAAGATTCTTAATACAGGATATCACTGGCCCACACTTCATAAAGATGTAGGTAAATATACTAGGAAGTGTGATAGATATCAGAGGATAGGTTGACCAACTAAATCTAATGAGATTCCTTTGTACCCCAGGTTTTCATCACACCATTTGATAAATGGGGACTTGATTTTGTGGGTCCAATTGATCCTCCATCAAATGGAAAATATTACATCTTGGTTTGCATTGATTATGTGACCAAGTGGGTTGAGGTTAAAGTTATGAAATGTGTCAGAGATAATAAGGTTGGAAAATTCCTATATGATAAATTCCTCACACATTATGGGGTTCCTAGAGAAAAAGTGACAGATCAGGGGGCTCAATTTACATCAACTCTTGTAATAACATTGGTCAATGAATATAATATAAGGCATAGGAAATCTACAACCTATCACCCTCAAGCCAATGGGTAGGTTGAGGTGACCAATAGGGAAATAAAGGCTATTTTGACCAAAATAGTGGCCATTCACAACAAAGATTGGGAAAATAGGTTGCCAAAAGTTGTCCAGGCCTATAGGACCGGTTGGAAGACAACCTTTGGGTTCACTCCTTTTGAATTACTATATGGAAAAATAACTATGATGCCCATTGAGTTTGAGCATAAAACTCTTAGAACCACACTAAATTTTTGGATAGACATATCTGAAGCACATAAGGACAAAATCATGCAACTGAATGCTTTGGATGAAATGAGAAATTCAGCACTTCATCATACTGAGATAGTGCAAAATCAAAGAATCAAATGGCATGACAAATTCATAAAGGACAACAGGTTCCAACCAGGTGATTGGGCACTCTTTATGATTCCAGATATCAAGATAATGCAGGAAAGCTACAGACTAGGTGGTTGGGACCATACGAAGTTGTTGAAGTCTTCTCTAATGACGTTGTTCAACTCACAACCATTGACCTTGTTAGATTCAAGCTACTTGTCAATGATCATCACCTCATGTTTTATCATAAGCTAATTTCCAAGTGAGAATTCCTGCAGCAATTTGTTTAGCACCAAGCCACCGAACTTCCTGCAGCCAAAGGAAGCGGACCTAGTGTCCCTCCTTCTTCCTAATCGAGGTATGTGTCACATTATAATAAAGATTTCCACTTTTGTGGGAGTCAACTTCTCCAACTTCTTCATCAATTAATCTACCCATTCATCTCCACCTTTCTCTCTTCCATAACTTCACCATCACTTCACCATCACATCACTTCATTCCATCACCACTTCAATTAATTTCTCAATGATAATTTCCACGTAACTTGTACTTCTATCCATATTTTTTGCAATTGGTGCTCCAAGTTTTCAGGTGTGTGCATTGCAACTTGTTACACTTTAATTCTTTTAAAAGCATTCATATTAATTGTTGTATATTAATGTTGATTTTTCTTACATAGCACATATCTATACTTTGCCTTGTCAAATCATAATTATATCCCAGCTTGTGAGGACACATCCTCTAATTTAGGTTAGGGGGGAATGCAAAACTTTCTGTCTGCATGTCATACATGTCAAAAAATTTGAATTTGAAATGATGGCTTTCATGTGTGATAGGACACTGAGCTATCATTGTTTTTCTTAATGATACCTTTCATTTATGTTTTATTCTTTCCTTAGCTATAATTTTAATAACACCACATAGGTAAATTGAAAGTCATGTGATATTGGTGTTAATATTGGAGAAGAGTTGCAGGAAGCTATGAAATTGGGTTTTTAAAGAGGGATTATAGGAAAAGGAAATTTTGCAAAGGTGTTACCTAATAGTGGACAAAAACAATGGGAGGCTAGCTAATTAGAAATGAACCTATACTTCATGATGTGTTATTGCAGGATTTACTTTCTTTGGCTGAGTTCAGGAATTGTGGGTGGTTAGACTATTTCCTAAAACTAGATAGTTTCAATAAAGGTATTGCTCTAGAATTTGTCCAGATGATTTCTAACAGAAAAACAATGGTTAAAGGGCTAGAATTTATAGCCATGGAGGAGAGAATTGTTGAGGAAACAATATTTCCTACTGATGGAGAACCATACCCTACTTCTAGGGATGCAAGGTTAGCTAGGGCAAAGTTCATTGAACCTAGTGATACCTCGCTAGTTATTGATAAGAAAGGAATGAGGACCTTTCTATCTGAGCCATGGAAACAAGTTGTTGTCCACATTGTTAAGTACATCACTTGTGAAGGCCGCCAATCATGCCTTCATTTTATGCACTTCAAAATTTTGAATCATATGAGGCATGGGAGAAGGATGAGCGTGCCTAAAGTGTTGAGCAATCTCCTTGAAATTATGGCGGCTGAAATACAAAAAGATAGGGATAATTTTTTTCTCACAATTGTTTGATAAAGTTGTTAGTTAAAAAATCTTTGCAAGTAGTATCTGGAATGACATGGAAAGAATTTGTGAGCATAGACCAATTTAGACTAAAAAATGTAAACCCTAGAGGTCGACCCTTAGCTCATAGGGTTAGTGCAGATGAGAGGATTATTGAAACCATTCCACGAGCCTCAACTTCTGAAGCAGCATCTAGTGCAAACCCTCTTGTAGCCAAAGCCATTTATTTTGATTCTGAGCACACAAATGAAGAGAGTTCATCTTCAGGCCCTGACATTAATATTCCTCCTAGAAATACACCACACACTAGAGCTTTTGCTAGGCAAGATAATGCAAAAATGAGTGAAGATGAGAGTAGAAAAGGAAAGGATAAGAAGAAAGAGCCTGTGAAAATAACCCCTGGCCCTAGGAAGGAAAAAAATTTGGAAGTTGAAATTCCTGCAATTGTAGAAGTTGAAGTTCCTGCAGCTGCAAGGAAAAACAAAAGTCCACCCAAGAAATCAAGAATAACCAAGTCTACTACTGATGATTCTCTAAAAGGGAGTCGAAGACTCTGTAAAGTAGTTGAGAAGAAAGCAAAGATTCCTAGAGTGCAGGAAAGTATAGATTTGATAGAGACACCTATGGAGAAGCTAGACATTGGGTTGGAAAAACTTGTTGTTGTTACAAAACAAGTGGAACAAAAAGAACCAGTGATAGGGCTAGGTTATAATGAACACTGGGTTGCAAGGTAGGATACATATTTGGTTGATGAGCAACAGGAACCATTTCTCACTATTGGTACAAAGCTAGTTGAATAGGTTAAGCCAGCACATAAAAAATCATTGTTGGAATGCATAGACCTACTTCTTCATGGGAATCTATAGCTCTAAATTTGTGGAAGGAGATGCAAGAAAAAGAAAGAGAATGGAGAAGAGAGAAACACAAGTTACAGGAAGAAGTTAAAAAGAAAGATGCAGAAATTAAGGAGAAAAATATAGAAATTACTGCATTGAAAGATAAAGTGGATAATGCAGTGGCTTTAGTGCCAAAAATGTTGGTATGTAGAGCTCCTCTGAGAGTATATACACTACACTTGGAGGAGTGCCATCTTTATTTCAAATTCTCAAGGATTGTTTCAGGTTTGAATCCTTCTATTGCAACTCCACATGAGTTTTTTCTCAGCTTATCAGTCTTCTCCAATTGAAGTTAAAAAATTGCTCTGTGAACTATATTTGAATAATTATGTTGTACCTAATGATCACAATTAGAATCCACTACTGTATATTAGGGACATCCATTTGAGGTTATTTATGTCTTGGATACAAAATGAAATTAGCTGGGGGCAGCAGTTTAGAACATACAAGGAAAGAGAATTCCACACCCCTTTGGCTATCAAAGCTAAATCCAGTGATCGTTTTGACATTTACCATACATGGCACAAAATTATTTATCATCCAAACTATAAGAGTAGAATCATGCCTGTTAGGATGAAGTATACCAGTAGTATGAACAAATGGTTGATACTACAGGAAAGGCAGTGTTGGGGTACCTATCATAAATATGGAATATTTTGACAAAACAATTATAGCAAGCTAAACCCCATTCTTTGTAGAATTATGCTGCAACATGTAAAAGGATTCCTAGGTATATTCAGATTGGAAGAATGCAACAACACTATTGGATTCCACTAACATTCCAACCACCTATGTTATTGTGGCCTGTGCCAGATTACAAATACTATAAGTATGATATAGTGTGGAAAGAGAAAGGTGGGATAGATTGGAAAAGAAGCATGGATTTTACTGGGATCCCAACTCAGATACTTCAGAGTCTGATGTGGGGTAATTGGCAACTACTGATTTCAGAACTTTGACTAGGCAAAGGAATAGAGCTTAATCTCTTGGAGGACCAGTAGAAAATTAAGTTGGGGGACAATGATGAGTCCAATTGATGGCTCAATTTTGATAGGGATTATCATACATTTTTTGATAATACTATTGACTTTAGCACTTGGTTATTGGCATCCTTTATGTTATTTTCCTATATTTGAGAACCTTGAGCATAAGTTCATCCTTGTGATTTTTGATAATATTAATGTGCTATGTGGATTAATCTATGTTGATTTTACATGTGGATGAATGGATGTTGTTTTAAGATAATTATGGATATGAAATTTTTTGTGTGTGCTAATTTTATTATGTAGGTTCACAATTAAGATGTTGATATGAATGAAGCCTACAAAGTAGAAGAAGTTCTTGCTAGCTGGTCGATTGCCAAAAGAAGTCAAAAGGATGATTATTAAAAGGTCAATGGAGGGAAAACTCTTAATGGAGGGAAATTCATAGCCAAATGAAAGATTGTACAATCACCCACTCCACCTCAATAAGAGAGGGCTCCACCTTAATAGGAGCAAGATTCACCTCAATAGAAAATAGCGATTGTAGAAAAAGTTAGCAAGCAAAGGCTCCAGCAGCATAGGCAACCACCCCCTCCCAAGGTATCCAAACCGAAGGAGCACTAAGAAGGACAAAAAAAACCTCCTAGTTGATAACATAATCAGTCCACAAAAAAGTGTAACCATCTACTCTTTCCTCTGAAACAACATCATTCACCACCAGGGCCAACCAACAAACCAAGGGTAACCCCACACCCATGGTCCAAAGAGGGAATCTTGCAAGGAAAAAAAATCCTGCAAAGGAAACAGAGGGAGAGGAAAACAACACTCCAATAGGCCATAGCCCCACACTCCAACAAAACTCAGACATAGAACCAACCACTTCCATCGGCTAGTTAGTTGAGCGAATATAGGAGGTGTTGTTATGCTAAATCTGCATTCAGGAAAGACTAGCTTGACCAAATTTTGCACATGCATAACCTCCTTTCCTATTTATATGATTTCAATAAGTGGCATCCTCCTAATTTATTGGAGTTGACTACCTAGTTTGTTATTTAGTTAGTGGTTTTATTCTTATAAAAAATAATCAGATGCTCCTTCTCAGAAGGTTGGATTTTCTGATGTTGTACTTGCATTTCTAGTTTTTTAAGAAATACAAATATGTTGTTGTTCCATTGTAATCAAAATTTTAATGAATAAAATGATATTATAAGTTTTTTGCATATGAGTTAGTTTCAAGGGAAACTCACCCAAGGGGGGCCACTTGGTGAGGATTCCATCCTTTAGCTCAATCTTTACTTTTAGGTTCAGTAATAGTTACAATTCTGGCAACTATCTATTCCCACAACCACTAGAATTCTATTTTGTGACTGTTCCTGCAACCAAAGCAAACATAGTAGTTTCTTGTCCATTTGATAAGATTTCTATTTATGTCATTCATTTTAATTCAGTAAAGTTGTTGTTTTATTCTTAGGGTTTATGTTATTTCCTTTCAAGCAATTTACTTTCAACGTCATGTCTTTTCTAGTTATAGAATGAATATGGCTACAATAGAAACATAGTGCACATATAGTGTTGACCCATTTCTAGTTTACATCCCTAGGTTGACAATTAAATGAACCTTCATGATGAGAAATATATTTATTCAGTATAGATGTCCAGTCTCTAAGTTACAACTTTAAAGGCTTAGTTGTTGAATCATTAAAGGAGGCCGACAAGATCTATGTCTAGTGAGGTCCTAGGACAAAATGACATGGCTTGAGTGAATAAAATTTGGTGAAGTTTCCCAAGGCAACCAAATTTCATTAAGGACCTAGGAAAAAATTATGGCTTTAGGGTTTAGGGTTTAGGGTTTAGAGTTTAGAGTTTAGAGTTTAGAGTTTAGAGTTTAGGGTAATAGGATGGCTTAAGGGGATCTATGTAGTAAGGTCCTAGGATAAAATGACATTTCTTAAGGGAATACAATTTGATGGAGTTGCCTAAGGAAACCAAATTTCATTTTAAGGTCCTAGGATAAAATGAATGCTTTAGTGTTTAGGGTTTAGATTTTAGAGTTCAGGGTTTAGGGTTTAGGGAACTTAGGGTGAAGTTTGGGTGGCCCTTGGAATAATGGACTTGCAAGTTAGTGAACAACATTTTCTTGTGCAACAATTGATAAAGATGGCACTTGTTTTGACTGACCAACCTAGATCATGAAATCTCATTCATATTATAATATTACATGATCTTATTAAATTATTAAATTTGGTTGCCTTGGGCAACTTCACAAAATTTTCATAACTTATTTGATCCCCTTAAGAAATGTCATATTAGGAACCCTTAAGACATCGGTTTACGGTTTAGGATGATAGGATGACTTAAGGGGATTTATGTCTAGTGAGGTCCTAGGACAAAACGACATGGCTCAAGTGAATAAAATTTGGTGAAGTTGCCCAAGGTAACCAAATTTTATTAAGGGCCTAGGAAAAATGATGGCTTTAGGGTTTAGGGTTTAGGGTTTAGAGTTTAGAGTTTAGAGTTTAGAGTTTAGGATTTAGGGTAATAGGATGGCTTAAGGGGATCTATGTAGTAAGGCCCTTGGACAAAATTACATGGCTTAAGGGAATAAAATTTAGTGGAGTTGCCCAAGGCAACCAAATTTCATTTTAAGGTCATAGGATAAAATGAATGCTTTAGTGTTTAGGATTTAGATTTTAGAGTTCAGGGTTTAGGGTTTAGGGAACTTAGGGTGAAGTTTGGGTAGACCTTGGAATAATGGAATTGCAAGTTAGTGAACAACATTTTCTTGTGGAACAGTTGATTGAGATAGCTCTTATTTCGACTGACCAACCTAGATCATGAAATATCATTCATATTATAATCTTGCATGATCTTATTAAATTGTTAAATTTGGTTGCCTTGGGAAACTTCACCAAATTTTCACAACTTATTTGATCCCCTTAAGAAATGTCATATTACTTGACCCCTTAAGACATTGGTTTATGGTTTAGGGTAATAGACCAACTAGTTTATGAATATTTTTGATTTTATGAATAGATTGACTATTTCCGTAATAGAAACACATAATTATGTATTATTAAGATTGAGCCTGATGTATATTTTAACTTGATATTTTATTAATTGAATATAAGATTATTTTATTTAACATTTTTCTCATTAATATTTCCCACTTAAATGAATTTTATGATATAAAATGTATAATAAAATTAATTAATGTTGAATCTTATTTATTTTGGATTGTTTGGAATTCAAAGAACCTAAAACAAAGAAAAGAAAAATATTTAGATTCTTTTAGTGTCTAGGTGACTAGTGCAAATTGAGATTTTAGACTAAACTAGAAGCTTAATTAACAATTAATTGACTAGAATGAGAGTTAAGATTGTCGAAAGACAAGAGACAACACATACAAACAAGAAATGGAAACAAGGCGTGACTAAGATAGACCAAAACATAAAATAGAAATGACTACAACTATTATCTAATTAAGTGACAATTGGAAATGGATTGTACACTTGGATTTAGGAATTTGTTAACTAAATTTGTAAACAAACATTGATAATTTATGAATTCTAACTATTCTTTAACATATTGTTTTCTAATATAATTATAATTTAACCTTGAAAGTAAAGTTTAACAAATTGTTTTCTCCATAGAATGCAAATGAAATTTGAAACATTTAAGCAATGAAAATAATTTTTTCCCATTATCAAATATTCTTGAGCTCGAAATCAGGATTTTCAAATGCAAAATGATTTCTTTGATTTCAATTTAGGGTTTTAGCAATTTGTTTTGTTTCAATTCAATATAAGGTTTCAATCTAGAAGCAATTAGGGTTTTTAATGCAATTTTTTTGTTTCATTTGAAACTAGGGTTTTCAAATCCTTTTTTTTTTGTTTGATTTGAACTTAGGGTTTCAAAAGCAATTAGGGTTAAATTCAAATGCAATTTTTTTTACTTCATTTCAATTTAGGGCTTTGAAATGCATTTTTTTTGTTTCTAAGTTCAATTAGGTTTTCAAATGCAATTTTTTTTTGTTTGATTAAAAAATTTAGGTTTCAAAAGCTAAATTTTGTTATTAACATACAATTTAAGGTTGATTTTTTCCTTTCTATTCAATTTCTTCAAGGTTTCATTTCATTTTTTCATCTACTTCTACAAATCATCATTTCTACTGTTAGACATAAATAAAATTCATAAAACGGTAAATAAATTGAAAAAAAACATGCTAACACATATTGTATTAAAAATTTCAGATAACACAAAAAAACCAACAAAATTGGGGGTGGAGGTGCACCTGGAGGTCGTTACGCTATCACTGTCTTCCTGGTGAATTTGGAATCCCATGCTAAATGAACTGAGTTTTTTTTTTTTAAATAAATACTATCTTAAAATGGGATCCCAATTTTTACAAAACAGGATCTCGCTTTTTACAAATCGGGATCTCGTTTCACGTCCGTCGGTTCAGGATCCTCTTACAAACAGGTACCTGATTTTAAAAAAATGGGATCCCGTTTGGAATTTAGGCTCGGGATCCCAAAGCTAAACGGGATCCTGTTTTTGCAATGCCAATTTTGTTTTTTAGGCTAAAGAAAAAACTTCCACATTTTGTGGACTCAACTTCGTGCTTTCACCCAAAATAATAAGCACAAATTTGAAACACAATATTTACGTGGAAAACTTGGTAAAATTACACCAAGAAAAAACCATGGGAAAATTTCTCTCATATTTTTATTTCTCAAGAAATTCGTAATTAGAACAACCTTCAAAAGTTACAAAAAACCATGTCTTGGAAAGAGTATAAGAAATCTAAGTTGTAAATATGTGCTGAACAAAACTTTCAAAAATAGAAAGTGCAACTCATGCAACTACATGTAAAACATTATGGTAGGCTCATCTCTATTGTGGCACTCCTTTTGGGAATCTATACAAACCACTAGGTGGAGGCGGTTGTAGTCTATCATGGACTCAAATTGGCTGAAAGTAAAGGGTATAGGAAGGTCTGGGTTGAAGGCGACTCTCTGAATATTATAAACAATTTGAAGAAGGCCTCACCTCCATCTTGGACTATTGAGGCCTTGGTCAGGGACTTTATTGAATTTATTAATTCCTTGGATAATGTTTATATCTCTCATATATTGAGAGAGGGAAATATGTTAGCTGATTTTTTCACTAACTTTGGTGTTAGAGAAAAAAAGGAATGGGATTTAAATGATCCTATTCTTTTTGAAGCAATGACTATTATTATTAATGAATGTTAATCTTATGTAAATATTTTCTAGCTTTGGGGGATGCATGTCCTTAGTCACATGGTCGAATGGGTTGAATGAGGATGTTAAAGTTATGAGGGTAGAGGATGACTTTCACAAGGATCGAAGTTATATTTCATTATTGCATATATGTCCTTTGGATGGTTTTGCATAGATTCTGGGTGATATTTGCATTAGCTTATGGAGTCTTCTATTGATTATTCTCACTCTATGTGGTGTTTTTATTAGTCTCAATTGGTTTTGGTTGTGTGCTTTGCTTCAGCTTGCGATGGGTGGGGACAAAAATCGTGTCGAGCCTAAGTCTTGTGTTTCTGCTAAGCAGAGGAAGGAGGTGTGGGGGATTTTAGAGAAGGGTGGATTAACTGTGTATATGGAGAAATTGCATGGCTATAATTCTCAGATCACTAATATGGTTGCCCAAAGGTGGACTGAGAGAACCCTGAATTTGGGAGGTAGGGAAGTTGTGGTGGACGAAGAATTCATAGCCCAAATTACTAGTTTGGCTATGTAGGGTATGAAGGTGTTTAGAGAAAAGAAAGACTCGCAGGATGTGATGTTTATTTTATTCAAAGGGAATGAGGCTGCTGATTTGAAAAAGGTGAAGAGTGGTGGTTATCACAAGAGCTCTTTGAAAGTGCTTTGGTGTGATGTGGTGAAAGATATTATGAGGTATGTCACCTTGGAAGGAAGGTATACAGTGTTTAACAATTACCATTTCTGACATAAGAAATGGGTTTCCTTTCCTTACTATTTGTTGATGTCACTTGAAACGAGGATTAAGGAACATATGAAAAATCCCAACAACCCTATCTTGCATGTGGGGTTAATTCTCCTGATCTATGAACATGTCAAAGTGCATGAGGTGCACAAATCTCTTGTCTCTAAAGGAAAATGTTTTTAAACCCCAGGAGGGTTATGAGACAGATTCAGGTGAGGAAAGGGTTAGTAAAAAAGCTAAGAAGAAGAGGCTTATTTTGAGAAAAGATTCTCCTTCTCAACAGGTGACAAAAGACCAAGGTTTTGAAAGGTGGATCCTGGACCATCTATATCTATTACTTTGAAGCTTGGTTGAGCTATGTATGTACTTGTACACATTCCTAGAATATTATAATTTGTGAAATTATTATATTGAAACTAAATCATTGTTGTATATTGTTATGGAATTTGTGTTCATTTGTTCTCAATAAATAAAAATAAATTTTTTTATTGCAATGGCTTGTTACATAGTTTATTTACTTGCAAAGTGAAAACTTAGGAAAAATTACTTTAGTGAATAGTTGGCACATGTTACAACCCTGAAGGATGATCTCTAGGAAACTAATGAAGCTCTATGATAACCTTTGAATAAGATTATCTCTCAAAATTCTCTTGGATAATCTTCCACACCTATAGACATTGTTCTCACTGAGGGTTTTCATCCTCAAGAAATCCTAAATCTTCAAAGTACCAACAAACCCTTGTTGAAGCTCTTCTCCAAATTTCTCCAAAATAAGCATAATAATCTAGAATACATAAAATAAA
This sequence comes from Sequoiadendron giganteum, assembly GCA_007115665.2. Classification (NCBI taxonomy): domain Eukaryota; kingdom Viridiplantae; phylum Streptophyta; class Pinopsida; order Cupressales; family Cupressaceae; genus Sequoiadendron; species Sequoiadendron giganteum. The sequence goes on from CM021108.1 coordinate 399,169,015, forward strand.
CTTCAAATGCCCTTTTATAATATTCAATTTGTATTTGATTTTCATCTCATTTAATTTACTTTAATTTAATTTAATTTTCCCTCCTTTTTGGTGCACAACTTAATAATATAAAGCATACTTTAATAAGTCATTTAAATCCCTTTTTAATAAAGTCCTTATGTCTCCCTTTAATAAATTTTAATAATACACTTTATTATTTGGGGTTATTAATACTAAATGCATAGGACCAATATTACCAATATAAACCTAATCTATAATTATGCCACCATGCTAGATATAGACACTTTTCCAACCAACCATGCTAGTGAGTTACTATAAATAGTAAGTATGCATCAATCTCCTGAATGGCCTTCTAAAGGTGCATCACAAAAAAACTGGGATGAAGAGATGAAGAATATTGAAATAAGCACCAAAGGGTCTACTAAAGAGCCAAATATTACCCTCAAAAGGGTCCCTTGAACACTCTGATAGCCTATGAAGACTAGTTGGCAGAGTAACCATTGCATCTGACCACTACCTAGGAAAAGGGGACATTACAGTCTGCCCTCCCCAAGATTGCTTGTCCCCAAGCAATTCTCACCTAAATACTATGGCCTATCACCTGAATGTCAGGATCCCAAATCAATTTGTAGAATGCCCAACTACATGTCCACTACATTTGTTGGGTAGAGATTAAACCATGCTAAACATCACTGCGAACAACTACCTCAATGTAGAGAAATCTACCAAATAAAAGAATCCCTAGATCCCATAACCAGAATGGAAGTCTACCATACACATCACCCACTGAATTCCATTGCACTACACTATATAATCTTCACCATGCTAAAAGTGGTGAAGCAACACATCAAAATCCAACCAAACTGATGTGCCAAACCTATTACCACTTTGATCCCAACACACCAAAACCTCACATCCATCGAACATGAGGAGATGGAAGTAACTCGAAGTGCCATAATCATAACACCTCTTCCCAACCTCAACTAACCTCCTATGGATGTTATGACTATCCCTCATAGGTGTTGAAAGAAGTGTAACCGCTCCTCTTAGGTTGTTCATATTGAATAGATCATCACCCTTAGGACTATAAGATCGAACTATGGGAATGCAAATGATACCACCGGGTTCATAGGGTGATGAAGTATCACCTCTATGCTACTCTCCCATGAAAAGGAGATGATGCAAATCTCATCCAAGCTCAAGTATAATTGTTGTCCTCCAAAATTTATGAATACAATCCTCATCCAAATAAATAGAACAACCATCCCTTACCAACTTATGGAGTAGAACTCCATCGCTGCGGGCTAGACCAACAATGAAATCATGCTCACTGAAAATAAAAATTCCCTGTAGCCATACCTCCAATGGAAATTCTTGAAACCAAGAAGTTGCAAACTCTACCAAGGACACATCTGCATGATGAAAATCTGATCTCTAACCCTGTAAACAACCATTTGTAAGTAACAAAGTCAGATACCCACATTTTTTGGTTCCATCTTCTGGAGATGGAAACACTCCATTCCACAACAGATGATATGAATCTTAAGCCAACCCACAGTACACACCATAAAATCATTTGTGTGTGGACTAAAAGAGAAGTGATGAGCACTCCTTATTATGCAGTCAAGATAGATTGCACTTTCTTATGCCAATGATTGACCAACATAGTCATCAAGAATGCTTTCCTCATTACTCTCATCACCTGAATCAAGAGGTGGACCATGTCTCTAATTCTAAAGGGTTGATTGAGTAGATTCTTCGCAAGTCCTCTTTGTTAACCTAATAGAAAAGTCTATATCTGATAGAAACTAGAGGTAATTTGATTTTATTTCCTTCAAAGCATGCCTAAAATTCTGCAAGCTTCAAATAAAATTTCCAATCGAGACTTCATACCATCTCTCCTCAAATTTCATTGACCAAAGGAGGTACTCAAAAAACTTATGGGTGCAAAAAAAGTGAGATAGGGTTTTATCAACCTTATCTCCACTGACCTTCAACTGATCCCTCAATCTTTGTGACTCATTAGGTTGTTGATCGCAATCAGATACAAAAAATGAAATTTTTTATTTGCTTCCAAGAGAGAGAAACATATCAGCATGCAAACCAATTTCCCCACTAGATGACACCCTAAATTCCTCTTGTAAAGAAGATGGGACAACGTTGTGTTTTCTCACACAACTCTTTGTAGAATCCACCTCTTCATCACAAGACCTATCAATAACATTATTTGCATCACCTAAAATTGGTTCATCTTCAGGAATACCTATTGCAACATACTATTCCCTATTAAGCTCATCTAATGCACTCATCCCATTGGTGTCACCTACACTTGCAAATGAAATGATGTTTCCACATCCTCAATATGCACATTCCCACAAATCATGGATGTATGCTCATCATTGAAAGCTGCCATAGATAGTTGAATGTTAGTTGTGCATGATGATGACTGCACTAAGCTCAACTCCATTGTAAGCTTACTAAACCACCAAAAATGAATGCAATTTATGGGAAAGAGGATTCCCTAATGGGATCCTAGGGTTTTTCACCTAGGAGCTAGGTTGAGGAATAGTGCCTCTTTTGCACTAAGGTATTCTTGGTGATTTCATTCAAAGATTTTGGGTTTGGGATAGGTGTGATGTGTGTGCCTGAGTGTTCCAATGTAAATGAAATGAACCTACTATGAAATGTAAACTAATGTAAATGAAAACTATGTAAAATGACCTAAAGATGACCTAGAATGCATGCAAATTGTAAAGAAACTGGGAGAGAAGAGAATGTTGCACCTGGAAACTAAAGGTTGATGAAGAGGAGCTCTAGAATCTTTTGGAATCTATCGAATATTCTTATTGGGACACTTACAACAGAAAGGGTGACTTAGTCCTCCTCCTGAGAAACTTTGCCAAAATAGGTTTATGGCAAAAGGGTATCCAAAAACACATAAACCACTATCCAGGCTTGGTACTGGGACTAATTCTCCAATTATAGTGACTTAGTCCACCTAGAGCTTTTAGGAGTTTTGAGGTTGGAATCTGAAGGTGCCCACTTGTACTTCTGTTTCTGACAAAGACTCATCCCTGAATCTTCAGAATGTGACTTGCAACTTGTCTTCAAGCTCCTTTTTAGGGTTTGTTGACTTGGAATGATGTGGATGGAATGAGGACACCTTTTCAACACCTTTCTCTTTGAATAATCTGCATACAAACCTGTAAAGCACACATGCAAAGAGGGGAAAAGGGTTAGGGTTAGAGAATAGGGGTTTTACTTAGTCAAACCCCATGTTAGTAATCAAACCCAAATGAAATAGAATTAAAAGGGAAATATTATTAAATAACATGCAAGTACAATCACTCACCAAGCCCTTGTTGAAGAAGTCTGAAGATATGCAAGAACTAGCTCCAATGGATGTTGTTTGAGATGCTTAGTGCTCAAATGCTTGCTTGAGTACTTGTGAAGATGAGAGATGTTGTGAATGCAAGAGATGTTGAAGGATTAAAATGAGGAGAAAAACCCTTATTTATACATGTTATATCCTAAATTCCTAAAAATAACACAACATAGGCTAACCTTAGGGTTTTGGAGACAAAATCTTGCTAGAATTTTGATTTTTATGTCAAATGGGACTAAGTCGCCCAAGGTGGCGACTTAGTCCACTTGGAAAAATTCAAATGGTAGTCAAGAATTAAAAGGTGTTTATTGTTGATTAACAATATTGTCTCCTGAAACACTTAAGTCGGGCCTATAAGTGTACTAAGGGGCCATTTTTTCATGAGAAAGGGTTGAATTAGTGATGAAAATCCTAGGAAAATGTGGAAATGTGTTACAAAACTTCACAACACTTTAGACTAAGGCTTGGAAAAGGGTTATTTCGGTGAATTATCGTAGAAAAGTCCTAGAAAAGTGAGGAAATGTGTTACAAAACTATTTTAAGACTTTGTTAGGTTTTTATTGATGTGGAAGCATTCAAGGCCTAATGTGAATGTGTTGGCCATATTAAAACATTAGATCTAAACAAAATCAGGCCAAAATCCAAGGGAAAAGGCCTAAATGAGTGAAAATGTGTCAAGGCTACACTTTTTGGTGACACATTTAACCCCCACTTTAGTGAGAGGATGAACTTGCTTCAAACTCACACTAAAGTAGCCAAGATATGCATATCGAGAGGGATCTAATGCATTCATGCTAGTGATATGAGACAACTATAATCAAGAGGGATGATCAAGACCCAGGATCAAGGTCCCATGGCAAACCAAACATTATTACAAAAAATCACACAAGGAATTGATGTGAAAGAGTGAAGAGAGATGGAAATTTGGATCAAGCTTCGACCGTTTGTCTAGCTAGTTGTGGACCAGATCTAGGTTGTTTGTCCAAAAGGAAGTGTACTCACTCTAGAGCAACGAGACTTTCGGTTGTCCATTGGGTGAGAAATCCCAAAAGGGTGAGAAACATACAGCTGGTATGTACCCACACACACTTAGGTGGCTATAGGGAAATTTGTGTCACTAGCTGGGCTTCCCACTTAACCATACCAAATTTATATACCTCCTGATAACTTTGATAAGGTGCCACAAAAAGACAAGGGTTTTCGGTTCACGAGACAAGCAAAGCTTTGTATGCTTCAAACCCATGGACAAGTGCAAGATGGAATCACAGGCATGCAAGTTGTGTTATGCAAGGTGGCCATGTATGCAAAGTGAAAAATGTAAAATACAAAAGGTAAAATGCAAAAGGGATGTTCAAAGGAGTCTTGTTTAGTTCATGCGAGGTCTTTAACTTATGGGACATTGTGTCTAATGTCTCAAAGAAAGGACCAATCAAAGGATAGAAAATTTGCAACTTAGGGGATGCAATGTGTCACATCAGGCCACTAAGAAGAATGTAATATGCTTAGATGGATCACTTTCATGAAGGACATCACACCCAATGTCATCCACAAAGAAAGAAACTTATCATATACAAATAATAAGGCTACACTAAGAACCAAGAAAAAGAAAAATGCAAAAAGAAATAGTGCTAGTGTACGCCTGCACTTTAAAGGAATTGTGAAACACCGTACTATGAGCAATTACTTTAAAGTAGAGAAGTGAAAAAAGCAGAGAAGAAAGAAGGACATGCGAGCCAACTTGGAAAGCCCTATGCCAAGTGATATGTTTCCAAGTGAGGTTGTGTCATGCAAAGAAAAAGGAAGAGAGAAAAGAGAAAGTAAAAGGGGTTTCCCCCAAAATGAAAAATACCAAACACATAAGGGATCTATGGATTTGGGGTCAGTATGTTTGTTGCTACAATGTTTTTTCAGAGAGCGTGAAACTATCATCATTCCCCCAAATACATAGAACTAGAAGAAGGACACAAAGAGAGCGAAAACAAAGAAAAATAAAGAATTTTTTTGGGTCAACATGGAGGAGACATAGGATGTCATGACACCTTGTGTCATCCCCAAAAGGACAACAAAATCAAAGGAAAAAGAGAAGAGAAAAGATCCTTTTGGGTCAAAATGAAGGAGACATTGTGGTCTCAATGCCTTGCATTATCCCCAAAAGGAAGGCAAAAGCAAAAAAGAAAAGGAAAAATCCTTTTGGGTCAACATGAAGGAGATATTGCAGTCTCAATGCATTGCATCATCCCCAAAAGGAAGACAAAACAAAAGTGAAAAGATAAATAAATGCATGACATATAGAAGAATGAAGAGACAAATAGAAGAATGTCACGAAGAGAGAGAACAAAAAACAAGATAGTACGAGGGAACACGCTACTCACAAGAAAACATGCAAGAGAAAAGGTAAGAGACTAGTAAGGAAAGTATGCTTCAACCATCAAGCAAGTCATCCACCTCCCAATCTTGTTCAATGTAAAATTCAGGCGGGCAACTAGCTAGAGGGACAACAACAATTGCAGAACTAGTGTCAAGGTCAATGCTCACTCGAGGAGAGTTATCATGTAAGCTCATGGAAGAGGAAAATAATGTATTCAAAGTGTGATGCACCTCTTCATATATTTTAACAATCTCCTCATCATCATCATCATCTAGATTGATGACAATAGGATGAGGAATGATAATATCAGTTGAAGTGTGTGATATTGGTTGTGATGGCAGTATAGGATCAAGTTACGGTGGTGGGGGAGGAGGGTCATTAGGAATTGCTTCTAAGAAATGTGGATTATGATTTTCAATATTTTCTTCATCACATGACTTGCGAGCAAGAGCACGATGGTGATGTCTACACTCCCTAGCTTCTCTATTTATTTTTATTCTATTGTCAAGTTGTATCTGAGAAGGAGCGAGTTGATCTACCATAGGTTGCTTTTCATTCCTAGGGGAAGGAATGGGAGGAACCATATGTTGGTCAGCCACTTTCTCCTTTGCTTTATAAACTTTTTTGATGTGAGGAGGTAGGATGGAATTACTGTCATGATCTCTAGGGTGCTTTGACGATGTAGAGGTGGTTTCAAGTGTTGTCTAGTTAGGTAGGTCTGTTTTGGGTTGTAAAATAATTTCATTAAGGATGGGAGTTTTATAAGTAGATGGAGACATGTTGCAAAGAAATAATTTAGATATCTTCTTAGCTTTACATTTCTAATAAGCAATGAAAAAGAAGTCTCTTCGAGGTATGATGGGTTCCATGGGCTTAGGCCAAAAGTCTTCTAAGGAAAAGGTGCCTTTGGAAGATAAAGGATTGAAGCCTCTATGGTGGATGGTGAATATTTCCTTTTCAAAGGGAAACTTCAAACATTTGTGAAGAACTAAGGGGATCACTTTCATTGAGCGAAGCCATGGGTGGCCTAACCGCAAATGAAATTGGTCCAACTATGGGGTGATAGAGAATGTAACATCCAATGTCCTAGGGCCTATTTGTAATGGGAGGGCGATCGATCTAATCATAGGGAAAGAAAATCCATTATGCATTTTGATCCATGCATTAGGTTTTTTCGTAAACATCTTGATAAAGATTATATAGTACCAAACATTATTTTGTGATCACATTCTCTCCATAGGCGGGATCTATGAGTATCCCATTAGTGGGCTTATCGTAGATTCAACTGGCTATGTAGAGAGGACAATCAAGAAGATTTTTGAGTATGTCTTGAGGTGAAAAATCAATATCAAGAGATGTTTTTGTTTGGCCCTTATGAGGGATAACATCTATCATGTCTACCATTTCATCCATAGGCTTGAGATGGGTCGCATTTAGAAGAAAATCTGAATGTTCATCTTGTGTATCAACATTCATAACATCATTATGTGGAGTTTCACTAGCTTTGACAAATGAAATGTTATGTTTAGGCATATGATTAGTGAAAATTTGTAAATTTTGGTTTGGGGGTGCAACAAACTTATTGCCTTTATCATTAATACCAGCAATGGATAGATAGCCTGAATCAATGAGGTCCTGAACAAGGTGCTTAATACACTTACATTGTTTGGTTTCATGTATGTGCTATCTATAAAAATAGCAATAAGCATTAGATTTATAATATGGAGGTAAAGGCTTATTAGGATCGGGTGCATGGATAGTAGGTAAGGCAATCATTTGTTTCTATAAGAGTTGGGTCATTGTATTATGGAGAGTATCAGGTAAAGGTGTGAAGTTTCATTTGGGATCTCTATAACTGAAAGGCATCTCATGGTCTTAATAACTGCTATTTGATTATTTACAGGTGGAGGGGATTGTGAAGGAGGGTTAAATTGCAAAAACCCTTTATTTGGATTTCAAAATGGTTGAGAGTTGGTGTGGTTGGCCACGTCAAATTTCTTAGTTGGACTAGAAGTGGATCATGTATCATGACTGCTAGTTGAATTATGATAATCACATAGTGTAGTGCATGAATGCATAAAGGAAGGAAACTTCATCATTGTGAGTTTGTCTTGAACGTATGCTTGCAAGTTTTCAGTAAAAATCTTTTACAGACGTGTATCGGGAATCTTGACATTAATTTGGGATAAAAGTGACTGATAATGTGAGATAAAGTTTGTTATATTTTCATCAGTGTTTTTCTTACATCTCATCAAATCAACCAAGGTATTTTTAGGAGTCATGTGCACTTAAAAGTGGTTGATAAAGGCATCAACAAGTTCATTGAATGAATGAATTGAATTGTTCGATAAGGAAGAAAACCAATCCAACGCGGTGTCTTTTAAGGTTCTAGGAAATAGTTTGTCTAACAATTTTTCATCAAGAGAAAAATCACTACATAAAGCATTGTAAGCATTAACGTGATTAGAAGGATCACCCTTCCATCCATACTTCTCAAATCTAGGTATTTCTATTCCTTATGGCATTAGGGTTCGTAAGATTTCTAAGGACAAGGGATTGTTGTGAACATAGTATGTGGGTGAACCATGCTGGTTTTGATTGATAGTAGAGATTTGTTGTTGCATAGAGGAGATTGTGTGGAAGAGTTGTGTTAAGAAAGGATCGGTATAAGTGGTGTTGGATGGAAGGGAAAGTGGTGATAGAGTGAATGTAGTGGTAAGGAAAGTGAATGTAAAACTAATGGGTGGCATGGTGGAAGAAGATAAATCCTACGATGCCACAAAGGAGGTAGGAATACTAGTGGGAATACCAAGGGAAGGAATTGCATTGCGAACTGGTTGCATTATGGTTGTTGCATTAGGGGAAGCATAGGTACGAATGGAGGCTACCATTGAGGAAGGAGGAGTTTGAGGTCCTCCTTGGATGATGATAGGGGTGGTTGGTTGAGAGGCCCTAGATGTGGAAGAGACATGTCTTTGATATATTTCAACTATTTTCTTCACAATACTTAGGCCATCATTACTGTCGAGCATACGATGAATGTTTTCTATAGTGGGGATAGTAGTGGCAGAAATGTTCTCAAAGCTCACTTCATGTTGGAGGTTAGCTAGGTCTGCATGAATGTGAAACATCTTTTCATGTGGGAAATTATCATGTTTAGGTTCAGTATTCATATTTTTTGAATGCAAAGAGTTATTAAGGGTAGTTTCCAGGCCTAGTGTACTAGTTGCAATACTAGGAGTGGAAGTTTGAGATAACCCAAGATCTACAACAAGTGTATTGTCATGAGATTCCATGAGTCTCGAACTTCTTCTCGCCATAGTATCAACAATAAGACACCAAACTCTAATGCAAAGTTTTCTAAAGGTGGGGTGGAGGCAAGTGCAATGCAAGCAAAGAATACTAAAATATTTATAACTAAAATTCTGGAAAACAGTACAAAAACGCAGAAACAAAAAACAAAAGTGTAGAAAATGCTCTGAAAATGCCAAGAATTACACTATAAATGGTGCAAGTGGACTAAGTTACCCAATGTGGCGAATTAGTCCCAATAGTGATATTTTTGACAATTTTCAAAAAAATTGACTAGGTTTTATGATTTTTAAGCTTTTTTGATGTAAATACAGAATGAAAATGCAATTATTTTTGTACTTTTTCAATGAAAATGCGATGCAATATGAAAGCTAACATGAAATTTTCACTAATGCACTTTTAAAAACCCTAGAATGCAAACAATACAAAACCCTAATGCAATGTAAGCTTTTTCCTAGGATGTAAATGCAAAATCAAAAGTGAAAAAGAAGTGTTCTAAGGACGGGTTCACCAAAATGAACCACCAAAAATGAATCCAGATTATGGGAAAGAGGATTCCCCAATGGGCTCCTAGGGTTTTTCACCTAGGAGCTAGGTTTAGGAAGAGTGCCTCTTTCGCACTAAGGTATTCTTGGTGAGTTCATTCAAAGATTGTGGGTTTGGAATAGGTGTGATGTGTGTGCCTAAGTGTTGCAATGTAAATGAAATGAACCAACTATGAAATGTAAACTAACGTAAATGCAAACTATGTAAAATAACCTAAAGATGACCTAGAATGCATGCAAACTATAAAGAAATTGGAAGAGACAAGAATGGTGCACCTAGAAACTAAAGGTTGATGAAGAGGAGCTCTAGAATCTTTTGAAATCTACTGAAGATGCTTATTGGGACACTTACACTAGAATGGGTGACTTATTCCTCCTCCCAAGAAACTTTACCAGAATAGGTTTCTGGAAAAAGGGTATCTGAAAACATAAAAACCACTATTCAAGCCTACTACCGAGACTAATTTTCCAATGATGGCAACTTAGTCTACCTGGAGCTTTCGAGAGTTTTGAGGTTGGAATCTGTAGGTGCCCACTTGTACTTCTATTTTTGAGAGAAACCTATGTCCAAATCTTTAGAATGTGACCTGCAACTTGTCTTTAAGCTCCTTTTTGGGGTTTGTTGACTTGGAATGATGTGGATTGAATGAGGACACCTTTTCAACACCTTTCTCTTTGACTAATCTACATACAAACTTGCAAAGAACACATGCAAAGAGGGGAAAAGGGTTAGGGTTAGATAATAGGGGTTTTCCTTAGTCAAACCCATGTTGGTAATCAAACCCAAATGAAATAGAATGAAAAGGGAAAGACGATTGAATAACATGCAAGTAAAATCACTCACCAAGCCCTTGTTGAAGAAGTCTGAAGATATGCAAGAACTAGCTCCAATGGATGTTGCTTGAGATGCTTGCTTGAGAAGATTGAATGCTTGAGTACTTGTGAAGATGAGAGATGTTGAAGGGTTAAAATGAGGAAAAAAACCCTTATTTATACATGTTATGCCCTAATTTCTCGAAAATAACACAACATAGGCCACCCTTAGGGTTTTGGAGACAAAATCCTGCTCAAATTTTGATTTTTATGTCAAATGGGACTAAGTCACCCAAGGTGGCGACTTAGTGCACTTGGACAAATTCAAGTGGTAGTTGAGAATTAAAAGGTGTTTAATGTTGATTAACAAAATTGTCTCTCGAAACACACTTAAGTCGGGCCTATAAGTGTATTAAGGGGCCATTTTGTCATGAGAAAGGGTTGAATTAGTGATGAAAAGACTACAAAATATATGGAAATGTGTTACAACACTTCACAACACTTTAGAGTAAGGCTTGGAAAAGGGTTATCTAGCTGAATTATTGTAGAAAATTCTTGGAAAAGTGAGGAAATGTGTTACAACACTTCACAACACTATTGTAAGACTTTGTTAGGTTTGTATTGATGTGAAAGTGTTCAAGGCCTAATGTGAATGTGTTGGCCACATTACAACATTAGATCTAAGAAAAATCAGGCAACATCCATTGGAGTTGGTTCTTACATATCTTCAGACTTCTTCAACAAGGGCTTGGTGAGTGATTGTACTTGCATGTTATTTAGTCATCTTTCCCTTTTCATTCTATTTCATTTGGGTTTGATTACCAACATGGGGTTTGACTAAGGCAAACCCCTATTCTCTAACCCTAACCCTTTCCCCTCTTTACATGTGTGATTTGCAAGTTTGTGTGATTTGCAAGTTTGTATGTAGATTAGTCAAAGAGAAAGGTGTTGAAAAGGTGTCCTCATTCCATACACATCATTCCAAGTCAACAAACCCTAAAAAGGAGCTTGAAGACAAGTTGCAGGTCACATTCTGAAGATTCAAACACAGGTCTCTGTCAGAAATAGAAGTACATGTGGGCACCTATAGATTCCAACCTCAAAACTCCCAAAATCTCTAGGTGGACTAAGTCACCATCATTGGTGAATTAGTCCCGGTAGCAAGCCTAAAAAGTGGTTTCTATGTTTCTAGATACCCTTTTGCCAGAAACCTATTCCAACAAAGTTTCCCAAGAGGAGGACTAAGTCACCCATTCTAGCATAAGTGTCCCAATAAGCATCTTCAAAAAATTCTAGAAGATTCCAAAGCTCCTTTTCATCAACCTTTAGTTTCTAGGTGCACCATTTTTCTCTCACCTAGTTTCTTTATAGTTTTCATGCATTCTAGGTCATCTTTAGGTCATTTTAAATAGTTTTCATTTACATTAGTTTACATTTTATAGTTAGTTTATTTCATTACATTGCAACACTTAGACATACACATCACACCCATTCAAACCCCCAACCTTTGAATGAACTCACCAAGAATACATTAGTGCGAAAGAGAGGCACTATTCCTCAACCTAGATCCTAGGTGAAAAACCCTAGGATCCCATCTAGGAATCCTCTTTCCCTAAGAGCATACAAGTCTCTAAATCTTGAAGGGAAATTTGAGTGCTCCTCAAAGAGTCCATGATGACCTCAATCTCATGAGTGAGCTCATCAGCCTCTTCTTTCCATTTTAGTGCATCATAATAAATCCCATCAAGCATGAGAAGATGATCTCTACCTAAAAGTAGTTGTAGGTAATTGTTTTTCATTACCCCCAATGCATCTTTGAGTGCCTGAAACTCTACAAGGGAAATTTCACCATCAAGGTACTCTTGCATGCTTAGAGTCCTCCAACAATAATTTTCCATCAACTACTGAGCAACATCAAAGTGTTTCATTTTTGTAGCAATCATGCCTTCATTCACCTTCAATTGTCCTTCCAAATGATGGGACGCCTGAAACTTATCATTCCCATCTAATTTTTTTGATTTGAAATCAACACTATTATAGGATGTTGAATCACCATCATTAACCGATTGTAAAAGGTCATCATGTGCTCCATCATCATTGCACACATCCTTGTCATATGCATTGGTGTTATAATCCTCATAAGATAGCTCTAATAAAATATTAGAGGCTTGTTGGTGTTTCAATTCACACCTTTGGTATGTGTATTAGAAACAAAAAGCTATGCACAAATAAACTGCTCTTCAAATTAGGAGGGGAAGCTCCCTCTTTGCCGATGTTGCTTAAATAAAGTAAACTAAACTAATTTTCCAATCTTTTTGTTCAGCTAAGAGCACAAGGTTATAAAACTTAAGCGTTGTAACTGAGATTTTCTCTTTTAGAAGTTCAACTATGACTAAGCCTGCTCTAATGACATTTCTAACTACTCAAGTAAACACAGAGCTTGAGAATTAGAAATGAACAAGGAATGATTCTTCAACACAAATACTTAAACAAACTTTCTCCCAATGCACATCTACTAAAACTTCAATGCAAGTTTAAATAGAGATCATAAAAGCATAACACATAAAACGGAAATCTGAGACATTATATTAGGGCAAAGTAGGCACAAGACTTTATTTCTCAAATCTTAGGAATAAAATATTACACTCTTGGGACAAATGGATTGTAGCAAAATAGGCATACAGTTTAGCGATCAACCAGAACACATTGACACAAGTAACACATGGATTGAACAATAACTTGCAGCTAAAGAGGCATGGAAGCTTGCTCTTACACTAAGTGAACATGAAACTGAACAACAACTTGTAGGAAAAATAGGCTTAGCAATTTTCTATCACAATAAACGTTCTTAAATAATACTAAATAACAATGAGAAGGCACTAGTAGGCTTAATGTTTTGTTATCACAAGCATCATTAAAAAAAAATGGACAAGGTTGCCCTTATTTATACACAAGCAGAGGAGTATAGAACCTTAAAATCTACTTGCTTTTACAATTAAGAGTTGCCAACATGCAAGCTTTATTTTTAAAACTAAAAAAATATAAACATCTAACAACCTACGAAAACCTAAAAAATAAGGAAAGTACCAACTATTGCATTTTTATTTCCTTATTCTTCAAAGAATGGATAAGAATTGAGACAAGAATAGAAATAAAGCAAGAAGAAAGCTGGGAGAAATTTTTTGCATTAAATCTCAACCATATCTGTGAAAAAGCAGAAATTGCCTCTCTATAAGGTGCATTGAAACTATCTATAACGATATTATGCTTTTCTAGGATTTCTTTGCCTTCAACAATCGAACTTAGAAAATCTTTGACCTCTTCAGCTGCTTTATGAGTTCTATTCTTGAAAAACATCATTTCCCCAAAGATGAATCATTAATTGATAACTTGGTGGCTCTGTAACTTTATGCTTCTGACACTTCTCTTGATTTTCCAAAGGAAGAGTATTGTACAACTTTTTTCCAATACTTGTCCTTTCACTCAAACCACTCCTTTTTAGATTTTTCAACTGAGATGATGATGTTTTATGTCCATAATGGTACCAAAAATCACTTCTCGACATCGTCAGTTTAGATAATCATGACACAGCACTTGTTTTCTTTTGAATTCAATGGGAGAGTACTCCATGCTGAAAAACTTGAAGATTGACTATAATCTTGATTATGCTCGGACAACCTCAACATAAATACTAAAAATAACTTGCTGATTTTTCTTCTTCAAAATGACAATTTTTTCAAAAATAATCAGAGATATGGGTTTTGTGTAGAATCTTGTTGCAAAGAGACCTAGATCGTTCATTTTGAAAAATGTTGATGGTTGGTCGAAAAAGCAACAAACCCTAAATTTTTAGGATTTCCTCAAAAAAAACTGAGAGTTGGGTTTTCTCAAGAATTACATTTGAGAAGGACCCAAATGATCAGATTCTAAAAATACTGAAGATTTCTTGGACATGCATGAAAAAATTAGTTTCTTGAAAACTTGAAAACTTTCCAAAGTTGTAGAGAATTCAAAACCAAGCTAACCCAAATTGATGGAAATTGAAAAAGATGACCCTCTTCTTCTGAAATTTGATGCCCTAGAGAAATAAAGCATGAAAAAGGGAGCTCCTTTGTGTGTTGATCCAAAAAATATGAAGAACTATGAAAAACCACCACGTTTTGGCTCTTGAATCTTGAAAAGAAGAAAATTTTATGTCTCCTCTCTTGCTCCAACTTGCAAAAAGTGAATAATGAATGCAAAGACCTTCTTAAATAGGTTTTGAGGATACAAATGCTTTATTCTCCAACTTTAAATATTTGAAGCCAATCCTGAGCCAAGTTCATTGAATGTAGACACTTTTTCAAATCATGAATTATGAAAACTAAAAAACATTCTAAGGCATTGAGCCTTGGGCACCCTTCTTAGCCTGGGGTGCTTTTCCCTAGCAGATTTAGTCAAATTTCTTTAAATTTCAACTTTTGCTTGATTTTGTTCCTCTATTTGATCTTGATTTCTGGGAGCTGGATGAATCCTATGAACTGGCGGATGATCTCCTCATGGAGTTGGATTGAATCTGAGAAGATTATCTTGGAGGCATTTTCTGATAAAAACTTCATCTAAACCCTCAAAATCATGGGTACCTTCCTCCTCTTGGACCACCCATGGCTTTCAGACTTAGAACTTTCTCGAGATTTTAATTTTTCCTTTGTCTTCATCCCTTCACTTTGTTTTCGATATCTGTTGACTGCTAACTCTGATGGAATTGTTGATGATTACGTTGGAGAACTTTATCAAACTGAAGGAGACATGTTGGAGACTACGATTGCAAATTTGATGTTTTAGACCTTCAAATCCTTGGGCGCCTATCTCCTTCGAGCATACCTATAATTCCATAGCCATTTTTGGCTTTTTTCAAACTTCATTCTTGAAAACCTCATGTTATGGCCTTTGTTTGATCTTAAACTACGGTCAACTGAATGATCTGATGATTTTGTTCAGATATCCATTGCGAAGCTGGTAGGATTTTGAAGAGATTGACTAATTTGGCAAACCCTAACTACTGGATTTGAGCGTCCAAAACCCTAGGCGCCTATCTCCTCTTACGGTGCCCAGAATTCCAAACAAAATATTTTGTGATGATTTCATGATTTTCCTTCTACTTCTCGGCTTGAGACCTCTCTGTTCGATCTTCAATCTTGGATGAGGGATTGATCTGATGACTATGTGGATGGATTCACTACGGAGCTGCAAAGATTTTGAGCAACATGTTCTGAGATGAACCAACCCTAATTCCATAATTTTCCCTCTTGAAAAACTAGGCACCTATCTCCTCTTGGGGAGCCCATGCCTAGCAGTGTTAGTTTTTATTTTGCAGATTTCAACTTTTCCCTTCATTCCTCATGTCTTCCATTGCCTTGACTATTGAAGATGAAATTTTTCTAAGGTAGAAAACCCAAGGCGAATTTACTAGGTAGGGGTGCCTGGATTTTCTAGAGTTAGCCAAAATTTTGTATTTTAAAGATTCTTCAACCTCCATTCTACATTCTTTGTCCATCGATCACCTGTTGCAGCTTCTTGATCTGAGCAGTGCCTAAGACTCTTAATCTAACACCTAGCAGTGATTGACCTCCATTGATGACCTTGGAGCTCCTTTAAAATCTTATGAAAAATTAGAATAGACCCACTAGGGAAAAATTGATCTTTTGATGATTCTGACTAGACTAGCTTGATGAGGAAGTATTTTGAGCCTATCAAAGTCAGTTTTGTAGACGGAAAATATACAAATTCGATTCAGTGCACTTGATCCCGACTAGTAACAAAATTTCTTCTAGAATCACAATCTCAGATCATCATCACCTTCTGTCTCTTAATTAAATAAATCATTATTTATTTAATTAAGTCTTTCTCCTCTATTGATTTTATTAATCAATTTAATTTAATTAACCTTATATCTCGGTTTAATTAAATAAATCATTTTGTTTGATTAAAGTCTCTAAAGTCTTATTAAATTGAATAAATTAAACCTTATTTAATTTAATCTAACATTTCCCCTTTTAGTTAAATAAATCAAAAACATTTATTTAATTAATCTTTCCTCTCATTTTTTATTTAAATCAATCCTAAAATTTGAGTCAAAATTGTCAAATCATCTAATCTCTCATTAAATTGATCAAATCTTGATTAATTTAATCTCAATCACTAAAATCCTCTAGAGAATGCAACTTGCACAATAAATCAATTACTTTGATTTATTTAATTGCCTATTTTCTCTCAACAAGGAATATTCTCTCAAGTTTGAATTCAAAATCCAACTGGACTTGTACATCCAACAAGGCATTCACTCCTCTTACATGTTCTTGTGCATTGATCCAAGTGACATTAAATCCATTTCTTTCTCCCTCCAACATGTCACATTCAAATTTCAAATTTGAATCTCATAGCATTTATCATGCACATTGACCAAAATGTGCTCATTCCTCCTCCAATCACATGTGGACAAGTGGTCTCTTCTCATTGGTTGGTCTTTTATCCCACATTCATCCAAATCTCTTATTCTTCCAATTTGGAAATCTATAAATGAGAGACTCTTCCTCTCATTCTATCATCCACAATTTGAGTAAACTTATTATACTCAAATCCATCTTCAAGCATAGTCATTTTCATCTCTCTATATCAAGTTCTTAGCTAGGTTATGCAAGAATTCAACCAAAGTGGATCAATCATCATCAAGCTTACAAAAGAGTTGGGAAAGGGCCAATTTTGACACACCAATTGGCACCAACTCCCCCACGGGATCAAGATTTTGCATGATTAATTAGGATTTTACTTGTCTTTCATATTTTTTTCTTCATTTTCCTAATTTAATCTTTGTAAATGGATTTCATGGGGAATCCTTGTTTTACCTTGCATATGATCTAATATTGTGTTTTTTTGTTGTATTTGTGCAAGTACAAAATCGAGGTTCACATTTTGGCACCAAAATGTGAACCCTAATTTCAAACCTGCACAAATGCAACAAACAAACACAATATTAGATCATATGCAAGGTGAAACAAGGATTCACCATGAAATCCATTTACTAAACTTAGATAGAAAAGAAATGAAGAACAATATGCAATAACTAAATTAAATCTATTTAAACTAAGCAAACTCTTGATCCCATGGGGGAATTGGTGCAATTGATGTGTCGAAATTGGCCCTTTCCCAACTCCTTAGTTGCAAATGTTGATTATGTGTGGATAGCTCAATCCCCTTGATGAAATTTTGGCATAACCTAGCTATGGAATTATGAAAACTATGGATACTTGAAGAAGAATGGGAAAAATTGGCTCTCAATGTGAAGAGAGTAACTTTGCATGAGATTGTGGATGTTGAATGAGAGGAATAACCTTTCATTTATAGATTTCAAAATTGGAAGAATAAGGGATTTGGATGAATGTGGGATCATTCAACATCCAATGGCCAAGTACCACTTGTCAAGATGTGAATGGTTGATGGTTGTGCACATTTTGGCCAAAGTGCCAATAAATGCCATTAGGTGGAATTTGAAATTGAGGAAATGACATGTGAGGAAAAAATGAATGAAATAAATGCCACTTGGCTCAATGCACAAGGACATGTAAGAGGAGTGAATGCTTTGTTGGAAGTACCCATCCACTTGTATTTTTTGAATTCAAACTTGAGGGAATATTCTCTTTTTATGCCATGTGAGGGAAAATAGAGATTTAATAAATGAATTAAATCTATACTCATGTGCAAGTTGCATTCTCTAGAAGATTTTAGTGATAGGGATTAACTTAATCAATATTTGATTAACTTAATGGGAGGTTAGGTGATTTGACCATTTTGACTTAGATTTTAGGATTGATTTAAATCAGAAATGAGAGGAAAGATTAATTAAATAAATGTTTTTGATTTATTTAACTAAAAGGGGAAATGTTAGATTAAATTAAATAAGGTTTAATTTATTTAATTTAATGAGAAGACTTTAGAGACTTTAATCAAATAAAATGATGTATTTAATTAAACAAAGACATAAGGTCAATTAAATTAAACTGATTAATTTAATCAACATAGGAGAAAGACTTAATCAAATAAATAATGATTTATTAAATAACACAATATTACATAACATGCAAGGTGAAACAAGGATTCCCCATGAAATTCATTTACTAAACTTAGATAGAAAAGAAATGAAGAACAATATACAATAAACTAAATTAAATCTATGTAAACTAAGCAAACTCTTGATCCCATGGGGGAATTGGTGGGTACTGATGCTTGGCTGACCCGAGAAGCAAGTGCACTGTAGGGGGGAGCTTGTGTGGTCAAGCATCTAATCATCCACACTGAATATGTGCAACTGGATTCATCCAAGTGGGAACCCAACAAATATTATCTTTTCAGCCTAGGGTTGTGTATGTTATTGAAATAAAAAAACACCTTGCTTGGTTCTAATACATTGAAAAGAAAATATTCACAAAAGCTTTTGAAATTTCAAACCCTTTGAGGAAACAAATATTCTTTGACGAATCTAAGTGCTCTTGCTTGCCCTATGGATTATATCCTTAGAGGTTTCTAAGTACTTAGGTTTAATCATCATTTGTTTTCACCAAATTCAACACTAGGAAACCTTTGCTTGATTTCCTCGGTTTCCACATAATGCACTTTGTGGGATGAAAGAAAATTAGGACATTGGACATTCAATTTGAAAAGAATAATCAAGAAAGTGTTTGTGGTAAAAAGAATCAAATCTAAGCAAGATAACAGACAATTGAACCACATATGTGCTTGGTCCCTTTTGAGTCATTTGGTTTTCATGCAAACATTGGTCTTTTGGTTTGAACCACCTTTAGGGAAAAAAATGTTCTTCATTACTTTGGTGTTGTAAACAAGTCCTCTTAGGTTCATCTAGGATCAAGTCAAACACTTCACCCCATCCAAACATTTATCAAAATTCCATTTCACCAACAACTTTTGGAACCTTGGAAAACATCACTTATGCTATATTTTTAGGAAAAATCAACATTATCTTGTTTGGCTTAACACACCTAGCCAAATTATCATTTTGTGTACGATTTTACTCTAGGATAAGACAACTTCCTAGGGTTTTAAAA
Source organism: Sequoiadendron giganteum (assembly GCA_007115665.2). Lineage (NCBI taxonomy): Eukaryota > Viridiplantae > Streptophyta > Pinopsida > Cupressales > Cupressaceae > Sequoiadendron > Sequoiadendron giganteum. The sequence continues at coordinate 399,188,536 of CM021108.1, forward strand.
GTTCATTATCCAAAATCATCTTGTTTGACTTAACACATTTAGTCAAATTATCCAATCCATTATCACCTTGTTTGACTTAACACTCCTAGTCAAACTATCAACAATCAAATCAAACCAAGTCCTAAAGTCTAGCATTGATCCAAAAGTTTAAACACCCATATCATTCACCCCTTTCATCCTTCATCTCATCATTGGTCCTAAACCCCTCAAAGGTCAATAAGGTCAAAGCACAGGAGGAACATGGAATATAAACTCAACTCATACATCACGAGTAATCCAATTCAACCAAAATATCCAAGCCTTACAATGCCAATTGATTTTCAAAACACGCATTTGTACAATCCATACATGGGATCATTATCTCCTACAAACCTCAATGGTACAACAAATCTGAGTTTTTTGAATCTAAATTTTGGAACACCTTTCCCTTTGGTAGATTTAAATCAAAGTCAAAACTTACCAATCTATCAACCAAAAAATCAAGGCATGAGCCTTCCCCCTTTACCAACCATCAATCAATCGAATCCGAGCAACAACCCCTTCATAAGTCAAAGCATCATATCAAATCCTCCCATTTTTCCATCAGAATCACAACAACAAATGGTAACCATCCAAGCAACCCTAATGGTCAACACAACCATTGTCCCTCAAGTGTCTCAAGGACCAAGAATCTCAATCACACCATTCACCACTCAAACTCCAATTATCAATAAAACTGCTCCTTTCATAACAACGACCAACACCATTCCCAATCCATCGCCACCACCACCAAAACACAACATGAAAAATTCATTCTCCATCATATTGCAAGCCGCTCACAAGCTATCCACTAAAAGGCACTCCAAAACCAACAAACTACACAACTAGCTGCTCAACAAGCACAAGCACAATTAGCCGCCCAACAAGCTACACAATTTGCACAAGCTACACAAGTCACACAAGCTACGCAAGTGACACAAGAATCCCAACAAGCATAGGCTCAAGCTCAAGCCCAACACCAGGTTTGACAGGCGCAAGCATAATACCGGTCACAATTACAAGCAATCCATCAACAAGTGTATCAACAAGTCCTACAAGAGAATCAAGCACAACAACAAGCATCCCACTTACGAGCCCAACAAAAAGCTTTGTTGGCACAACAATAGCTAGATCAACAACAAGCTTTGTTGGCACAGTAGCAGCAAGACCGACAACAAGCTTTGTTGGAACAACAACAACATGACCAACAACAAGCATTGTTGGCTTAACAACAAATGCAAGAATTAGTCCCTCATAAAATCTTGCAACATATTCCCACCACAATCATTGAAAATGATGATCAAGATCCTTTGACCAATGATCATGTTGAAAAGGTCTCTACATCACCTAATGAGTTAGAGGACATATCTCAAGAATTTATTCCAAAGCATGATCAACATCTTTCACCAAGGTCTAGAAATAATTCTTTCCAAAATATATGGACATCCTTTGACCTCATGACATTTGAGAAACTTCCTATGCCTAATGAAGATATCCTAGAAAGAAATCCATTCTTTGAAATTGACCCATGTCAAGAACTTGATCCAAAGCATGTCGAAAGCAATTCTAAAATCATTCGAGATCAAGAATTTGTATCTCCAAGCTACTACAATGATATAATGGACACTCTCCTATCTATACAAGATGATCATATCTGCATAGCACATACTCCTCCATCTACCCATTAGGTGCTTTCTTTGAATGGACCCGTAGATGATTTTCATTAAAAACAAGAGTCTCGTACTCATGATATCATTACCAAGGAACAAGAGTCTCCTACTCTTAACATTTGTACACATGATCAAGATATAGAGAAATCCAGAGACATGTCAGAAATGGTTCATGAAGAAGGCTTCTATAGAAGTTGTGAATCAGAAACATCATGTGAAAGAATATCAAGAATGAATCATGAGGAAGACTTTTACAAGGATAGTGAAGCATTAACACTTCTTGAAGGAGCATTACAATCTGATATCTCACAAGATCAAGACAAAGATATCAATCAGGCATTCATCCCACATATGGAGGATCCTATCACTTATAAAGTTGGATCACTTACCTTTCTAAGGGCAAGCTACCTCATCAATAAAGAAGCTATCACTTTTGAAGATCCACCATAGAGTAGAGAAGGATTAACACCTTGTTTCCAAGGTAAATCATATCCTATTGAAAATAAAATGTTTCAATAGATGAATTATCAAGGCAGAGGATTAGGCCTACATGAGCAAGGTATCTTGGAATCACTGCAGATAATTGGCAATCCTAAGCATCAAGGTCTTGGTTATTCAAAAATTAAGGGAACTAAACATGTAAGTGATACCTCTATAAAACTGGGGGAAATTTTGTCTCAAAAAAATGTCAACATAGGGAGCACAAAGAATCCATATGATGAAACCAATCCCAATGCTATGTAACCAACCACGTCATGAATCTTCATCCACCCATCAACCCATCCATGAATTGGGACCAACATCAAAAGGGATATTTGAATCAAAGAAAAGAAGCTAAGAAGCATATCAGACAAACCAAATATAAGTGGATACCAAAAAATACAAAGAAAGATGATCCCTATCATACTCCATTAGTCAAAGAAACTATGAGGCAAAATAAAAAAGGGGAAATTATCCATCGAAGATGTCCATAAAGGAAAAAGAAGGCTTTTCAAGCAATGTATAAAGTATATCGAGCTGTTGGTCCTAATTCCATGCACACTTCCATATCCACCCATCATTGCTCATTTTCCCAAGTTTGGAGAGTCAAAGGTTCAAAACTATCAACCAATCCATCTTTTATTCCTAAACACACTCTGCCATCCACACCTCCATGCATGATATCCAATTCTCGCATTGACCATGTGTTGGCAATGACCCTTCATCATAAGGATTCAGAAGGAACTCTATCTCGATGTGCGCACAAAGACAAAGTTAACTCCAGTATCAACAAAGTAAATCAGGAATCTCAAAAGTTCCATTCCAGTGCACGTATCTTGGCAAGGCAACTTCTTCAAGCAAGATACTGATGGAATGTTATGACAGAAGCATCAATGTTATTAGTACCATATGATTCAACATCGACTTAAAATCTCTCAAAGAATTACAAAAAAATCAAAATAATCAAAATAAAATAAAATCATAAAAAGGATTAAAAAATAGTAAAGAGAAAAATCATCCTCTAGTGAAAACCACTATGGTGGCGCTTTGGGCAGGTACCATGATGAAAACCTGGAAAATAGGTGTCATGTGTAGAATCAAGCATCTACGTGTGCCATTTCAGGAGAAAGCATCTCATCCCATCCATAATAAAGCCAGTGTTCCATCCATAATAAATTCATTCATCCAGGAACCATTTATCTAATCCATCTTCATCTATCTACATCCATCATCCAAGTTATCTTAATCTTGATGAAATTTTGGTGCACACTTCACACTTGCTTATGGTAGACACTTGACATGGGTCATTTTCATTGATCCTATCCTACCCAATGTTATCTGAGCCTTAAAGCATTATCTTATCACAAGATGATCCATACCCATCCATCCATCCATCTATCCAAGAATCCACCCATGGCCTTTCAAACATTGCTAGACACTAGGGGCAAATATTTACATCTTGCTTCAAGAATAAATCTTGATCTATATCCTCCGACTTATTTGGTGATCTGAACATTGGCAAACATGAAATCAAATCAACCAAGCATTTGTGAGAAAAAAGGCCAAAATCCAAACCACTAGCCCATGGAATATTTTGACAAGATGATGTTCTTTATCAAGCTTTATCTTTCATTCAACATCAATCCAAACAATCCATATCAGTTGCATCTAATGTGTACTTCAGGGTCACATCAAATCATTCAAACAAATTTTGTTCCAAGCCAAGCTTCCAAATCTTGATCAATCAAATCCAATCAATTATCACCTTGTTTGACTTAACACACTTAGTCAAAATACCCTCTTGTGCACGAGTTTACTCTAGGATAACACAACTTCCTAGAGTTTACAAGTGCATTATCATCTTATTTGAATTAACACACTTAGTCAAATTATCCAATCCATCATCAACTTGTCTGAATTAACACACTTAGTCAAAACATCCTCTTATGTACAAGTTTACTCTGGGATAACATAACTTCCTAGAATTTAAAAGTGCATTATCACTTTTTTTTGACTTAACACACTTAGTCAAACTATCAATCCATCAATCTCATCAATTAACCTTAGCTTGGATTTCAACAAAATCCCAAAATAGAGCACTAATATCATCACATATCCACATCCAAATCGTCAAAATGATGCGAAAAAATCAAAAACATCCAAATCTTATCAAAATCAAAAAGTGGCATCATCTTACCGAACTACGTCGTCTCTGAGCTTGAACGTAGGCAAGGTTGATCTTTGATCATCCCCCGATACATTTAGGTCAGTCCTTTAGGCATCCATCATAATGGCAATTCGTTTTCCCATCTATTTCACACCCTAGGTCATTCTTTTAGGCGTCCGTCGCAATCTGGAAATTTGTTGCCCTTCCATCTCATCATGTAGTCAAGTCAATTGTCAGCCAAACTACGTTGTCTCTGAGCTTAAACATAGGCAAGGCCATCCTTGATTAGCCCCCGAGACACAAAATCCAAAAATATTTGTAAAACATCTCAAAAATACCAAAAATAGCCTCAAAATATTTGAAAAATCCAAAATGGTGCTTTCATCTCATCTCGCTTTCACCCGCAATTATCATCTCATAATAATATCAATCATCGCCTTCATCCTTTGGTGAAGCAATCAGAAGAAAGTATAGCAGGTTCCAAAGTGAACACCCTAATTGTCAGAGTCTTCAGTCTAAGTCAGTAAGCAAGCAAGTTGATCAACTCAGAGTATCAATATCTTATCACCCAATCAATCTCACCAAAAACGCTGATCACAACATGCCCTAGGATGTATTCTTCCCACGATGGACATAAGCATCAAGTACCTCGCAGTAGTTTATCCTTGGCTAGCGATATGAAGAACACTAGCTTGTTTGTTTACTTTGTCTTGGTATTTTTTGACTTATCTTATTTTGCACTCATTCCTAGGACCTCTCAATGATGCCTAAACAAAACAGGTTTAGAGAGAAAGGAATGGGGCAATGATCATTATCTTTTTTATCTGTTGTGCTTGTTGGATGTTCTTGTAAAATAACTTGGCGAATAATTGTTTTGTTAGGTCTGTCCTAGCAAGGTTTCTTTATGTCAATTGTGAAAAAGAATACTCCATCTGATTGATGAGTCAAATTCCATCACACTAGGTACAATGCCATCCTGGTCCTTTATACCTTGATGCATCGTACCTATGTGTGTTATCAAACATAAAGTAATTGGCCCTTTGAAAATCCCAACTCCTGGTAAGAAAATCATCACCATCATCATTCATAATGTAGGCTTGTTGGATCCTCCTTCCATCCATCTTATTCTTCTTATTCTTCTATCTTTACTAACATTTCTATCTAAAGTAGGTGTGAGATATCAAAATATACATGAGGCTACCCATGCCCAATGACTATCTATACATCATCAAAATTGTCTACATCAAATAATTATCTTTCGTCCTCTAATCAATAGAACCACTCCTCTCGCATTTTATCACGATATCAATCGAAAAATCAAACATTTACGCTCGATCTCTCAAGGGAGAAATATACCAGTGTAATCCTTCTCACTGGGGCAATAGTGGGGCATTCAAAAAATCAAGAAATTTTGAACTTTGATCACAACAGTTTATTCTTTGAATCAATGCAACAAGTACATTGCTTCAAAGAGGGGCAAAATGTAGACATGGAAAATATACAGATTCGATTCAGCGTACTTGATCCCGACTACTAATAACATTTTTTCCAAAATCACACTCTCAAATTATCATCACCTTTTGTCTCTTAATTAAATAAATCATTATTTATTTAATTAAGTCTTTCTCCTCTATTGATTTTATTAATCAATTTAATTTAATTAACCTTATATCTCTGTTTAATTAAATAAATCATTTTGTTTGATTAAAGTCTCTAAAGTCTTCTTATTAAATTGAATAAATTAAACCTTATTTAATGTAATCTAACATTTGCCCTTTTAGTTAAATAAATCAAAAACATTTATTGAATTAATCTTTCCTCTCATTTTTTATTTAAATCAATCCTAAAATTTGAGTCAAAATTTTCAAATCATCTAATCTCTCATTAAATTGATCAAATCTTGACTAATTTAATCTCAATCACTAAAATCTTCTAGAGAATGCAACTTGCACAATAAATCAATTACTTTGATTTATTTAATTGCCTATTTTCTCTCAACAAGGAATAAAGAAGGAATATTCTCTCAAGTTTGAATTCAAAATCCAAGTGGACTTGTACATCCAACAAGGCATTCACTCCTCTTACATGTCCTTGTACATTGAGCCAAGTGACATTAAGTCCATTTCTTTCTCCCTCCAACATGTCACATTCAAATTTCAAATTTGAATCTCATAGCATTTATCATGCACATTGACCAAAATGTGCTCATTCCTCCTCCAATCACATGTGGACAAGTGGTCTCTTCTCATTGGTTGGTCTTTTATCCCACATTCATCCAAATCCCTCATTCTTCCAATTTGGGAATCTATAAATGAGAGAATCTTCCTCTCATTCTATCATCCACAATTTGAGTAAACTTATTATACTCAAATCCATCTTCAAGCATAGTCATTTTCATCTCTCTATATCAAGTTCTTAGCTAGGTTATGTAGGAATTCAACCAAAGTGGATCAATCATCATCAAGCTTACAAAGGAGTTGGGAAAGGTCCAATTTCGACACACCAATTGGCACCAACTCCCCCATGGGATCAAGAGTTTGCATGATTAATTAGGATTTTACTTGTCTTTCATATTTTTTTCTTCATTTTCCTAATTTAATCTTTGTAAATGGATTTCATGGGGAATCCTTGTTTTACCTTGCATATGATCTAATATTGTGTCTGTTTGTTGTATTTATGCAAGTAGAAAACTGGAGTTCACAAGTTTGAACCCTAGAAGCCAAACATTCTATTTTTAGAAAATTTTGTCAGCATCCATTTAAAAATGAACATGGAAAACCCCAAAAAACTTCTAATTTTAGAAAGTTTCTAAAAATAGAAATTTTCCTAAAATTTAGGGCCGCAAAATTGAGCTTTGAGTTTTGTAGAATTGGTCCCTCTGAGTAGACCCAGATCATCATATTTTGAAAATTTTGAGTTTCTGACCCTCATGCAAGACATGCAAATCCCAAATTTTGACCTTTTTTGACAATTTTAACAAGACTTTTGACCATTTCTTCAAAAATGCCTAAGTGTAGCAAATATTTTAATTTGGGGTACAACATTTGGCTCCATTTGGGGACCATGTTAGATACTTACGAAATATGAGAACCAAGGAATCTCTAGATTTTTTAAGCTTAGACTAGTGCCTTATCCATTGGGTATCAGAGTCAACAACACTTCCTAATCACCTACTGCAAGACTTTCCCTAAATCACCTAGGATGAGACTTCCTAGAATCACCTAATAGTTGGAATTCCCTAGAAATCACCTAAAACAAGACGCCTAATCACCTAAAACATGACAAAACTGTTATGAAAATGGGAAACACAACATAACGAACACGTCACGAAAAGGGGAAACACATCATGAAAGTAGAAAGAAAAAATTACTGAAAGGAAATTACTCCACCCTTAGAGGGATGAAGTGTTGTATGCCATTTTTTCCCGAAAGGCCTTACTTCTCTTGTCATGGGTATCCCAGGAGACAAATCTTCCGAGATGAAGATTCTCATATCCTCATATATCCAGGAAGAGGCACCTTGACAAAAGCAAAATATGGCACAAAGAAGGAAGTAGGTACCACTAAGTCATCAACTTTATTGTTTTTCATCTTCAAGATGTCTCTATTGTTAATATTTAGGATGTCTCTAATGTCGAACTCTTCAAACCAATTAATCACATTCCAAACCCGATTTCTATAATGTCGTAAATGATGCTTTCTAACCTAGAAATATCCTTTGATTGGCTCATCGATCACCTCCACATCCCCTTTAACACATAGGAGTTCAATTCCCATGTCTTTTACATTTTTGAGGCCTAACAAAAGCACATTTTTTCATCTTCAATGAATTCCAATTACAACAATCCTTTTGGGGAGATGATCATTTTCCCTTCTTCTAAACCTACAACTGAACAACCCCCATTTAAATGCATTATCCATAACTTTGTATCCTCTATCAGTCTCCTTTTAGAATAAGCAATGTTGGATTCTTCAATTCCTATTTTTGAAAGTGTCACACAATTACCAAGACCTATTTCTTGATATAGAATTTGGGCTGGGGGTTTGGAATTTTTACCACTATGAAGTGGGATTTGGGCTAAGGTTCTATCTTGATTTTTCCTTCCTTCATAAGAATGGTTGTGGATGACCAATCTAACTGCATTGCATCACCATGATCTCTACAAAATATTTGGCTCAACAACATCCCGTAGCTCATTGGGACATCGGCCACTAAGGTGTTCATCATTATCTTTTTCTACAGACAAGCTGCCAACCTTACTTGAGTGTCCTTCAATTGTCCAATCAATGACACCGACTTAGACTCAAGTGAATAACACTCGTCCTGTGTCTCAGTGCACAAAATTCTCAATGCTTTCATTACTTGTAGAGGCATGATGTTGTTTGAGGCTCTTGAATCAATGATATAATTACTTAATTTGAATCCTCAAAGGGTTTAGGCTTTTCTATATATAAAGATATATAGAAGGGTTTAGGCTTTTCTTTTGCTGGAAAAAATGACTCAAGCAATGTATGCTGAATTGAAGCTTCTTTCTTTACATGTATTATTTTTTCCAACTGCTCAAGATGATCACGAACGTACTCCAACTGTGAAATCTTAACCTTGGTCTTCATCATGGAGTTTACAATGTCAAAATTTGCTAAGGATGAGTCTTGTGCAACCGCTTCATTAACTTGTTCTTTAGTTTTCAACCTTTCTTCTTCTTCCTTTTGCACTTTCATAGGCATTGAAGGTCTTCTATGATTTACTTCAAGAGAGTAGTGGTGAAGGTCTTCTTTTTCTTCAATAATGGGTTTAAAATATCCCACTATGGACTTGCCATCAAAGTTGTTTGTTTGTGGTAAGACAACATTCAAACTTGATGTAGGGAAAAAAAAACTGGAACTGGGTGTAGCATCAGCATATCCCATGATCTGATTCATTCTTATATTTTCAGAACATGTAGAGTTGGTATGTGTATCAATGTCATGGAAAGAATAAAATTTCGTATTTTGTGTAGCTTCAATTGTTGGTCTTGGTGGGGGTGTTGTCAACTCTGGCTGAAAATTATTTCTCTTTGGTTGGTACAATTATTGATTTAGAGATCTGATAGAATCTATTTTCATCAAGTTGGAAGTAATCATATTATCCTCCAACTCGATGGCGTGTTCTTGTGCATCTATCAATTGTATGTCTTTTCGTCTTGAGGAAGAAGGCTATCTCTGATGGAAGAGAATTTATGAAACAACTCATCACAATCTCCGATGATGGATTAAGTGTAGAATAAAGTCACATAAAAAGATTATTAAATCTTGCTACAAATTCCCTCATGTGCTCATTGTACTCCATCTTTGAATTTGCAAGTTGGTCAAAAAACCATTGACTGTCTTTAGCAGGCTTGAATCTCACCAAGAATTTCTTGCTCAAAGTTGCCCAACTTGTAATAATACTTGACTCCAGGTGATTAAACTAGTCAACAACATTCCCAACAAGACTCTCCACAAAGAGACACATCAATGTCTTCATGTCCCACGTGTAAGATTATGCAAGCCATTGGGAAGGCATAAATATGATCATCATGATGTTGAGTTCCATCGTCGTGAAACTATGGAAAGTGCTTCCTTGACCCTTTAGGTAACTCATGATGTTCTCACAAAGCCAAAAGTCCAATGATATTACCTGAAGGTAATGGGGGTGAGCGTCTTAGATTCTTGCCAACATTATTGTTTTTATTGTTTTTTATCACCCATTGCTTCTTGTTGGATCAAGCAATAGGGTGCGGGATGGTCATTCTCATGTCATAAAGTGTGAGCTTTCTTGAATTTTTATGCCTCGTGCCCTATGGTGGGTGCAATAAAATTGTTGGCATTTCAATTCACACCTCTAGTATGTGAATTAGAAATGAGCAACTATGCATAGATAAATTGATCTTCAAATTAGGAGGGGAAGCTCCCTCTTTGCTAATGTTGCTTAAAGAAAGTAAACTAAAATAATTTGCTAATATTTTTGTTCAGCTAAGAGCACAAGGTTATGAAACTTAAGCACCATAGCTGAGGTTTTCTCTTTTAGAAGTTCAACTATGACTAAGCCTACTCTAATGATATTTCCAACTACTCAAGTAAACGTAGAGCTTGAGAATTAGAAGTGAACAAGGAATGATTCTTCAATACAAATACTTAAAAAACTTTCTCCCAACGCACATCTTCTGAAATTTCAATGCAAGTTGAAATAGAGATCATATAAGAAAAACACATAAAATGGAAATTTGAGACATTATATCAGGGAAAAGTAAGTATAAGACTTTATTTTTCTAATCTCAGGAGCAAAAGATTACACTCCTCGGATAGCTAGATTGTAAAAAAATAGGCATACAGTTTAGCGATCAACCAAAACACATTAACACAAGTAACACGTGGAATAAACAATAACTTGTAGCTAAAGAGGCATGCAATCTTTCTCTTACACTAAGTGAACATGAAACTGAACAACTTGTTGCAGGCAAAATAGGCTTAGCAATTTTCTATCATAATAACCATTCTTGAACAATACTGAATAACAATGAGATGGCACTAGTAGGCTTAGCATTTTTTTTATCATGAGCATTATTACAAATAAATGGGTAAGGTTTCCCTTATTTATACACAAGCAGAGGAGTAGGGAACCCTAAAATCTCCTTGCTTTTACAACTAAGGATAAACATCTAACAACCTATGAAAACCTAAAAACAAGGAAAGTGCCAACTATTGCATTTTGATTTCCTTCTTCTTCAAAGAATGGATAAGAATTGAGACAAGAATAGAAAGAAAGTGAGAAGAAATCTGGGAGAAAGTTGTTGCTTTAAATATCAACCATATTTGCCAAAAATCAGAAACTGGCTCTCTATCAGGTGCATTGATAATATCTATAGTGATATTTCGCTTTTCTAAGATTTCTTTGCCTTCAACAATCAAACTTAGAAAATATTTGACCTCTTCAACTCCTTTATGAGTTCTATTCTTGAAAAACATCACTACCCCAAAGATGACTCATTAATTGATAACTTGGCGGCTCTACAACTTTATGCTTCTGACACTTCTTTTGATTTTCCAATGGAAGAGTATTGTACAATTTTTTTCAATACTTGTCCTTTCGCTTAAACCACTCCTTTTTATGTTCTTCAATTGAGATGATGATGTTTTATGTCCATGATGGTTTTGAAAAGCACTTCTCAACATCGTCTATTCAAATAATCATGACACAACATTTGTTTGGTTCTGAATTCGATGGGAGAGTACTACATGCTGAAAAAATTGAAGATTGACTGTAATCTTGACTATGCTCGGACAAGCTAAACACAAATACTAAAAATAGCTTGCTGATTTTTCTTCTTCAAAATGACAAATTTTTCAAAAATAATCAAAGATATGAGTTTTGTGTAGAATCTCGTTGCAAAGAGACCCAGATCATCCGTTTTGAAAAATGTTGATGGCTGGTCAAAAAAGCAGCAAACCCTAACCTTTTAGGATTTCCTCAAAAAAAGCTAAGAGCTGGGTTTTGTCAAGAATTATGTTTGAGAAGGACCCAGATGATCAGATTTTGAAAATACTAAATATTTCTTGGACATGCGTGAAAAAAGGAGTTTCTTGAAAACTTGAAAATTTTCCAAAGCTGTAGAGAATTGAAAACCAAGCTAACCTAGATTGATGGAAATTGAAAAAGATGACCCCCTTCTAAAAATTGATGCCTTGGAGAAATAAAACATGAAAAAGGGAGCTCCTTTGTGTGATGATAAAGAAAACATGAAGAACGAGGAAAAATCACCATGTTTTGGATCTTGAATCTTGAAAAGAATAAGATTTTATGTCTCCTCCTCTCTTGCTCCAACCAGCAAAAAATGAATAATGAATGCAAAGGCCTTCTTAAATAGGTTTTGAGGATAAAAACGCTTTATTCTCTAACTTTAAATCTTTGAAGCCAATCCTGAGCCAAGTTTGTTGAATGTAGACACTTTTTCAAATGATTAATTATGAAAACTGAAATTTTTTCTAAGGCATTGAGCCTTGGGCACCCTTCTTAGCCTAGGGTGCTTTTCCCTAGCAGACTTAGTCAAATTTATTAAAATTTTAACTTTTGCTTGACTTTATTCCTCGGTTTGATCTTGATTTTCAGGAGCTCGGTGAATCCTATGAACTGGCGAATGATCTCCTTGTGGAGCTAGATTGAATCTAAGAAGATTATCCTAGAGGCATTTTCTGATAAAAACTTTAGTTGGCCCCTCAAAATCATGGGCACCTTCCTCCTACTGGGGTGCCCATGGCTTTCAGACTTAGAATATTTTCGATATTTCATCATCGAGATTTTCATTTTTCCTTTGACTTCATCCCTTCGCTTTATCTTCGATATCTACTGACTGCCAACTTTGATGGACTTGCTGATGATTGCGTTGGAGAGCTTGATCAAAACTGAAGGAGACATGCTGGAGACTATGATTGCAAATTTGATGTTTAGACCTTCAAATCCTTGGGCGCCTATCTCCTTCTAGGACACCTAGAATTCCATACTTATCCATTTTTGGCTCTTTTTCAACCTTCATTCTTGAAAACCTCATGTTATGGCCTCTTTTTGATCTAAATCTGTCGTTAGCTAAATGATCTGATGATTTTGCTGAGATATCCATTACGAAGCTGGAAATATTCTGAAGAGATTGATTGATTTGGAAAACCCTAACTGCTGGATTTGAGCCTCTAAAACCCTAGGCACCTATCTCCTCTTAGGGTGCCCAGAATTCTAGATAGAATATTTTTTGGTGATTTCATGATTTTCCTTCTACTTCTTAGCTTGAGACCTCTCCATTTGATCTTCAATCCTGGATGACTGATTGATGACTGCATGGATGGATTCACTGCGGAGTTGAGAAGATTCTGAGCAACATTATTTGGGACAATCCAACCCTAATTCCATCATTTCCCCTCTTGAAAAATTGGGCACCTATCTCCTCTTGGGGCGCCCATGCCTAGCAGTGTTAGTTTTTATTCTACAAATTTCAACTTTTCCCTTCATTCCTCACTTTTGTCGTTGCCTTGACTATTAAAGATAAAAAAAAATTCTAAGGCATAAAACCCAAGGTGCCTTTACTTTGTATTTTTAAGATTCTTCAACCTCCATTCTACATTCTTCATCCCTCGATCACATGTTACAGCTTCTTGATTTGAGCAATGCCTAAGACTGTTAATTTGACACCTACAATTGATTGACCTCCATTGATGACCTTGGAGCTCCTTCAAAAGCTTATGAAAAAATAGAATAGACCCACTAGGGAAAAACAGATCTTTTGATGATTCTGAATGGACTAGCTTGATGAGGAAGTATGTTGACCCTATCAAAATTAGTTTAAACCCTAGAAGCCAAACATTCTATTTTTAGAAAAAATTTCCAGCATCCATTTCGAAAGAAATAGAGAAAAACCTAGAAAAGTTCTATTTTTAGAAAGTTTCTGAAAATAGAAATTTTCCTAAAATTTAGGGCCACAAAACTGAGATATGGTTTTGTTAGAATTGATCACTCTAAGCAAACCCAGATCGTTAGATTTTGAAAATTTTGAGTTTTTGACCCTCATGCAAGACATGCAAATTCCAAAATTTGACCTCTTTTGACAATTTTAACAAGACTTTTGACCATTTCTTCAAAAATTCCTAAGTGTAGCATTTTTTAATTTGGGGTACAACAAGGCTGTTGATTTGATAACCTCATTACTTACTAGCTGATTTGGAACTAGGGTAGCGTTAGTCTCGAATTCAAAATCATCATCATCATCCCTCTTAGTTGTTTCAATGGATGATGACATGCTTTCTTCGTGTAGAAGAAATGGGACAGTGTTAGAATCACACATAGAACAATTAAAATAAAATGTCTCACCAAAAGGTAGGATTCTTTTCTCCTCCTCTAGCTTCTTCACCTGTTTACTTGGGCATAGGTGATTCAACTCCCAAGGCCCCTTGCAAGTAGAACAAATATTTTGTTTCCTTAACTCATTTTTTCTCCCCTTCTGAATTTTTCTCTGGAATCCTCATTTTCATTTTCATTGGGTTCTAACATTTTATTTTTAGCCTCTCCCTTATGTTTGGGTTTTAACAATGTCATACAATACCCCTTGATGTTTGGGTCCCTCATAAGTTCAGAGAGTCATGCTAACAACTCAGATACAGACTTCTCTATAGTCATATTTCCATTGAAATTGTGCCTCTTCTCTATACCTAATCTTTTACCCCTAAAGTTGTCCCACCTTCGATCTGGCTTTAACTTATGATTTTTCTCGATTAATATCAGTACCATTTAATCAAACTATTAGATGATCAAAATTGTTGTTGGCACAAGAAGTAAGCAAACACTTTCTATATCCTTTACCTTGCCTTTCTAAATTACTCTTGTGTCACTAAAGTGTACCTCTTTGAAAGGATGTCATTTTTGTGATATTTTATCAGTTTGATAGGTGTAACATTTATCAAATTGGAGCACATTAACATAAATATATTGGTTTTTTCTCAAGGTATAATTATATAACTAATTTCGATAATCAGTTCTAAGATATTATTTGCTTAAGCATGACTGATTATACTAGATAATTGCTCAAAAATTTATAACAGAATTATAATAACTCGGGAAGAAACCATCTGAGAGCACTTTACTACAAATAACACCTCTATAGAGTTAGTAAGACATATTCTAAACATTATTTGTAACAAAAATAATAAATACAATGCCTAGATTAGCTATAATAGTGGATGCTTAAAGGATGAAACACTCAGATTACAAATAGCAAATACAAAAAGTCCAAAGTAATCGAGGACC
Source organism: Sequoiadendron giganteum (assembly GCA_007115665.2). NCBI lineage: Eukaryota > Viridiplantae > Streptophyta > Pinopsida > Cupressales > Cupressaceae > Sequoiadendron > Sequoiadendron giganteum. Next base: position 399,203,677 of record CM021108.1, read on the forward strand.
TAGAAATGAGTGTGGGTCTGAAATGTCATAGCATCTTGTATAATGCCCAAGACTCATAGAGAATGCCACATTATATTTAAGAACTCTTATACACCCTCCTCAACAGTATTTTACATTCACCAAGACACCATGTGAGAATCAAGCCATCCTCAGAAATATTTGAATCAACAACAAGCAACTAACACGCCCTTATCAAATTCTTTGAACCTCATAAAAAGAGTACAAACTAAGAATGAGGCCCAATATATCTTCAACTATAGGTATTCTTAACTGAAACTCTCATAGAGTTCAAAACCTTTTGCTATTGAATTGGTGTTGCATATAAGACAATACCTCTTGGTTTTGATTACCCTGCTGCACTTTACCTATGATTTCCCTTATGAAGCATATATGAAGCGGATGAAATGTGAGAAAGGGTGCAACAAGGACCCACAAAAGGTGACTACAAAATGAAAGTAGAAACTGAAGTTAATAATTCTTTTGATCTTTCTTAATTTATCCATGGCAGTAATTGAATCTCCTACAGTATTGTCTTTAGTGCCACTCGAACTCCTATATGTGTCCACACTGGCAATATTTTGTCTTATACCCTCAAACAACTTAGTCAACTATTTTTCCTTCCCTTATGCATCACCATGATTCTTAAGAAATTATAGCGGCTCTATTAAATTCAACAAATTGATTTGCTTTGTCCTTACCATCTACCTATTACGATTTGTTAATTTGTCTTCATTGCTGGAAACATTAGTAGATAAAGACATAGGACCCGATACCAATCTTTCTTTTTTGATTTGTCTTTTTCTCACCACATCGACCTCCAAGTCAGACACTATGGTATGACAGTTATGAGATTAAGGTTTTGAATTCTATTTAAGGTTGGGAATAGCATATCAAAGGGTGGTAGAAATTACCAGACAACAAAGCACCTCTATAATAACAATTATCTTTGTAATATTCGATATTACCAACAAACTTTAAATGATATAATAGCCAAATATTCTTGATATTTCACCCAACTCTCCAGAAAAATTCAAACCCTAGAAGTCTAAAATTTTCTTTTTGAAAACCAACACAAGATGGAAAGAAAACAAGGCCCTGTTACCACTGAAATATCCCACCCATGATAGGATATTTACTTATTGAATTTTGCTTTTTTGAAAGTAATAACCCCCTTTGATCTAAGGTTTTAACCAGGAAGAACAAAACAAGATATTTGTAAATAACACAATTTTCAATAGTTGGAAGTAATTAAAATCCAAGATTAATTAATAATTTAGGAAATACATAAAATTCATACTCAAATGACAACTTATGATCTTGAAAGCTCTGTAAAACCCTGAAGGATGATCTCCAAGAAAATGATGAAGCTTTGTGATAACCTTTTAATAAGATTATCTCTCAGAATTCCCTTGGGTGATCTTCCAGACCTATAGACATTGTTATCTCTGTGGATTTTTGTCCTCAAGAAATCTTGAATCTTCAAACTACCAACAAACCCTTTCTGAAGCTCTTCTCCAAATTTCTCCAAAATAAGGATAATAATAATATATAATACATAAAATGAACTTCAAATGCCCTTTTATAATATGCAATTTGCATTTGACTTTCATCTCATTTAATTTACTTTCATTTATTTTTCCCTCCTTTTTGGTCCACAACTTAATAATATAAAGTATACTTTAATAAGTCATTTAAATCCATTTTTTTAAAAATCCTTATGTCTCCCTTTAATGTATTTTAATAACACACTTTATTATTTGGCATTATTAATACTTAATGCATAGGATCAATATTACCAATATAACTTTGGGATATAATTATGCCATCATGCTAGATATATACACTCTATTAGCTGACCATACTAGTGACTTACTATAAATAGTAAGTATGCATCAAAGTCTCTTGAATGGCCTTCAAAGTTGCACCACAAATAAACAAGAATGAAGAGCTAAAGAATACTGAGATAAGCATCAAAGGGTCTGGTGAAGATCCAAAGATTACCCTCAAAAGGGTCCCCTGAACACCCTGTTAGCCTACGAGGACTAGTTGGTAGACTAACAACTGCATCTAACAACTACTTAGGAAAAGGGGACATTACAATGGGTTCAGATCATTGGCCCATTAAATTATCCACTTTATCATCTTGTGTTGCTTGGTATCCCTCCTTCTAGTTTCAACTCATGTGGTTGTGTGACCCCTCTCTGCAGGATTATGTTGTTGAGTGGTGGCATTCAGGTAGGCCTACTTTTGGCACTGCTATGTATTTTTTTACGAAGCAACTATAGTATGTGAAGTACCAGCTTAAAAGGTAGAACATGTAGTATTTTGGAAACATCTTCCATGCTAAGGTTGTTGTTTAGGCTGATTTGGATGCAATCACCCATGAGATTAGGGAGTCTACTCTCTCTGAAGACTCTCTCAAAGACGAAATGAGGGCTTTGAAAGTGTTGGAGTGTGAGTTGCGTGAGGAGATCTAATGAAAATAGAAGGCTCGAGTTGAATGACTACATGAGGGGGACAAAAACACTACCTTTTTCTTCAACTCTGTGAAAGCTAGGAGACATGGTAATTCAATTCCTTTTCTTGTGAATGTCAAGGGTGAGCATTTGTCGTCTTTGGGAGATATTTCCAGAGAAGCTTCACAGTACTTTAGCTCCTTGTTTAGGGAGGACTCTTCGTATGTGTTGGTGGAAGAACATGTTTTTTTTTGTATCCCTTCTCTAGTCTCTGCAAAAATGAATGAGCACCTCTTGGGTGGTATTTATTTGGAGGAATTGGAGGCCACTATATTTCAGATGAAGAAAGGGAAAGCCCCTATTCTAGACAACTTTTCAACTAAATTATTCCATGAATTTTGGGACATTATAAATATGGATCTACTAGAGGGGGTCTATGAATCTCAACAAAACAAGCAGATGTTGAGGGCCATGAATTCCACTTTTATTGGCTCATACCTAAATGTGATGGGAAGGTAGGATGAGTTCATTTCGGCTCATTGCTTTTTGTAATGTGGTCTATAAAATTCTCTCCAAATTGATTGTTGAGAGGTTGAAGTGGTGGTTTAGTAGGCTTATTTCTGAAGAGTAGGGAGGCTTTGTGTCAGATACGCAAATTTTGGATGGTGTGGTCATTTCCATCGAAACTATTCACTCTATGGAAAATTCTAAAAATAAGCTATGTTCATCAAGTTGGATATGGTAAAGGCTTATGATAGAGTCAACTGGTCTATTTTCCATAAAGTGCTTATTGCTTTTGGTTTTGCTGAGGAGTGGGTTATGTGGGTTATGAGCTATGTCATGAATAATGGGTTCAATTATTAGCCTATTTTTTGTTTCTTTTATGCATACTTTCAGACACTTTTACATATACCTTTCAAACAATACTCCTATATTATGCTATCTTTTCATACTTATTATACAACTTTGGACCTAAATTCTAGCAATGGAAATATGGTTATGAAATAATAGTATTGCATGGTTTATATGTAAGTATGTATGAAATGTAGATGGAATTTTGTGTTTGATTATGGTAGTTAGCTTTGTGCACATGTTTTGTGGATTAACCTTTCTACAGCCAAGGAGAAATTGTAGCCTGTAGCAACTGAAGCTGTAACTCACAACAAAAGGAATAATGGGACAACAAAATAAGGGAAGTGCTAGAAGATCAAATTGAATGCAATAACTACTATATGAAGACACCTGATGGAGTTGAACGTACATCATTATGACAAGTCAATAAAGCACTAGAGAAGAACTCTTTCGTTAATAGGATTTTGCATAACTATTTGTGTGTTTTATATGCAAATCTGTTTCACAGAGTTTTAGTTCTATTAGGATTCTTCTTTCTTTTCAGCTATTTCTTTTCTAGGAGTGGAAGTTAATGATTGTAGTTAGTTGTTACTTGAAATAAACTCCCCAATCCTTGTAGATAGTTGGTGGTTGAGTCCTTAGATCAATTAGTTGATTTTCAATATTTTGTTATCAGTTGCTTTTCAGTTTCAGTTATCAATTATAGACATGTTGAGTATTTAGAATGATTTCATTGAAGACAATCAGTTAAGAAGATTTTATGTAATATTTTGTGTTACATAATGAATGGAGTTCAATTTTACATGGATGCATATAATTTGATATTTAGAATTGGTTTTAGTTAAGTGAGGATAGCCACTTGAGCAATCCACTCAAGGTAACTGTTCTTCACTTCATTTATAGCTATTTATTTATATTTAGTAGATGTTTTTTGTTTATCATTACTTCATGAATTACATACAAGTTAAAATTAGAATCTCATACTTTGATTATTAGTAATGAATGTTCATGAACATGCATGTATTTGATTAATCTGTAGTACTCTAGAGGTTAAAAAATATGTAGTTGCTAGTTTAGATAAGTTTTGAATTGATATAGTAATACTTTATTAGCAACAATTCAATTACAGTGTAAGTTGTAGGCACCTGTAGCCATTAGTGCTAGTTTGTTCCTTTTATTGTTTTGCAATTCTATGAATTTCCAACAAATAGAACTCCTTGAATAAGATAACTTAGGCATCCTCAACTCTCTGAAGGCACATATAGTGCAACACCATCACAAGTTTACAAGCCTTGGATCAACACTTTAGTGTAGTCTTTACAATGTTGAGTGGATATACTTTTGAATTGTGTAGGTTCTACCAAGTTTACAATACATTAGTTTAGACTCTACATTTTTGGCACCATTGCCAAGGATGGGGCTATTTTCATAGACTTGTTTTCCGAAGCTTTCATGGTTTACATTTTATTTTCAGCATTAGAACTTTTAGACTTACTCTTTTTTTACGACACTAGAAAGATGCACTAACACTATGCAGGACCGCTACTATATAAAGTCATATTTCATGTGTGTGCAGGCAAATATATTCTTTGTGCAAATTCCTCCCCTCTACATGCCAAGAAGCCATAGCATAAATTGGTGAATCTAGTACTCAAAGCAAGGTTAATACTAAATAAGAAATTTCCCCATTGCCAATATCTACTACACTTACAGAGGGGACATACAAAACCATGGGTGATGCAGTCGATGATCCTGAACGTGCCACCTTTGAGTTTCCAATCACCAACTAGGAAAGGGTTGATGTGTTGAATAATATCCCTCCTTCAGCCTTACTAGTATTTTATGGGTTAATGATTGAGGAACCAAATACATTTTTTGTTTGAATTTGATGTCCTATGTAGAATTTATGACTATACTTCTAATTCTCGTAGGCTCAAAATCTTCCCTACCACCCTAAAAGATGCAAGCCTAAGATGGTTTATGGGATTAGGCAAGGATTTTGTTCTTGATTGGGATACCATGAAGACATTTTTCTTGGAGAAGTACCAAGACTATTTTAGGGGACTTGATAGGAGGAGAGATGACATTTTCAGAATGTCACAAAAGGAGGACGAGGCATTAGAAGATTATGTGGAGATATTTCAATTTTCCTAGAATAAAATCCCCAAAACAAGTTGTCTGAAGAATCCCTCAAGTTATTATTTTTGAGGGGAGTTAACAAGGACTATATGGATGCCATCAACCTCATTAGAAAAGGGGATATTTCTCAATAAACCATTTGAATACATTTTCAAGGTGTGCAAGAATTATTCCAGGACCTTCACTAAGAGACCAAGAGGAGATAGGACATCCACTATTAGTAAATCATCCACAGGGGTTTCAAGGATAGAATTAAGAAATCTATTGTCCAACATGAAGGAGGATAGTATCAGTCACTTGGAAACTTAGTTGGACACTCTCCACATCAATAATAAGTAAGGGGAAGCTAAATAAATGCTCACTAAATACTTCCCAAGTTGTAGGAAAAGGAAAGAAAATTGTAAATACAAGAGGGTGGCTAGTATTCAACAAGATAAAGTTGAGAAACTTTATTTTCAACCACTTGAAGGAGAGGATGGATAGGTCTTTTATATAGCTTAAACAGGGACATGGAAACAAAGACAAGGTATTCCACAAGACCCTCTTAGCTTCAATTCATCCTTTCCCATTGGAAATCAGAACTTTTCTGCTTAGAACTCTCAGCCTTGGACAACAAACCAAAATCAATGGAAAAACCCTCAAAAATGACCACAAACCCAATGAAATTGGAATCAACAACAACCAAATCCTTGGTGACAACAAAATTTCCAGGGTTCCAATTACAATCCCCAATGGACAACACAATAGAACTACTGGCGACCTCAATGGAAAATAGGTCAACAGTGGCAACAACAAAACATGAACTATCAACAACCTATGCTTCCTACTCAACCCCAACAACAAACCATTATGCCTCCAACAAATAATACATCCCAAAAACCCAAGCCACCACAAATACCTACCCAACCTGCACCCAACACTAACAAAAATCCTGTCCAACAAGCTTATACTAAGAAATCTATACAATACCCCACTTATGGGGTAGAGGTGAGTGGTGTCCACCTCATATTAGGAAAGACACTTTCTAGACCTTCATCCCCTCAAATAACTAAGATGGAGGATGAGGAACATGTAGTTGAAGCTTCAAACAAAACACCTTTGGAACCTAAGTCAAATTAGGTACACTAAACTACCTAAAGTCCAAAGCCTCATTTTCCTAAATGCTTAGCCATTCAAAATCATCACACATAGGCAGAGATAGACCTCCTAGGTCAATTAAAGGATGTGATAATTAAGGTTCCACTCATCCTAGCTATTAAAGACATCCCAATCTATACTAAAGTAGTCAGGGACCTATGTCTTAAGAAACCAAGGAGGAAAAGGAACGATCCTCAAATAGTATATGTCCTAGGAAACCTTGCAGATATCATGTTAGGGAACATAATTGTTCCTAAATACACAAACCTTGGTATTATAGTAGTGGATGTTAAGATTAATGGGACCCTTATCAAGTACACCTTGATAGACTTAGAGGCAACGATCAATGTTATGACTAAAGAAACAATGCATTTACTTTAGTTAGCCAACCTTATACCTACACAAATTGTTTTATAGTTGGTTGATAGGTCAATAGTCAAGCTTGAAGGAATCATTGAAAATTTAGTTATTACATTGGATTCTTGGGAATATCCTGTTGATTTCATAGTTTTTCAGCCAAAGGTTAATCTTGCAGGATACACACTTATCCTAGGTAGACCATGGTTAGCTACAATTGATGCATTCAAAGGCTATACATTTGGAAATATGATAATATCTAATGGGATAGTGACCAAGAAATTGGTCCTCTATCCTCCAGCCCAACCTTATGCTGATCTTGAGCAAACTATTTGGACCACTTTGGATGAGGAAGATAATTATTCCCTACAAACATTGACCATAGAACACAACACTGTATTGGATTATTAGGATGAAGATGAGCTCATTGCTCACATAATATAGAGGGAATGCAATAAGAGACCACAATAATAGGACTGTCTCGCATGCCTACAAGACCCCTTACAAAGTATTATACCCACCAATTCCTCAAAAGAAATATCTTAGATTTTTCATTCCTTATTGCCACAACAGTGTGTACCAATCATTCCAAGCCTTGACCTCTCATCGTTGTAAGAATCATCCAAGGAATTAGAAGTCATGCCAAGAAAAATGTTGAACATAAATAATGCCTTGACTGAAGAGTAGCAAAATTCCCTACACATAGTGTTGTAGGCACATGCAACAACTTATGCATGGGATTACCATTATATGAAAGGAATATATCTTGACTTATGTATGCATAGGATCCATATCAATGATGTTTATAGACCCATTAGACAACCTCAGCAATGAATGAACCCCGCCTTGAGAGAAATAGTGAAAGTTGAACTTCATAAACTTCTTGATGCAGGATTTATTTATCCTATATTTGACAGTGAATGGGTATCATCTTTGGCCATTATTCCCAAGAAAGGTAAAAAATAGATAGTTTATGTAGATTACAGGGAACTGAACACAACCACTAGAAAGTACCACTTTCCATTTCCCTTTATTGATCAAGTGCTTGATTCTTTAGCTAGAAAAAGAATTTTCCATTCCTAGATGGTTTCAATGGTTACAACTAGATAAAAATTTCTCTAAAATATTAGGACAAAACTACATTCACATGTCCTTGGGGTACTTATGCCTACTCTATTTTTCCCTTTGGTTTATGTAATACTCAGGCTACTTTTCAGAGGGTGGTACTCAACATCTTTTCTGATTATGCTCATGACTATATGGAGATATATATGGATGATTTCACCACATATGAAGAGACTTATGAGGAAGCCCTCGAACATATAGAAAAGGTATTAAAAAGATATAAAAAATAAAACCTATCACACAACAATGAAAAGTGATTTATGATGATGACACAAGCATTGTTTTAGGGAACTTCATATCTAGTGTAGGGATTTAGGTTGATCCACATAAAATAGAAATTATTTCTACATTACCTATTCCATAGAAGCAAAGAGATATCATAAGTTTCCTTGGCCATGCAGACTACTATGGGAGGTTTATTAAAGACTTTAGTAAGATTTTTGCACCATTATTTTTTTTATTGAGTAAAGACATTGAATTTAAGTGGACATCAGAGTGCCAACACTCCTTTGAAGAGCTGACAAAAGCCTTGAATCAAGCACCTATTTTGAGGGGACCAAACTGGACCTTACCCTTTCACATACATATTGATACTTTAGATTTTTCTACTGGAGAAATTTTGGGTCAATAAGAGGGTAACAAAGAGTATGCAATTTACTACATAAGCAAGAATATTCAAGGAGCAGAGTTGAATTATAGTGTTACTGAAAAGGAGATTCTAGCAATGGTTTATGTCATCAATAAATTTAGGCATTACATCACTGGTTATTCAATTTTTGTCCATATAGATCATACAACTATCATATATCTTATGAAAAAACTTCTAGTATGAGGATGATTATTCAGATGGTTGCTCCTTCTATAAGAGTTTGATATTACAATAGTGAACAAACCTGGTAAGGCTAATGTAGTGGTAGATTTTCTGTCAAGATTGTCAACACAATCATATAAAAGAGTAATGGGTGACTCATTTCCAAATGAACACTTGTTTTCTCTTAATGTACATGTACCCTGGTATGCTAACATTGCAAATTATTTAGTAACATGGCATATTCCACCACATTTTTCTGCAAGGGAAAAGAGACAGTTGGTACACAAGTGTTTTCCTACTCTTGGATATCAAGTTATTTGTTTGACACTGGCCTTGACAACATCATAAGAAGGTGCATAAGGAAAGATGAAATCTTTGATATCATGAAGGCTTGCCATGATGGCCATGTGGAGGTCATTTTGCAGAAAAAAGAACAACATTTAAGATCCTCGCAACTGGTTATTATTGGCCAACTTTGCACAAGGATTCTATTAAATAAACAATGAGTTGTGATGGGTGTCAAAGAATGGGTAAACCAACAAGGAATGATGAAATTTCATTGTTCAATTAACACTAGTTCCCTTTGACAAATGGGGTTTAGACTTTATTGGACCAATCTCACCTACTTCTAACAACAAAGAATGCATTCTTGTTTGTACTGATTACTTGACTAAGTGGGTAGAAGTAAAGGCATTACAATTTTCTAGAGATGGAAATGTGGCTAAATTCTTGTATGAGGATATATTCACTAGGTATGGAGTATATCAAGAAATAGTCATTGATAAAGATCTATAGTTTACTTCAGAACTCATCACAAAACTAGTTGAAGAATACCAAATTAGGTACAAAAAGTCCACACCTTATCACCATCAAGCCAATGGTCAGGTGGAGGTTACTAATAGAGAAATTGAAAGTATTCTCACCAAGACATTGCAGTTACATAGGAAATATTAGACCTTTCAAGGTTACTACAATCAATATGGGCATATAGAACAACTTGGTAGACAACAATTGGTTTTATACCCTATGAGCTAGTCTATGGAAAAATAGAAGTACTTCTAATTGAGTTTGAATATAAGACACTAAGAATAGCAATAGAGATGGAAATGGATTTAACAACTTAAAAGAAGAGGTTACACCATTTAAATGGATTGAATGAAATTAGGATGGAGGAAATCCATCACACTAAAGTAGTACAACAACAAAGAATGAAGTGGTGACTAGTATATCAAAACAAAGGAGTTTAACGTAGGGGACTGTACATTGTTATATGATTCAAGGTACAAATACTTCAAAGAGAAAATCCAATCCAGGTGGTTAGGACCCTATGAAATCAATTAAGTCTATCCTAATGGAGTAGTCAAGTTGCACACCATAGATGCAGTCAACTTCTCTCTTCTGGTTAGTGGCCACATATTGAAGTTGTATAAGAAACCACTATAGAAAGACGATTTCATTTTCTCCCTTTTTTAGCAGTATGGTGCTCACAACGATCTAGATGCAAGTTTAGAAACATAAAGTGATATTTCAACAACACATGACATACCAAGTACTTCAGGTGACCTAGTGATTGAGCTACATAGCTCAATCCCTGAGATCACTCAGGATTGATTTCCTATTTTATCTCACAAGCACACATAGCACAGTTATAATGATGTTCATATTTTCTCCAGAGGGGCCTATTTTATATTTAACTGCTACACATTCAGAAAGGGTCCTGATGTCGTAGGGACCTTTAGCATACTATTTGTCACCATTTAGATAGGACCTAATGTAGAAGGTATCCATAGTGTCATCTAGCAGAAAAACTTTCAAACCACTTGGTGCCAAAACATATGCAGTTCATGCACCTTCACCTCAAACTTATCACATATACTATCCATCTTTTCATAATAAGTACCCGCAACTTGTTTCTTTAATTTCATTTTGCCAATTCAAAATTTGAACATTTGAAATGTCACATCACCAACGATTATCCATCTAATCTATTTCATTTTCTTACATCCTCCACCTCATAATTCATTCACCTACATTTTTTTTCAATCAAATCAAATCATATTTCAGATACATGCTATTTAGTTTACATGTGCGGTGATTAGTTAGTCCCTTCCAAAAAATATGCAAGGTATGTTATCACAATTACTATAGATTTATTAAAGATTTCATTATGTCTTTCGTATTAAATTATGTATGTGAAATATTCATACCATTACATTCCATATTTTCTAATCATACCCTCACTAAACATGAGTTGAAATGAGGTCACTTCAACCATTTAGCTGGGGGGATGGTACAACTCAACCGATTTTTTCAATTTTTGCCACCTAAACTAAATGCAATAGATAGATATGACATGCAAAACCCTCATAAAATTGCAATACTTTTTGCTGATACTTTCAATTTCCAATTTTCTAACCTTGTGAACTTGAGTTAAGTCAAACTGAAAACCTATTTTTGATCTCAAATTAAGGTGCTACTAAGAAAGGGAGTGCAATTACAATATGATAGTGAAATTGCAAGAGGAAACAACATAATAAGAAAAGGGTTTTGAAGGTGGTGGAGTGGAATTGAGATAAATTTCCAAGGTTAACACATTGAGAAGAGTAAAGAGTCATAATGGGAGGTGATGTTATAAGGATATAGTCGTCGGCTCACAAGCAAATACTGGAAGATGCAATGGTCTTACCTATTTTTACCAGAGTTGGCTGGCTTGATTATTTCCTGAAAGTAATAGAATTCGACAATGATATAACAAGAAGGTTTGTAGCTACACTGGAGCATGATGAAGCAATGGTGAAAGGAATATTAGTGGATGCATCTGAGGTCTCCATAGCACAAGTTTCTAGAATACCTATAACTAGAGAAGAGTTTCCAATATGTGCAGATGCAATTGCAGTTAGAGAGGAATTTTGTGACTGAGGGGAGAATTTGGAATCATCTTCACAAGGTACAAAGAGGCTCTCTCTTTCATGGTTATGGGCTAATTGTGCTTCCTATATTATTAAATATCTTACTTGTGATGGTAGGAAAAATCTTTTGTATACAGTATATTTTAAATTGCTTAGTCATCTTCAACACAATAGGCTGGTAAAAGAGCCAAATTTTCTTTATAATATGTTGAAAATAATGGCATTAGAGTATTAGAGGAAAGAAAGTAACACTGCCTTATCACACCACTATTTGATTGCCCTACTAGCAAAAAGAAGTTTGAGAATTTAGTACCCACAGGTAGTCTGGGAAGATTTTAAGAAATGTGAGGATATTAATAGTTTACTAGAGACACCAGTAGTACTTGAGACTTTAGAGCCACAAGATGAACCTATAAGAGAAATTACTCATGTCTCACCTACGAATTCACCTACCCATATCCAAGGTGATCCAAAGGAGCATAATGAGCTAGAGTCTAGGGCATTAGTGGTGGAAGAAATTTAATCTTCTTCAAAACCACCAAAACTCAAGACTAGAAGAAGTAGTACATCCACTACATCCACACCTTCTAAAATAGAAAATAAGAAGGATGTTCAAAAGAAGATGAAGGATGATGCAAAGGAAAACCCCACACCTAGGCATTTGGGTAGATTAAGGAAACAAGGTGTTATGAGGGAAGTGTGGAGAAACCTCAGGAAGAGAAAAAGGGAAAAGAACAATAAGAGGAAGATGTCATGTTAGTAGAAACAAACTCTAAAGGGAAGGGAGATATCCCTAGCAATGGAAATATACCTATGAAGAGGAAAAGATATGTGTCTACTACTTCTGATTTAGAGTTAGAAGATGTGTTTGTTGCTAAGAAAACAAAAAAGAAAACCCCAAGTAGTCTGACTTGTGAAGACTATTATTGTCTAGGGGTTGTATTCAATAGTTTATGGAAAAAAAAATGTATATAGAAGATAGACATGTCAAGAAAGAGCTTCAAGAAGCTTTGGATAGAATCAAAAATTTGGAATAGTTAGTGCAAAGATATGAAAATAAAGACAAGGAAAGGGAGATCATAATATAAGAATTGGAAGAAAAATTACAAAAATATGGCCATGGTACAAAACTAGATTTATTGACACATTTGGCTATTAATAAAATAGGCGATGAAGAACTTGCAGTACCAAATCAGAGACCTCCTCCCATAATAACTCCAATTCACCATACAACCTTGCCTTTGGGTTATCAGCTATGGAGGGTGACTGATGAGTTTGCACAAGCAAAAGAAAAGTGGAAGAAAGAAAGAGAAACATTGATTGAAGAACATATTAAATCACTAGAATGAAAAGAGATGGAGCTTATAAAAAAAATTGTCAAACTAGAATAAGTGATAGACAAAGCTGCAAAAATAATAAGATGTGGGCCTCCAGCAAGGACATATGCATTATTTGTACAGGAAATATTTTTGAGTTTTTAATTCAATAGGCTAATTAGTAATCAGTTAGTTGGGATGAGCAAGAAGTTTGAGTTTCTTAATGTTTTTGCTAATTCTACACTAGAGGAGTAGGATTAACTATGTGAATTCTATTTACACAACAATGTAGTGACAAAAGAAACATAGTGGAATCCTCTGATATTTTTAGAGGATATCTAAGTAAGGGCACTTGCATCTTATTATAGGAAAGAACAATTTAGGGGAGAAATAATGAAATAATATGAGGAGAGGGAGAAATTAGTTTCTCTCCACATAAGGAAATAATCTAAAGACCCTAATGCAGTTCTAGATGAATTTTTGAAGCTCCTAGATCATAAGGGTGTAGGAAGGAAAATTATGAAACTGAGAACAAAGGATTACAAAAAGATGCAAACATTAACTATAGGATTGGGACAATAATTTTATAGTTATATGCAAAGAAAATGGAACATCTCAACCCCAGAGATGCAAAGAAAGGAACCTCATTCCATGCACAATTTCACCACCATGCTTGAAAGGGTACACAAATACATGAGAATTGGTGCTGACATAGGAATTCACTAGGTACCACTTACATTTCATCCACCTATCTACTCTATCCATTTCCACATTGGATCGGGGAAAAAGGTGAGGAATGTGAGAAAGCTAGGATTATTAGAATGAGACAACTTGCAACTTATAGAGGTTTCTACTTGAAGCAGATCAAGGGGGTTGATTTTGTTATGGACCTCAAAGAGATCACCCTATGATATAATCTGAACCCCTAGTGTTTTGCTTGAGGACAAGCAAAAGTATAGTTGGAGTGAATGATGGGTTAAGTTATTAGCCTATTTTTTGTTGCTTTTTATGCATACTTTCAGACACTTTTGGTTATACATTTCAAATAATACTCCTATATTATGCTATATTTTCATACTTATTATACAACCTTGGACCTAAATTCTAGCAATGAAAATATGGTTATGATATATTAGTATTGCATGGTTTATATGCAAGTATGTATGAAATATGGATGAAATTATACGTTTAATTGTGATAGTTAGGTTTGTGCACATATTTTGTGGATTAACCTTTTTGCAGCTAAGGAGAAACTATAGCTCGTAGCAATTGAAGTTGTAACCTACAACAAAAGGAAGACTAGGACAACGAAATAGGAGAAGTTATAGATCAAACTGAATGCAATAAATACTATATGAAGACACCTGATGGAGTTGAACGTGCATCATTATGACAAGTTAATAAAGCACTATAGAAGAAAAACTATTTTTTTAATAGGATTTTGCATAACTTTTTGTGTGTTTTACATACAAATCTATTTCACAAAGTTTTAGTTATATTAGGATTCTTCTTTCTTTTCAGTTGTAGTTTGAACAATTCAATCTTAACTATATGATCTAATATCTAGGAGTGAAATTTAATGATTATAGTTAGTTGTTACTTGCAATAAACTCCCCCATGCTTGTATATAGCCGATAGTTGAGTCCTTAGTGTTGAAATGCACAAGACAACTGAGAGGGGGGGTGAATTAGTTGTATCAAATCACTTAACTAATAAACTTAATATTTTCACCTTAACTTCAATCTATTATTAAGTGTAAACATGAAATGCAAATAATAGAAAGAAAACACTAGCGACACTAGATTTATGTGGAAAACCCAATGAGGGAAAAACCACGGTGAGGATTAACTCACAATATAGTAGTGTTGCAATACTGGATAAAAAGGCTCGCTACTAGAGGGCTCACTTCCCACATACAAAGGCTCACTACCCAAATGCAAGGGTTCACTTCCTTCAAAGGAATCACTATCAAAAAAGGAGGATCACTGCCTACAAAAAAATAAAAAGAGATAAATGAAGATCCACCACTAGGGTTCCACACATTCACAACCTGATTAGAAGATTGTAGATGCCATCAGCTCACTACTTTCAGGAATCTAACACGTTAAATTACTATTGCCTCAATTCGCTCTTCTACTCTCTCTTTTTCACACTTGTTCAACTTCACTCACTTGCTTGATTTGTGGATGGATGGCTATGAGATTCACCACAACTTGATTTGATTTTATACCATCTTCAACCTTAGAAACATTCTCCAAGGTTGGCTATATAATTTCAAATTACAAATTTAAACTTGGTCGGCTAGTCAACATTATAGTGGTGGATAAGAATGAGAGAGGACCAATTACATATCTAATTTAGGACCCAATCAACATCTTGGGTCAAGCACATGCTTTCTTAAGTCAATGCAAAGACAATGTAATGTGTAGACACCAGGTCGACCAAACCTAATAAAAGCACCAATGATCTTTGAAGTACACACATCTCTAGCAAGATAATCACATGTGGATCACTCAACACGCTTCACCAAACATTTTACCAACTCTGAGAATACCTCAAGTACATCCACAACAATTACAACAAACCTCATTCATAGAGAACTCTTCATTAGTCCAATCAGACCAACCGACAAAACACATGAGCTTTAGAGTAGGTCTTTTGGAGTGCCAAACCACAAGCAAATGTGTCAACACAGAAACCATCAGAAAGAGTCATCTCCCAAATCCACAAGATCTGGAACCAAATATCAAAAGACTGCGGAGAAAAAATATTTCTCCCAGTCCACAAATAAATAGTTTTGCCAAACCAGTTCACGCACTGGTGAACACATCTTTCACTCTCCATCAAACCAGAAGCTAAAACTTAGGATATACGATCCATTAAAGCTTATGAACACACTTATAAATTTTCACAAACATAAGATCAACACAAAATAGATGTGGAGCACAATACCAGAGCACACTCAAAACACACTTCAACACCGCTTTCATTATTTCTCAAATTTTCTCAAAAGCACTTGGAAAAAACATAATAACTTCATAAATATAGCTCCATGTACTCTAAGCACTTATACAGTATCTCAACTATACAAATACCATATGCAATCAACTTGAACTGTGTTGATATCAATGACAACACCACCAAACACATCCATACTTGCAACAATCTTCCCCTTTTTCATTGATGGCAACACATGATGTGAAAAACCATCAAAGACAACATACATGATTTCTAGAAGTGACAACCTGTGAAGCATGAAATTTTCACATGATTCTCTCTCCCCCTTTGACATCAATGAAAAAGGAAATTCTTTCCATATAAATCTTTGTTCACCCCCCCTAAGGAGTACACCCACATTACATACTTCAATAATGTAATTCTCTACTCCCCCTGAGGAGTAGACCTCAATCATTAGTCGAGAACAAAAGAGTATGTGAATCCACTAGACTGATGCACCTCCATGTGCACTTAGTTCAAAGAATGAGGGGAAGTAACCCATAACTTCCCTCTAAGATACTCAAAAGTATCCTTCAGAAGGGCCTTAGTGAATATGTCTGCAACTTGTTCCTTGGTAGGTACATATTCAAATCTAACTTCATTCTTCAATACCTTCTCCCTCAAGAAGTGATACTTAATAGATATGTGCTTTGTTCTAGAATGCATCACTGGATTCTTTAAAAAAATTATAGCACTTGTATTGTCACAAAATATGGGGATAGGTTCATCACTTTCCATACCTATGTCCATCAAGGTTTGCTTCATCCAAAGTACTTGTGTACAACAAGATGCTACTGCAATATACTTTGCTTCTATAGTGGATAAAAAACTAAGTCACATTTCTTGCTCAACCATGAAACTAATCTTCCTCTGAGGAAGAATGCACCACCACTTGTACTCTTTTGATCATCTACACAACCAACCCAATCTGCATCAGTGTAGGAATTCAATGTGAAATCATTATCCTTCAGATACCATAGCCTATAATTTGGAGTTCCTTTAAGATATCTAAATATCCTCTTCATAGCTATTACATGCGCTTCCTTAGGTTCTACTTGAAATCTTGCAACTAAACATACTACATGCATGATATCGGGTCTAGTAGCAGTAAGATACAACAGTCCACCAATCATGGATATGTACATTCTTTGATCAACTTTAGTAGATTCATCATCCTTACTCAGCTTACATCTAGTTACCATAGGGGTACAAACTAGTTTGGAGTCATCCATTCCAAACTTCTTTAACAATTCTTTAGCATACTCAGATTGTGAGATGAATATCCCTTTGTTAGTTTGATTTACTTCAAGTCCAAGGAATAAATTCAATTCACCAATCATAGACATTTCAAATGCTTTTTGCATCTCTTCAACAAATATACACATACCTTCATTTTCACCAAAGATGATGACATCAACATATACTACCACTATCAATATCTTGTTTTTCTCAACCTTGAAGTAAAGATTGATTTCTGTAGACCCTTTGTTGAATCCTTTCCTTGTCAAGTATCTATCCAATCTTGCATACTAGGCTCTAGGGGCTTGTTTAAGTCCATATAATTCCTTCTTTAATTTACAACCCATGTCTGGTTTGTTAGTTTAAGTTCATATAATGCCTTCTTTAATTTATAAAACATGTTCGGTTTGTCAGTTTAAGTTCATATAATTCCTTCTTTAATTTACAAACCATGTCTGGTTTGTTAGATAATTGAAAACCTTATGATTTCTCTATATATACTTCTTCTTCTAGTTCTCCATTCAGAAACGTAGACTTGACATCCATCTAATATACTTTGAAGTTTTTATGAGCTGAAAATGCCAAGAACATTTGAATGGCCTCAATTCTTGCTACAGGTGTAAAAGTTTCTTCAAAATCTATTCCTTCAACCTATAACAACACTAATTCACAGTAGGAGTCTTACCAGTCCATAACTCATAAGGAGTCTTAGTGTTTTTACCTCTGATCTAAACTCTGTTAAGAATGTAAACAACAGTGTGAATTGCTTCTCTCCAATACACATCAGGAACATTTGCTTCTTTCATCATAGTTCTGGCAGCCTCTTGAATAGTCTGGTTCTTTCTTTCCACAAATCCATTTTGTTGAGGGGTTCTAGGAGTAGAATAATGTCTTTTTATGTCATGCTCTTCACAAAATGCATTGAAATCACCAGAAGTAAATTCTCCACCTCTAGTAGACCTTAACCATTTGATTTTCAGGTTTGCCTCATTTTCTACTCTTTCCTTAAACACTTTGAATCTATCAAGAGCCTGAGCCTTTTCTCTAAGAAATGTAACCCATGCCATCCTAGAGTAATCATCAATTAAGAGAATAAAGTACCTTTCACCATTTAGGCTTCTTGTTCTTATAGGACCATAGAGGTCTATGTGGACTAATTCTAGCATTCTGGTAGATGATTGATCCTTTCCTTTAAAACTATTTCTTATCTATTTTCCCATCTGAGAACTTCTACAAATTGAATTTGAAGGCTTTATGATTCTAGGAAGATCTCTGACAAATTCCCTATAACTGATCTCGATTAGATTATCAAAATTCACATGTCCCATCCTTCGGTGCCAAAGCCAACTCTCATTAATCTAAGAAAAAAACACTGACCATCACCACCTTTAAGTTGATAGATGTTTCCATGAGTTTTTCTTCCAACTCCTACCACAGTTCCAAATCCTTTTGTAATCTCACAAGTGTTATCCTAAAACACAAGCATTTTTCCAACACTTAAGAGATTATGCCTTAAGCCCTTTACATAATAAACATCATCAATATTGTGTTTTCCATCAAAGCTACTTGTTCCTTTACCAACAATCTTAGCACCAGAGTCATCTCCAAACATAACTATTCCTCCATCATACTTCTCAAGTTTAGTAAACTTACTCTTATCTCCATTCATATGATTTGAACATCCATTGTCAATTACCCAAAATTCTTCATCTTATCTGGCATGAAAAGAAGTTACTAGAGTACCTTTTGTTTCATCCATTCTTGTTCTCCGGACCAGATTCCTTTGCATATATTTCATGGTTAATAGATGCATTTCTTGAACTTCCTATCCTTTGTGTCTTTTTTATTGTTATTATTGTCCTTATTCTTCTTTTGTGTAGCTCTATTAGGACATCTTGATGCATAGTGACCAGTATTTCAACAACTGAAACAATTAAAAGGCAACTTACCTTTGTATTTACCAGTACCTTTCTTCAATCTCCTTCTGAAATTTTCTTCCAAATATTTTGTATCATCTTCATCCACACCATCTCCTATCTTCATTGCTTTAAAAGTAGTTGCAGTCTTCTCCTTATCTCTTGCAAATTTTCTCATTTCAAATGCGGTTTGGACACCAAATAGATTCTCCTTAGTAAATGTCTTTGGATCATATTGTTCTTCAAGATCAGATACTTTGTCACTGTATTTGTCTAGTAAGGTCATCAAGATATTTTTAATTATATCTTCATCTGTCAAGGTACCACCTTGAGTCTTGAATTTTGTTGCTACAAGTTCAACTCTCTGATAATAGCTTGCAATGTCTTCTCCATCTTCCATTCTCAAGTTCTCAAATTTTCTCTTAGCAATTAGTTTCCTTGACAACTTTACTCTATCATTCCCTTCATAAATGTCTTTCAATTTTGTCCATACTTCATGAGTAGTAGCTAGAGAAATAACTTTTGTTCTTTCAGTTTTATATAAAGCACTAAAGATAGCATGCCTTGCTATTTCATTCTCTTCAAAACCTGCAATCTCATCAGTAGAGGAAGGACCAGCTGCTTGTATCACATGTTTTGTCTCCACAACTTTCCAGGTATTGAAAATAATTGAAATTAGATAACTTCTCATCTATTGTTTCCAGTCACTATAATTAGCTCCATCAAAAATAAGAATCTACAACTTGTGCACCATCTGATCTACCTCAAGTGGTCAAGTTTTTCAATGAGCTTTTCACTGATACCAATTGTTGAAATGCACAAGATAACTGAGAGGGGAGTGAATTAGTTGTATCAAATCACTTTACTTATAAACTTAATCTTTTCACCTTAACTTCAATCTGTTATTAAGTGTAAACATGAAATGCAAATAATAGAGAGCAAAAACCAGAGACACCAGATTTATGCAGAAAACCTAATGAGGGAAAAACCATGGTTAGGATTAACTCACAATATAGTAGCAATGAAATACCGGATACAAAGGATCACTACTAGAGGGCTCAGTGCCCAAATACAAAGGTTCAGTACCCAAATGCAAGGGATCACTACCTTCAAAGGACTCACTATCCAAAAAGGAGGCTCACTACCTACAAAAAAATAAAAAGAGATAAATGAAGATCCACCACTAGGGTTCCACACATTCACAACCTGATCAAAATATTGTAGATGCCATCAACTCACTGCTTTTAGGAATCTAACACCTTAAAGTAATGTTGCCTCAATTCAGTCTTCCACTCTCTGCTTTTCACACTTGTTTGCACACTTCACTCACTTGCTCGATTCATGGATGGATGGATATGAAATTCGCCACAACTTGATTTTCTTCTATACCATCTTCAACCTTAGAAACATTCTCCAAGGTCGGCTATATAATTTTAAATTACAAATTCAAACTAGGTCGGCTACTAAACATTCTTGCAGTGGATAAGACTGAGAGAGGACCAATTAAATATTTAATTTAGGACCCAATCAACATATTGGATCAAGCACACACTTTCTTAAGTCGATGCAAAGACTTAATGTAACATGTAGACACCAGGTCAGCCAAACCTAATGAAAACACCAATAATCTTTGAAGTACACATATCTCCAATAAGATAATCACACGTGGATCACTCAAGATGCTTCACCAAATATTTTACCAACTTTGAGAACACCTCAGGTACATCCACAACAATTACAACAAAGTTCATGCACAAAGAACTCTTCATCAGTCCAATCAGACCAACCAACAAAAGACAGGAGCTTTGGAGTAGGTTTCCAAAGTGCCAAACCACAAGCAAATGTGTCAGAACATAGAAACCATCAGAAAGAGTCATATCCCAAATCTGAAAGATCTAAAACCAAATATCAAAATACTACAAAGCAAAAACATTTCACCCAGTCCACAAAAAAATAGTTCTGCCAAACTAGTTCACGCACCGGTGAACACATATTTCACTCTCCATCAAAATAGAAGCTAAAACTCAGGATATATGATCCATTGAATCTTATGAACACACTTACAGATCTGCACAAGCATAGGATCAACACAAAAGAAATGTGGAGCACAATACTGAAGTACACTCATAACACACTTCAACACTGCTTTCATGATTTCTTAAATTTTCTCAAAAGAACTTGGCAAAAACATAACTACAACTTCATAAATATAACTCCATGTACTTTAAGCACTTCTACAATATCTCAACTATACAAATACCATCTACAATCAACCTGAACTATGTTGCCATCAATTCCAACATTAATGACAACACCACCAAACACATCCATACTTGCAACACTTAGATCAATTAGTTGATTACAAATATTTTGTTATTAGTTACTTTTCAGTTTTAGTTATCAATTGCAAACATGTTGAGAATTTAGAATGATTTCATTTAATATAATCTATGAATAATATTTTGTGCAATATTTTATGTTACGCAATGAATGGAGCTCAATTTTATATGGACGTGTAGAATTTGATATTTAGATTTGGTTCTAGTTACGTGAGGACAACCACTTGAGCAAGCCACTCAAGGTAATTTTTCTTCACTTCATTTATAACTATTTATTTATGTTTATAGATGTTTTCTATTTATCATTACTTCATGAATTACATGCAAGCTAAATTAAAATCTCATACTTTGAATATTATCAATGAATGTTCATCAGCATGCATGCATTTGGTTAATCTATAATATTCTGGAGGTTAGAATAAGTTTAGTTGTTATTTTTGATCAGTTTTGAGTTGATACAATAATACTTTATTAGTAGAAGTTTAGTTATAGGTTAAGCTATAGGCACCCATAGCCATTAGTGCTAGTTTTCTCCTTTTATTGTTTTGCAATTTTGTGAATTTCCAACAAGTAGAAAACCTTGAATAAGATAACTTAGGAAACCTCAAGTCTCTGAAGGCACATATAGTGTAGCACCATCACAAGCTTACAAGCCTTGGGTTGACACTTTAATGTAGTGTTTACAATGTTGAGTGGACTGTTCAACCAAATATACCTTTGAATTGTGTAGGTTCTACCAAGTTTACAATACATTAGTTTAGACTCTACAATGACCACTTCTTTTTCTATTTTGATTAATGGGGAGTCATCCCCCTTATTTGGAGCCTCCAAAGGTCATCAAAAAGGGGACACTCTTTCTCCTTATTCATTCTCTTAGTTGAAGGTTTGGAGAGAGTTATTAAGAGAAATGTGGTGTAAGGACTTATTCAAGGTTGGGTTTGGGGTAACTGTCTACGTCCTTAGACACACTTGCAATTTTTTGATGATACTACTTTGATGGGCATGACCAAGGTTAGAGAGGCTACCAAATTGCACAAGGTACTGGATATCTATCTTGCTACTTCTAGGTAGATGATATATGGGGGTAAATCTTTCATTTTTTTCTTTAACACTTTGAGACTCATACAACAACGGATTGCTCATATGTTGGCGTTTCAAATTGGTTCTCTATCTTTGACTTATCTAGGAATTCCTATATCTTTTGGTACCCTCCTTGGGGGCTCTTGGAAAAATATTTTAGACAAGTTTCAGGTGAAGGTGCACCATTGGACTCATAAGTGGCTTTCCTTTGATAGTCAGATTCAACTTCTTAAGTCGGTGGTACAAGCTCTTCCCAATTATTGGTGTATGCTCCAAGTGGCCCCCATTGGATTTATTAAGGAGTTGGCCTCTATGGCTAGGAAATTTTTATGGGTTGGCAATTTTTCTTCTTCTAAGTGGAGCCTTGTGAAGTGGGATATTATTTGTAGTCTGAAGCAGTTTAGTGGCCTAGGGTTGCAACTTTCCACTCTAATGGGACTAGCATTGTCTACTAATCTTTATTGGAGATGGTGTTTGGAATAGGATCATATTTGGGCCAAGATTATTTTGCATAAATATCTTAGTGGGATACCATAGGAGGAGGTCCCTCAAAACCTGTTGGTGGGGAAGGTTATGTGATTTGGTAAATGCTTACAAAAGGAGCTAAGTTGCTAAAGGAGGGATTGTTTGGATCTGTAACAAGGGGTCTAAGGCTCTCTTCTAGTTTGACTCTTGGGATGAGTGTCTCCCTATTATGAGTAGGTATCCTAATTTACAAGATCTTTTTCAACGTTTCTTGGAGGCTGGTTGGTCTCGGGTGGTAGATTTTAAGACTTCTTACCCCTATGGGTAAATGGAGGTGTATAAATGGAAGGTTCCTAGTGAGTGGATTGTATCTAGCTTGGAGGAGTTTTTTGTTGAGCTTTGAAATATTCTTGAAAATAGATAGTGCATCTCTCTTAGGGATAGGGATGTGTTGGCTTGGAGTCAAGATCCTATAGGTGTTTTCATAATGGCTAGTGGGTATCAGGAGCTGACTGCTTGGAAGTATGGTGGGTTGGTGGTTCCTTGGTGGAAAAATGTTTGGAATAAGTTCTCTTGGCCTAAGTGTAATTGCTTCTTATGGACCTTAGCTTGGAAAAGATGTCTGACTTGGGAGAATCTTCAGAAATGGGGATTCTAAGGCCCATCTGTTTATGTTCTTTGTGAGTGCAGTGAGGAGGATTATTCTCATTTGTTCTTCTGTTGCTTTTTTAATTCTTATTTAGCATCTTTGGTGGGGTATCTAGAGACATCCTTGTGTTCATGCCTCTTCTTTGGTTAATTTCTAGAATAGCTTGGGGAGACCTCCAACATAGGCTTATTGCCTGTAGATTGTGTGAGACATTTTTCTTGCTTTCATCCTTTGAAAAATTTGATTGGAAAGGAACCACAAGATTTTTCATGGAGATAAGTTGACGATTCAATAGGTTTGGTAGAGAATTGTTTATATGATCCAAGAGATTGTAGATGCGAAATGTGAAGTGGCTTTTCCTTTGGAAAGGAGTGATGATGAGATTGTGAATAGATTGGGCCTGTGTGGGTTATCCTTTGGCTCTTTTTGTGTTTGAAGAGGTATGCATGTGAAAAGAAGGTTCAAAGAGTTGGGAGTTGGTATCCTCCTTCACTGGATGTTTTGAAGATCAATGTTGACAATTATTTTAGGGGCTTATCCTGGGCCTGCTATGATTGGTGGGGTTGGGAGAGATAGTTCAAGCTCTATTATTTTACTCTTGTCCATTTATGAAGGGTAGCAAACCAACAATATTATGGAGGGGCTAGTGATTCTTTGGGCTATTGAGAATTCTTGTGTTATGGTTTCGTGCAAGGTCATCTATGAATCATTCTTAGATCATTGTTATTTTATTGAATGCGCAAGTTCGAGAGGATCAATTGACAACTTGCTTCAATTTTTTAGCATATTTTGCAGTTGTGTTCCACACTAGAGGTGGTTTCCTCTACTCACATCCCTTGAGAATGGAATAGGGTTGATGGTTGTTTGGCCTCATGGACTTCTGAGCATGCTGGTGACTAGTAGATTGAGGGAAGGGAGAAGTTATCCCTATATAATTGCCAAGTTTTAGAGAAGATTATTTTAGAGGACATGGTTGGTTGATGTTGGCTGATAGATGGTTATGCTATGATTTTGGGTTTTGGTTGGGTGTTTGTTGGTTTGGTAATCTTTCTTATCTTTGGGTGCCTCTACAGACCCTAATCTCTTTTTATTGGTGATTTCTTACTATTAGTAAATTTTTACCCTCTTTTATTGAAAAAAATCTTAAAATTAAACAATTGAAACAATACTATAAAATAAAGAATTTAAAATGCTTTGCAATGAAAGTAAAACTATGATTTATAAGAAAATCTAGATTTGTATCTTTTGTTTCTTTGAAAGCAATTATAACTTAAAAGGAATATAAGGAAATGTGGAGATTTAAGCTTTTTAAAGTAGAGATTTATTTCTTGATACTACTCATGTTCTTGGATGTGATTTCATTTATTTTATTTTTTTCCAAATTTATGCATTAATAATAGAAATAAAAAATATAGAAATACTTATGAAGTTAAACAATTTGTAATCAATCTAAATAGAAAGTAGATATAATAATGATTATATATATAAAAATATATATATTGTAAGAGCAACATGGCTACATTATATATTATCAAAAAGAGTTAATACAGTTTGATGTCATGCATGCATATATACATAGTGGGTTCAAGTCCAAAACCAGAATGAGCATACATGCTTACATATTATATAGTATTCACATAGCATAGAGAAAAAAAATTATATCCCCACCTCAAGGGCTTCATCGAACTGCCTTATCCACTTGAAGTCCTCAATTAGTTCCAAGTTATTTAACCTTCTTCAGGTATTGGCTCCCCTTTTCAAGAATAACCATGTGTTGTATCAAAGTATCTATGTGAAAGTTGTCGAGGAAGGGAATCCATTCCACCACTATGCCTTCCTCAAGCACCCTTTGTATGTCCTTCAATCGTGCGATACCAACACCATAGCGGGTTGACCTCAAAATATCTTCTAGCCCCCTAGGTTATTTTTTTTTTTTAAAGTGTATGCCAAATCCTGCACCATCTCCTTAAGCACGCCAAGGTCCACGAGGGAGGCCACAAAGTGAGACAATAACTAAAATATAGTTCTTAATAATTTTAAACATATAATTGTTTTCTTAGATTGTAGGATTCGGTCGGGTATCCATCCCTGTATAAACTATAGTGTTCCTGGTAAAAAAAAATCATATGACTGGTGGCACTGTCATGACACACCCTCTGGTACCATGGGTTTGGGGGAGACTAGACCTCGTGACCTCTTGCCCGCAACAAGATTCTTTAGCTAGTTGAGCTAGGTCCCCCACCCCTTTTTTTAAATATTAAGGTTTGGGCCTTGGTTGTTGGTACTACAGGCAAGAAGCCCCACCAGTTCACCAAGGAGCCTCCCCTTAATACAAGGGTAAACAACAAACTCCATTATTGACATGGTAGAGAGAGACCCCACAAGGTTTGAACCTTGGTTGTTGACTCTACAGGAAAGAAGCCCCGCCATTTCACCAAAGGGTCACCCCCAATTTTAAATATATAATTACACTAATTTGAGAGAGAAAATTCTTAAAAATTGAACAATTAAAACAATACTAATGATCTAAACAATAGAAATAAATTTTTAGCAATATTATCAAGTTAAAAAATTGTAATCAATCAAAATATATAATAAGCTATACATTTATACTTTGCTTCATTAGAAAAAATATATAAATTAAAAAAGAATGGGAGAGCATGTAGAGATTTTATTTCTTAAAAATTAATTTTTCAAAGTAGTGATATTATCTCTTTGATTCACTAGAAAAAGATATAATTTCAAAATGAGATAATATGTAGAGATTTAAATTGTGAAAAAAGGAATTTTAAAGTAGTGCTATTATCTATTGATATTAGCTATTTTTCTATATTGCTAATTTTTTTAAATGATCAAACCTTTCTCAATTGTCTTGCATCATTCTAACATATTTTGAACTATTGATCATAGAAATTACTCGATTGAGTTAATATAGGGAACACCTTCGACGTAATAACTAAGCTAATTTATTGAATAAAGTTAAGTAATTTAAAATAAATTAAATTTAGAAAGAGAATTGGGCTAGATATAAATTTAGATTCATAATTAAAGTAGAAATAAATGATAAAAATAAATGTGTATTTTAATATTGAAGAGAGAGAAATTGATTTCATGGGAAAGAGATCCAGTATCTAAAGTTTAAGATTGGAGTTGGAAATAAATTATTGTGACAAATATGCATCATAAAATCTAGAGTTGTATGAAGATTTGTATCAAGGTCATGAGTGGAGCCTTGAACCTCTTGAATATGGCCTTCAACTTAAAAATGTGCCTTGAACCTTATGGACAACCCCAACCTCTAACATATTTAATTTTCTACTATTTTGATTGCAACCTTGTAAGTATAGCTCAAAATTTTAATTAGGTCATTCTCAAAATTTGTGTAAGGTCAAAGTGACAATCTTTTATAAATATTTGTGGGCCTAAAATTCTATGCAACCTTGATCTCTATATCTTTGGGACTTCAATACATGTAACAAATGTTTGGATGTCATTATCTAAAGTAAAGAAAAATTAATGGTTTTAAGAAGCACATTAGAGTTTGCTAAGATAGTGTTTGGAGGTGTAAAATATTCCCCCTTATGCCTTAGTCAAGCCCTATGATTGAGTTAACAATGAGAGTGTAAAAGAGATCACAGAGTTGAATGTTTTGTGTTGATGAAGTCAAAGGAGGTTGTTGTAAACTTGCAAAATTTTAGAGATAGATATATCAATATGTTGTCTCAATTGTAATGCCTCAACTAACATTAAAATATTTTTATTATGATGGTAGAATTTGCGTTGTTTTGTTTATGATTAGAATTATTGCAAATGCCTTATTTAATTAATTTATGTAATTTTATTTCATATTATGCATATTTTTCTTATGATTCTGAAACTAATTCCCTTTTTTACTTCATTTTGTGAGCCATGTCATTTAATGAAGTGACCAAATAGAGGGTATCATGAAGGAGAAAACTGTCATTTAGGTATAGTATACTAAGAAGAGGGAATATCGATTAAGGACATAAATAATTATAAT
This sequence comes from Sequoiadendron giganteum, assembly GCA_007115665.2. Lineage (NCBI taxonomy): Eukaryota > Viridiplantae > Streptophyta > Pinopsida > Cupressales > Cupressaceae > Sequoiadendron > Sequoiadendron giganteum. The sequence goes on from CM021108.1 coordinate 399,231,485, forward strand.
CACATTATTGTTTGTGAATGAATGAAGCTAGTCGAGCTATTATTCTTCTTTGTTGTCATGTTGTTCACTTGTGTGGTTAGTCAATGTTATTGATTATCTTTAATTAAAAAATTAAATTAAAAATAGATTACAAAGAAAGATATCAAAAAGATCAAGTGAAGTTACATATTAGACTATTTGCTAGAGACATTATGTCCTAAATTTTACCATCTATCACTAGTCTTAAGGATTAGACCATACAGGGTGCCCAAAAATATTAAGTTCATGAGTATAAAGATTGGTCATGCAAGGCCACAACAATTATAATACCTATTGTTTAGGCCATGCAAGTCCATAAAACAAAAATAGTAGAAGTTAGGTCATGCAAGGTAATCTTTGGCAAAGTACATTAAGAATATTATGCTGCACAAAATGATATGACTCATACATATATTCAACCAACTAATCAAAATAATAAAAAATTACAAATTTCACTACACACACCCAAATTATTCTAGCCTATTGTTGGATCTTTGAAATTTATTCATTTGACCTTAACCCCTCCAGAGAAAAGTCATATTCTTGGTTAACCAACCTATTATGTAGTCCAAGATTATTTTGTAGAGTCTCCAATGAATAGTTTTTGTTGTATCGTTTTGGAAATTCCAAGTAGCTCCTCAAGAATGAATGATTATCTTCTTTATTGAAAGGCCAATGCCTTGTGTATTTGACCTCAGATCTATTGATGCCAACCTATTCAGTGTCTAGAAGCTTATGGAGCTTATCCTTGGAATCTCCAAGGTAATGATAAACTACATAGAAATGAAATTGTAGATGAGTCTTGTAGAAGACTAAGTAAGTGCCCTCCTTTTATCTTGGAACTAATCCTCATTCCTATCTTTCCATAAAAATCATAAAACTTCAATGGATAGAACAACACATAATGAATTAAGTGGTCTACATAAATCATTCATAAAACCAAATAAAATTTCTTTCCACTTTAGATTTCCCTTATCCCCCATCCCCCCATATCAACAAAAAAAATTCTAGACATCTTTAGCATAAAAACAATAAAAGAAGATATGCTTAATACTTTCAAGATTCCTACATATAGAACAAAGGCTTAAAATGTTGAAGATTGAAGGCTACATAAAATGGTTGTCATTAATGTCAATAAGTTTTCATTGATGTCAATACAATATTTTATGTATGGCTCATTTATCGAAAGTTATTTCCCATTGAAGATGATCGTTATATGTGGTCCGACGTGTTGGTTTTTAGGTCTGGTTCCTACCATGTGACAAAATATGATTAGGATATTTGAAGATCTTGGATGACTTAGCATGTGCAATACTTTACAGATGTTTGGATGACCTAATTGATGAGTAAGATACATATATATATATATGAATATGTGTTTCTACAGAATAGATAGAGATGTGAGGTTATGCAAGAAGAATGTAGAGATAGAAAAGTGTGTGAATATAGCAGATCAAAATAAGTGAAGCAGGCAGAGACAATAAGTGTGTGATCAAAGCAAAATTATTGAGCAATTACTGATATGTAGTACTACCTTTATAGAGCTCCATATGGAACTGAATTCAGCACAAGAAAGGTGTAATTAATCAGTTCACTTTTGGCGGTAAGCCATAACTTTTTTATTATGGAAGTGAGCCATCTTCTTTGTATCTCTATGGTAGTGAGCCCTCTGGGTTGTAGCCCTATGGACAGTGAATCCTTATTTTGGGTAGTGAGCCTTATCTTAGGTAGTGAGCCTTATTTCAGGTAGTGAGCCTTATCTCAGGCAATAAGCCTTATTTCAGAAAGTGAGCCTATTTCAAGCAGTGAACCTTTTTGTAATCAATTTTGATATTCTCTCTAGTGTGAGTTAATCCTCAACGTGGTTTTTCCCTCATTGGGTTTTCCACGTAAATCTAGTGTTACTATGTTTATGTGATGAATTTCAGTTTTGCATTTATTGATAAATAATTTATGTAGTATTTGGATCTTGTTCTAGTAAATGGTCAAGGTATTTAATTTGGTGACAACTGATTTACCCCCCTCTCAATTGTCCTCTTCAATAATTGGTATCAGAGTGAGGTCCTTTGGAATAAGTTTAACAACGTGAAGGAGATCTTGGTAGGTTGAACTAAATGATGAAGGGATCTAACTTAGATAAAGAATTGAGAATGAAGATCTGAAAGAAAATGTCAAGCAAGCAAGTGAATGTATTCAAAAACCAAGAAATCAGATCTAGAAATTTAAGTTGAAGCATAAAGAAGTTTACCAGGAACTAAAAGAAGCAAAGGAGGCTGCTAAAAAACTAAGGATGAAACTTGAAGAAAGCAAAAGAGTGGAAGAGAATATGAATTTGGAAATTGGACAAAGCAAAGAAATTATCAATCAAAAGATGGAAAAATGTGACAAGCTTGAACAAGAAGTTCTAACTCTTAAATTTGATCTGAAAAAGGAAAAAAAAATTGAAGACAAATTTAAGATAAGTTTGGGATTACTTGATGAATTTATCTCATCTCAAAAGCCTGCAAAGGATAAAGGTGGTCTAGGACTCGAAGAAGGACAAATTTCAAAGACTAATCCAAGTTTCAACAAAATGAATAGTTAAAGGAAATTCCAAGGCAATACTTATCAAGGCAAGAATAGAAGGATACCCAGCCGACAACCTAATGATCAAAGGTACCCATCTTTTAATGGACTTTGTTACTCATGCAATAAATTTGGACATAGAGCAACAAAATGTATAAGTATGATGAACCATAATAGGTTGAGTTAGAATGTTGGATTCTTTGTTGGATAATGCTATGTGTGCAACAAGTTTAGACATAAATCTGTCGAATGTAGAAGTCAGATAATGATGAACAGATTCAATACCAGTAGAATATTTCATTCTTTCCAAGGTTACTATTACACATGCAATATTTTTGGACACAAGGCTAACCAGTGTAGGAAAAAGATGAATACAAACTCTCTTAATCAAATAATTTTTTGTGTGCCACTCTTGCAACAAACTGAGACATTTCTCAAAATTTTGTAAGAGAAAAGTTGGGAAGAAACCGAATTCAAAACAAAAGAATAAGTTTATAAAAAAGGTAAATTAGAAGAAGTGAGGAGAGAAATGGAAAATATTTGGAGAAAGAAAGAAGAACCTGAGAATAAGGATAAATTAGATAATACTTTATCTGCATCTGATGTAAATTCCCCTTCTATGAACTAAATCCAGTAATGGCTTTAGGGGGATTAGTCACAAAAAAAATATCAAACCCCCGATATAAGAGGTTTCATGCAATGACATAAGAATATGTGATGAAAATTTTCATTCTAAAGGCAATAAAGAAAATTCCAGTAGAAAACAAGCAATATAGAAGATTTGCAAAGCCTCTTTTTGCTTATAGTGCATTTCACAATATGGCTGACAACTTTGGTGGAAGGAGGAACTGACAGACTAAAGTATAGATGATGAAGTCACATGTAATAAATTATTCTGTATGATGAAACCCTAAAAGCAATAAGTTAAATAAGGAAGATTGAGTAGTCATTTTCATTTTTGAAGTGAACGAGATGAGAAGTAAAGAGTAAGGTTTTTAACAAGCGAAAGTATAGAGAACAAGGATGAAGTGATGGAGTCAAAGGAAATGGTGATATTTAGTCCACACAACAAAAAATTATAAAAATTGAGTAAGTTACAGATTGATGAATTTGATCATGAAAAGATTCAAAATCTTGAGATTTATCTTTCAGTTGAGTATCTAAATGGTCAAGAATTTATGGCACAAGGTTTTAGAAATATGGAGCAAATTTCCATACTTTTTGAATGTGGACATTGTTCGGGTTATTTTAAGTAGAATTAAAGGTGATTAGATGATCTTTAACAAACCCTATGAAATCACGAAAGAAGCGATTGCAACAATAACGAGATTATGTAATAATGGACCCGTTCTAGTCAAGAATTTTGAAAAGAACAAAGAGGTCAAAGCCCTAACTGGGGTAACAAGAGATCAAAGGGAACTGATAATTCACACCATAATTGACCCAGTAATAAGGTATGTGGCATATGGAATCTCATATAAGATTTATTTCAAGAATAGGGAAGGTTCTACCTTAGTGATTATCATTTATGTTACACATCAAATGGTTGCAAAAAAGAAGGATTTTGACTTGTGTGAGTTGCTAAGAAATCAATTAATGGAAAATATAACTATGAAAAAGAATGACAATTATCCTTTTCACTTTGGATATTTGGTTATATGCTTGATGATATATTTTCTAAATTCATTACCATTGAAAGAGAATTGTTCTCAAACAGATTGCACCCGAATGCTTGAATGGTGAAATTCAACAATCTGTTGAAACATGGGAACTATCTTCAGGCTATGGGTATTCCTATGGAAAAGATAGACCTCTAGATTATAGGATGGTTCCTATATGAATCTCAAATTAATAACTAAATAACTTTTTTGGAAAAGGGATAGAAGGATTATAATAAATGCACATAAAAACTAGAAAAAGAAACTGAATTATGGCAGATTGAAACAAGAAGAAATCAACAACTTAGTTTCTTCATCTAGATTCCCCAACCAATAGGGCTGATTCAAAACATTAACTGAAGGAGTTAATGCCAACTGCATTTCCTTTGAAAGTGATGGCTTCACTTGTCTCAAACATTGTTCTAACAAATAAAGAATATTCTCTTAATTTCCCCTTGACTGAAATTCTTTGCCAAGTCTCTTTCCAACCAAAAAGAGAGTTTTTGCCAACTTCCTCTCTTCTTCATTAGCCATACCTTAACCTAACAAGACAAGGTTTTGCAAAACCTCTGGAAAAGTGTCAACTTCAAAAACTTCTAAAACTGAAACTAAACTCTTCTACTTTCTAATGTAATACTGGTCTTCTCTGACTCTCATCCGATAACTAAAGTGTTGAAACTCACAGGATGTCAAGAAAACAGGCTCTAATACCACTGAAAGATACTCTCTCAATTTTTTTTAATTTTCAATAACAATTACAATGTAACCAAGCACTCGTTAAGGTTAGCTTAAGCCAAAACATTGCATAAAATAACTCTAACCAAGAATGTGCCCTAAAACCACTTAAGGAGGAGGGGCGGGCATATGGTCAGAGGATCCCTAGGATCTATTGAATCAATAGTTACAAAGATTACAACTGAAAGAGAGAGTCTAAACTCAACACCAAGAATTTGCACTCAAGATCCTTTAACAAGCAAGGTGCTAACATATGGTGAAGTGCTAATTGTTGAATTGAAAGAAAATAGGCAGATAACCAACCATGAGATAAATTACAAATAACAATTTATCCACTCGGGTAGGCATCCACTCATGAGTGGGAATTCATCACTTTCTAGTGGGTACAATGAGAGAACTAGCAAGTTCTTTTTCCCACACTGCCGGTAAACCATCCAAGGGTTACAATGTGATAATTAAACATAAATAAGCAGAAATTAAATAGATTGAAACAAAACTACTATTATCAGCTTTTACAAATAGAAAGAGCTGCAAATAACAAGAGTTTGACAATGATTTCAAGCACCAAGATATAGGATGATTCCATGTTAGTTATCAACAAGAATTGATGAAGAAAGATTAGAAAAGAAAACTGAAATAAGTCTGATTTAGAAATCTACAATTCTGGAAATGAATTATCAGCAACTGCAAAATCAATCAAATGCTCATAACTTCATCAAATTACCTCCGATTGGACTGAAATATTTTGTGAATAATCTCTAAGAGTATGGTGCCCAAGAACGAATAAAAAGCCAACATCAAATTCTTCACATTAATTTGGCACAAATCCCAATGCCACTTAAAAAAGTACGACCCTCCTTGAGGGGAGATTTCAACATTAAAAATTAGAAACTCCAAAATTATATCTGCAAATGCACAAGTGGGGTCGCCTCTAGCATAGGAATCAATAGAACCAATACCCACAAGCTAAATAAATTCACACCCAAGGCTATAAATAGAAATGTCCTTCAACCATGAAAGGACTAGCAAACACATATTCTGGAAATAACATCAATTTCTCCAACAATGAAGCTCAATATGTACTTCTGAATGAAGCACACTCTCAATCCATCATCTAGGGAACCATAGTTTTAGGCTCGAAGAGTGGAATAGAATTGCTAAGCTTTCCCTTAGCCAGATTCTGGATTTCGAACCAGCAACATAACTTTGCTTTCCAAAACATCACCTCATCAGCTCTCCACAATGCACCAATATAAGTTTCAATGGGAAAATGAAACACTCTGAATTCCAAGAAGTATAATCACTTCAACTTCCCAAGGGACGCCACCTTTAAACATTCACTTTATTGTGAAATAATAAAACATTATTCTCCTTCCCTTTAGGCGTCCATTTCAATTTGCAACAATAAATCATTTAATAAATCATTAAATTCTCAACATGACCCCTTAATGTCCCCTCTTTAAAACAACATGAAGTTATCACTCCTAGGCATGGGGGGACAACTTAAAAACATGAAATTGACTAAGTATAACACTTAGTCCAAGGAGATAACCAAAGTCAATACTGAAACTAAAGGATTACCACAAATAGCATGATGACCTGAGTTGAACTGCAGATGATTATACTGCCAAAATTAGACTTACTAAAAATAGCCACTACCAAAAATAGTAAGTTCACTTCAAACTCAACAAAAAGCCAAATTGATCGGCCACACTGAACTGCAAAAGATTGAGTTGCTCCTAGAGTGATACTGCTATAAATATACTTACCAAAAATAGCACATTTCTACAAATAGTAAGTTTTCCAAAACCACATTTGTACGCCAAATGAGTAGTACCATGACTTACTATAAATAGTAAGTGTTTCCAAATATCTTTTAAGCACAAACTAGGCAACCATTATGACTTACTATAAATAGTAAGTGCTCGGAAAGGATGTCAGATTCAGATGCATGTCACACCACCCTAGAGATCTCTGAAAACCTAGAAACCTTTCCTACATGCAAGGTATCAATCAAAATTGCATGCCATTATTTTAACATGCATGTTACCTCATCCAAAAGCTCTTCAAAAACCTAGAAAGCTCCACTAGACATGCGTCAGAAAAAAAACACACATGCAAGCCCTCAAAATTGCATCTGAAACCTCCTATAAAATAAGAAACCCTAATTTCCAATTTTTCTTAGCCTACGAGTTTCCGAAAATAGGCTAAAACCTCAAGAAGAGCATAGGGCTAAATCAGAGACATTACACTTTTAATCTCTGCAAAGGCTAGAATTGTCATGTGAAATGGCCATTTGAACATGTTTGGCACCTTCTAGCGGACAACTGATTGCAATGCAACTCCAAAAAGTTTAAATGCTTTCATTATGCACCTGTAGCATATCATGTTTAGCATACCTTCTTTAAAGTAGCACTTTTCCTTTTTGTAGGCATGGTGAATAACTCTATAAACGGTGAGTGTCACCAATTTCTCTTTAATTTGCCTCTAAATAGGCTGCCCAAAATGATTGCTGCTAACCTTTAGATGATAATGGCATTATGATGTTTCAAATCTCTGTAAAATGAATGTCATTCTCTTTCCAATATTATGTTTCAGCACAGTGAATACTAAAAAATGTATTGAATGCAAACATGTTCACCTTCAACCACTATGGCGAATATTCATTGTCCTTTGTATAATCAACTCCAAAGCTCTATGAAATAGCTTGATGCTTGATATTTTGTTTATGTTTCTCTTCAAAGTAAAGAGGATCTATACTTCATTTAAATGTAATGTGAAAATGTAAAGCAGAGCTGAAACAAGATATCAATGAAATTGATGAGTTCTTCACACTATTTTTTTGAATCTCTTTGAAATAAGGCTGCTTGTATGATTATATTCTTATTTTCAGCAGCTCTCTTAATGACTGTTATGACATTTCTAAATACTCTCATATGTAACTTGAGAGTGTGTCCTCTTTTGATATGTCGAGCTCAACCCTTGTGGGAGCCCGTTTTACTCCACATATCTAATGATAAATGATCACGAACATAATAAACCTGTTCCTGCACAGTGAACAAATGTGTTAGCAAAATAAAAGAAGTTGAAAGTTTCCTCTTGAGTTTCATACCTTTGAACAATGAAATCATCTGATGGATGCCTGATCAATTGTAAGCTATATTTTTGTTAATAACGTAGGCATACAATAGGATTTGATTCACATTGATCTAACCACACTTCTATCATACTTGCAGGTGCATCGGAGCTTGGAGTTGGATCTATTCAGAGTTACAACTGAAGACTTCAACTTGTCAATGATTCATCATTCCAAGCAATGACGAATCACTTTCTACCCTATGCCTTCTTTATTTTCAGTTGTATAGTTTAGTTTACTTCACATACCCCTTATTTGATTATGAAAATCAAATGAAGTTACTCCCACGTCTTGTGTGGGACTTTGGTTTGTATATTATGAATAAAGCAGCAAAAATTATGCAATCTTATGATATCATTTTGAATTTTTTTTGCATAATATCACTGAAATTCACACTATAATAAAACATTGCACAATAATGAGTACTTAGCAAAAAAAATTGAACATCTTGTGTACCTTTTGGCTTGAATTTTCAATTCAGCTCTACCTGTTTGAGTTGGTAGTGAAAAATAGGTAACAAATTGGTGACCTCTACGAAGTGTTTTCCTACTAAACACTATAGACCAGTTATGTAGCTATCCATTGGGCATGGAGTCCATTGCTGCTCTTTAACCTCTGAAAACCTCTATAACTCAACTTCAAAACAAACAAACTGAAAGAAACTACTCCAACTCTTTTTATGATAGAATTTGAAACCCTTGTGCAATGATTGCACTTTATTGAAAGAAAAACAATACTGAATGAAAACTATTGTGCGAAGAGCACCTATTACAAAAAAATAACTAAAAAAGCTATCCTACCCTACACTACCAAGTAGTGGTAGTGTTCAAACATGACCATTCACTGGTTGTGAGAAATAACTTCCCTTCCTTAATAATAAACGTTGATTCACATGTTCACGAATAGTTGATACTATATGCAACACAAAAAGGTCTTCGATAAGCTGCTGCAATTCTTCATGAAGAATGTAAAAAAAATCAAAAATTATTTGAATATGATGAACCATGTTGTTGGTTTGGAGTGAATGGACAAGTTGAAAATGTTGTGTTTTTCTTGAAACCTCATCAGGTATGCTTGGAATCTCCTTCCTAGAAAGATTCCTGATTGGGCATCCTTTTGAGATGATAAAACTTGGCCTCTCACTATTATCTTCATGCTTGTACACCACTGTCTCCTGATCTTGCTGATTAGGCTGCTCCATTTGCAATGTAAGATTTGCCTCCTCCAAAGATGTTGCTTCACTTTTAAACTAATCTGAAAGAGTTACTTCATATGAACAAAATGAAAGGATGCTTGCTTCTTTGGCTTGAACAAGCTGACTGCATACTGCTAGCTCATGTGATCGTAGCTTATCATTTATGTTAGAACAAAAAACCTCTATAATGTCTAAAAACATGTCCTCATCTAAGTGCATTAAATCTAGATGAGTTTTATCATTTATTTGTTTCATATCAGGCATAGATGTTGTTATGCATGTGATATCCTCATTTTCATCAACAAATTGAGGAAGCTCATTAAACAAATCAGAAAAAATGTGATTCACTTTCAATTTTCTTGACATGAACATGCTCAATTTGTTCTTGTTTCTCATCTAAGCTTGAAACAAATATTTCAAGGTCATTCCAAAATAGGGATTCTTCATAGTCTTCATTACTTTGTGGCATGAGAGGGCTTACCTTAGATTTAAGATGATCCTTCTGAAACACAAGTTCTGATTTGCTTGCTTGTTCAAATTGGACAACATTATGCAGATCATTTCCATTAACCTTTAAAATAGAGTTGTCTTCTTGTTGTCTCAGATGGATTGAGACTTCAATCTCATCATGAACTAGTAGCACATCGTGCTCTGCAAAATCATCTGAATGTTCCAAAATAACTGGTAAATCAGGTTTCTATGTGCTCTCTTTAGCTTGATCAATAAAATAGGGTAATTGATCAAATAAATTAATTAATTGTTCTTCCTCGTATGGTCCCTTCTCAAATGAAGCTTGGGCATCCTATCTTTGTAAGTGAAGATTTTTTACTGGTAATTCTTGCATTCTGTTTTCATCCTTTTCATAAACAACATTAGAAATTTCTTCAAATGAAATAAAATCCAAGGGGTTCAGCAGTAAGTTTGAACCAATATCCTCTTCGTCTGTAATACAATAATTTTGAGTTGGGGAAACTTTACAAGAAACAGTAACTTCCTGCTCCTCCTATTCTTTCTTTTGTTGCTCTAATCGGTAAACCTCCAAAGCTAAACGCAATGGGTTTACATTTCTGATCTACTCCATGAGGAGTAAAGTATCCTAATCAATGGGTTGCTATGTAACTACACTAGGCTATATTAGATTACTTTCTTCTACTTGCGAAGGATGAATGGTTGTAAAATTTGGGGTTTCATACCTTGGAAGTTCTTCCTCTTGAAATTGATTTGAAATGCAAGAAGTTGTTTGGATATCATGCTTTTGAGCAAGCAAAGATTTGATCCGATCCTCCTGTACAACTAACTCCCACCTGAGCTTTTCTTCAAATTGTCTCCTTTGTGTTTCCATTTCTTGCTCGTGAAGGAAGGCCTGATAGTCTAACTCCTGTTGTTGCATATCAAACTCTTGTTGCCTTTTATACTCTTCCATTTGCTTAGTGATGTCTAACAATATATCCTTGGTTGAGTTCATGCTACCCTTCATATCCCCGACTTCTTGAAGCTGATTTTGGACGTATAAACTTTGACATGAAGGTTGAGTAGGGGTGGGTGGGAGGAAAGCATGTTGAGCATGCTGACATGTTGTTATTGCATGGCTGTTTTGAATAAAACCAGCAACATGATTGGCCTGATATGGCTGATAGGGTGATTGGTTGATGGTATTTTCATAGTATGGAGGTGGTTATACATGCTAACTATGAAAACATGACATTTCTACTCTTACATATGTTGGAAATTATAAAAAACCTATATATGAAATATACCAGCACCGGACTTCTTGAAACTAGTAAAAATGATAGGAGTCGCCAGGTATAAATAACCTCTGAAAGATAGAAAATGTCGCTATGTATACTAGAACAACAACTTGAAATATTGAATTCTTCTTTCTCTGAAGTGTTCTTCAGATTCCCACTGGGTGTGCCAAAAAATGTTGTCAAACAGATTGCACCTGAATGCTTGAATGGTGAAATTCGGCAATCTGTTGAAACATGGGAACTAATTCCAAGTTGTGGGTACCCTATAAGGAATTAGACCTCCAGATTCTAGGTCGATTCCTATATAGTTTTTTGATTAATAACTGAGTAACCTGCTGGGAAAAGGTAGAAAGACTAAAACTAAAAGAAAAACTATAAATCTTAACTATGGTGATGTTTATACCAAATAATGATGATCTAAAAAGGTAGATTGATTCACAATTATGACTTCTAAGGAATACTTCACACAGCTCATTAATGGCAATCTTATTGCAAAAGTGTTTCGAAGGAAGGTTGATTGATCTCTCCTGGTAGGAAACTATGTTTCACAGCTTTGAAGAGATGAATACAAGCACAACTTAAGACCTGAAACTTGATTGTATCTAAAAACTCACATCAGTGAAAGAGACAAAATTTAAAGGTTTCTGATTTATTAAAACACAATAAATTTCATCAAATCAATCATTAATGCAAAAACCTCTATAATGAAAAGGTAAAACCTGAATCCTTTAAGCAAAAAGGAACAACTCCGTGTAACTTGTAAACTTGCTACTATATTAATCCGAAAAATTGAGTTACAAATAATTCCCTTTGCAGAATGCAAAGAAGGAAAAACAAGAACTAGAGGAAAATGAATAATTTTCCTCAATATATACAAAAAGCCTTCAAAAGGCATGGAGATGGAACTGAAAGTCAAACTCAGTGAGAAGAACGATAACTCCAAGGCAATCCACGAGCAAAAGAAAATATCTCCAAAAAGAAGGTCCAAATTCATGCAAAATGAGTTTACAATGGTCTAAACTCAAGGTCAAAAGATAACTGAACCATATAGCACTTGAACTGCACTGAAAACTCCTCAAAAAGTGGGCCCAAGAATGCGAAAAGCCTCCTTGTTTGTATCAATCTGCCCATGTGAACTAGAACTCCACTTTTGCATAATATTTTATATTTGCATGACTAAGAAAATAACTCAATTTTATTTTTGCGTAAAAATAGTTGTATTTAATTAAATGATTTATAATTTATCATTTAATTAATACAACTTCACATGAGTGAGCATAAATAACATTAAATTAATCAAATTTAGAAGTGTAACCCTAGCCTATGTTTATCACAAATATATGCATGGTATATTACTCCATTGACCACCTTAATAGACACTTCTCGGGCTCCATGAACTATACCTAGCTTATCTTTGATCGGCCACCATATTTGCACATTATTAGGTTCGCCCTATGAAGACTAGGTTCTTTTGACTTTAAAGTCATTACCTTGGTAAAGATAGGATGAGATGATTATTTCAAAAATCAAAAAACTAAAAACATCACTTGGAATTAGGGACTTGGTAAAAACCATTGAACCCTAAAAGAATACCATCATTTTTACTTTGACTTGTTCTGAAGAAGCTTCATGAAGAAGCTACTGCTGCCATTCTTAGGGTTTGAACTCTATGACCCCATTTGAGCTATCTTCTCCTTGATTCTACCAGATTCGGTCTCTGCTACTCATGGTAATTTTGGCTTGTTATTTCATTTTATCCATTGCTCCATGTCTTTTGTGTTATTTCTACTCACTGGCCACCATGAGAGGGTTTGAGTTTGAATTAAAAAGCTCCTGTGAAGACTTTGGCTGCAACTTCTTAATCTTTGACAGACAAACAATGGTAAGCCTTCACTTCTACTTGCCTTCCATTTCTACTAAAGCTTACAAAAACTTGAAGATTTTGGCCAGAAGAAAGAAGAAATCGTGGAAGACCCTTTGCTTATATTTTATTTCTATGTATATTCTCAAAAATAGGCCGCCATCAAAGCTTGCTCAAGCTATGTATATTCTCATTCATCTTTTTTCCATTATGGGTTTCTCATTTATTTGTTGGCTACGCCATTAGGGGTTTTATCTGTAGCTTGTTTTTTCCTTATATTTGAAAGAAGGCAAGGTCGCGGCCTGCTCTTTTCCTAGCTTGGTTTGCCCCAACTTTCCATTTTCAATTTTATGTACCTGGTGACTAAAGTCAAACGATCCTTTCTCCTTTTTCTTCTCATTGCTTAGACCTTTGATACCATTTTGCTTATTGTCCTTCAAATTTACTGGAACTATGTTTATATACTATGAGGAAACATGACACCTTGTTGCTGTTGTAGCTCAAGCCTTTGTAATATCCAGTTTATTGTAGAAGACCCGCATGGGTAGTAGAAATTCCTACTGTGAAAATAAGTGCTATATAAACACAATAAATATGTAATTTTCAGGAACAAAAACAAACCACTATTGAGCTCAACCAGAATGTGTCTCATATGAATATTTATTGCATTCATCATTTGGTTTATCATTACTTGTGGTTTCTTTAGTCAATCTCCTATCATGGAATGGAATGTATTTACTATGCACCACCATCTCTTTGCAAAGTTAACCTCTTTGAAAATTGTGCATAGGTTTCACTGCTCTAATTAACAGCCTTTAATCTTGAATGCTCTGCTTCCCCTCTGTGGGTACTCCATACGGTTGTTCAAAATTTTGTAATGTTACATGCATAGCACTATTTGTTGTGAATGAAATCCTACAACAACATTATTGTATTTAGAACCCAAGAATGATTTATGTCATGTATTGAGGCTGTTTTATACTGGTATGGCTCTCTTTTGTTGTATTAAGAACATCCTTGATGGATACTGCACTAGCTATGTTACTTCCATAAATAGTTTGTTGTTGTGCCCCTTTATTATGCGTCTAGCTTATCTTGATATTTTAGTCGCTTTCTAAGAATTGGAGCAACTCTGAGGGTTTGCAATAACTCTGAGTATTACTTTGTGAGCACTTACAAACATTTTTTTATGAAATATCATTCCTTCTACTTTGCAACCTGTTGTACCTACACCTTGTTCACTGCTTCTATTCTAAAAAACTCCCTTAGTTACATAGTGTTTATCTGATCCAAACACTCCTGACCAAATATGTGCCATTCATTGAGATTTAATATGGAATTTGCAACACAATACACACCATTTTTGACAGTTTTTTGCTCCCTTCTGAATATTTTCTTGAAGATTCCATGTTCAGGTTGCACCATTATTTGACTGTGCTTATCATTTGAAAAAACAGTGATAAAAATGAATGAATGAAACTGTCATTCAACTCTATACCATACTGTTCTCCTATTGAAATAGATTGCTTGGCACTTGAAAACACTCACTATATTGTTCCCAGAAAAAAGAACTCACCTTACTCAAAGAAGGCTTCAAATGGAACAAAACCTTTTCCACTATTTGCAGAAAACTATGACACACCTGTAGATTATTTTCATCACCCTTGTTATTCATATTATGTACCATAACACTGATAGCTCCTCCCTGTTCTGAAGGTTAGATTAAGCAATAATTGCTTATGCTCTGAAGTTATCATATTTCATTTCCCATGCATCATGAAGACTTTGCTTAATTGTTTATGACTGTCCCTCCTTTACTTGCTCTTGAACTTCTGAAATTATGAACCTTGTTATTGATTAAAGAAAATATGCTCCTCAAGGATATGCTCCTTATTTCACACTGTCATGGTGACTTCCACCTCTATATGGTTGTCCTCCACTTATGATCAAGCTTCTTACTATTATTCATTTTCATAGTGAGATTTTGCGTATCTATATTTTTGATAAATCACCATATGATTTGATTGTGCCTTATCATGTTGAATGCTCATTTCGATGGAATTGTTCAGTTCAACATTGCCTCTTA